>SMDT01002965.1:0-323622 GCA_005392925.1 Aquilaria sinensis | reverse complement strand
GATCCATGCCCTAGAAATAGCCCTAGAAATAGTGGAAGAGCAAATCCATGAGCTCCATAAATTGCCAGAAAGGCTTTTTAGAAACCTTCCCAAGAGGATACAGGCACTTCTTTCTTGGCATTTGTGCTTATGATCACTGACCCAATCATGCTCTTGCATTTCACCTATATGACTGTACCAAAGTTCAATAATTATGTCAGTCTTTAACCAATAATCTATAAATCTTAAAATCATATATAAATCTCACAATATAAAAAAAAACCAAAATTTATAGAAGAGAAGTCAGGGACTAAACCTGAAAGGGGGACCTTGATAGGAGTGACATCCTCAGAGTTACTTACTTCATAGACATTGGCTACTTGGCAAGCCAAATTTACAACAACAGTTCCATAACTCAAGAGCATCATCAGGAGATCATTGTCCATAGGCTCTAACAATATGACCTTTACAACCTAAAGAGCAAAAGTAAAAGTTCATAGGCTCCCTTTCTCGACTTGGTAAAAAAACATCTCTTTGTAAAAGTCAGCCAAGTGATGGCCCATGTCAAGAAAAAGATGAAAACATCAATGTAAGTATTATGCCAATGGAAGAAAAATGGAATACAAAACCTTTCTCTCTAAAAATTTAGAGTAAGAAAGCTCCTCTTGAGAGAGCAACACCAAAGAGGACTTCAACCCATTTGAAATAGGTTTAGGCATGGCAGGGTTGGTTAGATGCTCCTTCACTACCTTGAGCTCCCGTAAGAATTTCTTGGTCATCAAGTCCCACTTGATGGGGTAAGAGGTAAGGATCATGAACAAAGAGAGGAGCAGCCCAATCTACTACCTACCAAATATGAGTGTCAAACTCGTTGAACTTCTTTTTTAGATCCTCTATCAAAAGCTTTAAAAGGCCCCTGAGATCGGCTACTAGTTGCCCAAATGCCCATTTTGGGAACATACCCTAAAATTTTAGGACCTGCATGAATAAGTATTTCTCCTGCCAATTCCTCTTATTATCATTGGCACCAATGGTGAAACTAAACTTGTTACTCCCAGTATAGTGAGGAAGAAGATAATAAAAAGACCTCTTTGACAATGGGAGGAGGCTATAGTATTGCAAGAACAAAAGAAAGTATGGGTCCACCATAAAGATACCACACATGCAGGGAAAAGTAGTAAAGTATGCGTATGAGTTTGGGAAGAGCTTATTTACCACCATCCCATTAAATTCACAAAAATCTATGACTTTCTTTGAGGGCAGATAGTAGAGACCAACTTTCAACTGGGTCTTCAAAACTTTTATCTCACCATCCTTAGGATAATAGCTCAACTCACCTTTATTCAAACGCTGAAGTACAAAGTTAGAACAAAAGAAATATTTGGTATGCCAATTCTACATTTTCTCTAAAGTGGCGCAACTTAGATGGGCATCTAGAGAGCTCTACTTTAGCTTTCCCAGAAGTTTTAACCTTAAAATTTTGGGGATTAAAGGCCTTGATACTAACCTTGTCTATTCTATGTTCTTACCTCAAATTAGAGAAGAAAAAGTGGACTTTAGATAAAAGGAAAACCTTAAAACTGAGAACGCACCTAAAAGCCTATTGATGCCTGAAATGAACCATCAAAATTTTACCACAAAAAACCTCCAAAGATGGTCACTTAGCCATGCAAACTCTCACTAGAAAGAAAAAGACTAACAAAGAAAAGAGAGTTCAAGTGTGAGAGGAAAGTAAGGAAAGCAAATGAAATGAGAATGAGCAACTCCTTCTGGAGGGGGTACATATAGCCAAAACATGAAAGATAAAGAGTCACAATAATGACAATACATTAATATCCAAACTACCCCTAGCTTAAGGGACCGACAGTAAGGAGATAGCAAGTTACAAAATGACAAATGTCCCTCAAATCTTGGACCAACAAACCTTTGTATTTGGAATGATTGACAAGCTATCAAATCAATCACACTATGGCATGGCAATTCTGGAAAAGGAGGTTGATGCATCAAGCCATCCAAATAAATTCTCCAGAAAGCTAACACTTAAGTAAGGAACCCTAAAAAATTCATCCACCAAATAAAGAAGGCACCAATAGAACTTGCCAATGGCATGACCCATCTGCAGTTCAAGACCAAAGTCCCAAGCAATTTTAGCTTAGTTTAAGGGAGGCATATGGTGGCCAAAGGGTCACTACCCTAGCAAATGGCCAAAATAGTAAGCATGGCCAAACGTGATGCATTAGGGTGCTGCCCAAGATGTTTGTTCCAAAGCTAACTTGAAATAACTCCACCAAACTTGGTCCAAGAAGATGAAATTGATTAAAGGAGGGAAGACAAGAAATTAGAAATAAAAGAAATGGTGAGAAATATAATTAAAGATGGGAGATTAAAAGAAACTTGATTGGAAAAGAATAACTTGTTCCACAAGTGCACCAATAAGTTCAAAACAAATGAGGGAGATAAGTGTTGCCCAAAGCAACTCGAATCTTATTAATTTGCTTGTAAGACATAAACACACAGGAATTATTTATTCTTTAGTACCTAGGGTTGTTGGCATTATAAAGATGGAATAAAAGCAAAACCTAAAACCTAAAAAAATAGGTAATCTTAGTCAAACTGTTACCACCTTCACAAAAATAGGAAAATTACAGCATAAGGACTTAAACTTATATGCTTTAATTTTCACCATTGTGTATGATTTGTAAAGTTTAACGTATTCAATATACACCTCCTTAAGTGGCAAAAATAATGAAAGCTTGGTCCTTAAGAAAGCATTGGTACATCACCTAAATTTCAAGTAACCTGTGGACTAAATTGCAAGGTTACAAAAGTTGGGTACTCAATTGCATAAATCTCTAAATATGGCTATAGAAAGGACATGGATGGAATTAAGGATATTGTGGGGACCAAAGTGCTAAAGAAGGCAAAGTTGATCATTTATGGCATATTGCCAACTAAGGATCCAAGTGTCCACCTTTTTGTCTAAAAGCTATAATAACCTTCCACAAGGTGCAAGGTGGTAAAAAACATCATTTCCCCAGCCAAAATAGTTGGATATAATCTGTCCAAGTGTTGGCCAAAGTATCAAAAATTTGCATATATGCCACCTTGGTCAAAATGATGTATAAATGAAGAAAAATCTTCATTTCATTGCCATTTTCCTTCAATTTTGGCCTCCAGCAGCTAAGACCTATTCTTTAAGCTCTTCCATCATCCTCCATAGCTACCATACCTTAATAAAACATGAGAAAGCAAGAGAAAGCAAAGAAGACATCAAAGAGTGCAAGGAAACCTAATTTTGGTTCTATTTGGGTTTCCAGATTTCATAGCAAAGGTAAGGGTTTTCTAAAGTTTCCTAGATTCTTTACTATATTTGCAAACATCCGTGAAGCTAAGACCATGCTTGGAAGATAGAAAAAAGCTCAAGGAACCAAGCATGGGTTAAGGGGAAAGAAGCATGGCAAGGTTTCGGCCTTAGTGTTACCATGCTAAAGATGGCAGCAAGAAAGAAGGGTTTCTAAAGCCCAAGTTAGTACTGACTGAGACCTAAAAGACTCCTAAGATCAAGAAAAAGCTTCAGGAGGGCTGCCATAGTGTTACCAAAGTGATATATTATTGTTTTATTGAATGATTACGGACTAACCCTAATGTGTTATTGTTGCCAACATTACATGTGTTTATTGCTGTGTTTGTTAGTGCATATGATTGCCATATTTGTGTGTATGTGTTGTTTTTGTATGTTTTTATGTATTTGGATTTTAGGTGGTACATTTCTATGGAATACTTTACATTGAAAGCCCTTACTAAGTTCTTTACAAAGAGCTTACTCTCCTTTCTGTCCATTTTTCAGGAACACTTGAAAGATAACGTTCAAACTAATAGTTCTAGTTTAAGTTTTCCTGTGAAATTTTACGTACACGAACTTCAATATGTCTAGCACTAAAATGGTGTGTTTCATTATTATTAGAGCAAATTTTCTAATTTTAGTGTTGGCACATTCTACCTTAGACAGTAGCTACCTTTTGAAGTTTCTGGAGTGCATTGTGTTTGTAAGGGTCTCCAAAAAGCTAGTGTACATACCTAACTAATCTAGGACATATGTACGATGCATCTATGCATGTAAATGCACTATGGATGGTGTATCGATGATATATGGAGCAATAAAGTGATGTTTGAGGTTGAATGTTCAATTCTATCCACTTTACAACTCATTAGCTGTTCCAAAGAAAATTACATTTAATGCTTATGGAATGCCTCTAAATTAAAGGAAATGACTTTCCCAAGTGTTTAAGACATCTAAGAACCTTCCCATGTTGGTTTTGCACTTGGAAATGAAGTGTGAATTTTATGAAATTTTGTATGGGCATTATGGTTATTAGTCATACAAATTTAGTACCTTGTACTCCAAGGGCCATAACTTTTTGTACATGATCATTTTGGTTATGAAATTTTGACCACACTTAGAGCACTTCAAGATGAAGAATTTGGCTTTTCAATAACTGGATTTGGTGTTTTATAGTCTGAGTTATAACCTGTCAAATTTGGTTGATTTTGCTGTATATTGTTCATATGGTCAATTTTTCTTGGTTATAATTGCAAACTCATATGGATTTGATGCCTCAAATTTGTCACTCTATGAAGGTTCAAGTGTATTAAAGGTTTTAAGATCTTTATGGCTATGTGAATATGTGTGTGATGTTTGGACCAATATACATATATTTGCATAAAGACCAAGAGGGCCACTTGGGTAATATAGTGAGCAATGTTCTAATGGCCTACAGGACATGCATAGCTCCTAGGAAATTGACACAATAAATATGGTCACTTTATTTAATCTCTCAGTGTCACACCTCGCTCAGGCCCTGGCCTATAAGTTTCTAAATTAACTCACAAGCCCAACTCCAAAATTTAGTTTCTAGCATTCGGCCAAGCAAACCATGGCAACATTAAGTCTTATTTTCTTAAGTTGAGAGGCCTGGGAGGTGGCCCAGGTGGCTTTAAAACAAGTCCAACAATACTTGCAGCGAAGGCAAGGCCCAATACCACTAACTTGCACAACAAGCAAGGTTTTAATTGAATACTTGCATACCAAGCAAGGCAACACTTAATGAAGTTTTTTTAAGTGCATAATTGGTGTGCAATCAAGTTTGCTATCTATATGACAATCAAGAAGCCACATTATTGGTTTAGATTTTGAAAACCACAAGTTAATATGTACATGATGCTCTCGGTTAACAACATACATATAATGGTGCACAACATTTCCATAAGACTAGGCCCATAACTATTCACATAAAAGTGCCATACATTGGCCCAAAACATTCAACATACATGTACAAGCATAAAGCCATCCATAAGCCCATACATAACTTGGCATACAAGTCCAACAAAACCATCACAAGTCTAGGCATCAAAGACTACATATATGTACACAAAAAAGGTAGTCTACCTAGCAGTCCAACATGGCTACATGCCATGAAACCATAAGCTAAACATGCCAAGTTATTACATACCAAGACCATTAATGGTCAAACAGAACTTTGAGAATTCCATACAGAAGCACACACTGCAACACCAACCCAATTGCCTGATTCATTGTCATGAAAGTAAATACTATGATCAGAGCCAAAGTCCAAGTATCCATAGCTTTTCCTAGACAAGTCTCCAACTACAGCCTGCATACTTATCACATAAGTCTCGGCCAACCAAGAATATAAGACTTGTAATGTACTAGAACTAATAAGCCAAGCACACATTGGCACATACCTTGGAAAACAAGCAAACAAGCACTAAACACAAGTACAGAGCAAACTAGTGCTACTCAGGCCGAATGTCTTTGCCTGAAAATAAAAGGATGGGCAGTGAGTAAAACTCAGTAGGATTCACTTATACATATTCAACTCTAATAAGAGTCTATTTAGTTAAGCTGAGTATTCACTCAAAGCTTAACCTCCCATTAGCTTAGCTTTACCTGCAAAACAAACACAAAGACAAGGAAAACCAAGCATATACATATACAAGATAAATAACCATGGCATAAAATCCACAATTCCATAAGTGGGGTTAGCAAGCACATGGAAAGCACCAAAGCACACAAGAACACACACACACTCCACATTTTGCTCTCGGCCCAAATAATCATACATGTACCCATGTGCACATTGCACACAAAACACCATCAAACCATCCACTTCCACTTAGAGCTCCAAAATGCTAAGCAAATAGGCCACATTTACTTGCATTTCTAGTACATGTACATTAGTTAATTAGCTAATCAACAATTCAACCGAGTGAAAACTCAATAGCCCATCAAGCAACTAAGGTCATTTGGCAAATTTCAACCATCACTTAGTCACTCTAAACACTTGAACCATGGTAATTCACCAAGCAATATCAAGTGTTAGTGAACCCTACCTCAATAGCTTTCGGTCTCAAGCCAAACTTCAAATGCCCAAGTGTTCTTCAATCACAATGCCTACCATAACAATACATAGGCATCAACAACACTTACTCATGGACTAACTACCATGATTTCAATGAAGAACACTACAATATACAAGCTTAAGCTCTCGGTCACAATGCCCAATTCCACATATTTGTGTTATCCATCAAACTAACTCATTACATGATCATCTAATCATCAATGAACATCACTCATGGCATCATTACCATGTAACCAAGTGAATAACACTCAAGTACACTAATCCAAGTTTTCGGCCAAAATGCCCATTTTCACACAATAGTGTTCTTTATCAAACTAGCCCATTACATAAACACCTAATCATCAATGATCATTGTTCATGGCACCAATACCATGTAATCAAGTAATGAACACCAAATTACACTACTTCAAGCCCTCGGCCATAATGCCCATTGCCAAACACTAATGTTCTTCACCCATCCAATCCAACATACAATCACCTAATCATCATTAATCAACGTTCATGGCACCATTACCATGCAATCAGATGAAGAACATAGGATTACCTCAAAATGAGCTTCTCGGCCAAATGCTAACTTGCACGCATTGATGTTCCTTGCTCAAAATAGCCTAGCATAAGATCACATAGGCACCAATTAACCTTAATCATGGACTAATTTCCATGTACACAATGAAGAACACCAAACTCTATCAATTAATCCTTTCGGCCAACAACTAGGTTTCCACAACAACATATCAATTGCTCAATTCACTTAGCTTAACAACATTTGAGCACTCAATATCCTTGTTCATGGAAGAAAATACCATGGATTCAAGGAATTTAACAAGAATTACCTTAACCCTAGCTTGAATAGGCTCGGCCTTCCTTGAATCTCCAAGAACAAGGCTTGATTCCAAGCAAACAAAGGCCGAAACAACCTTCTCCAAGCTTGAATCCTTCAATGCCCTTAGGATTTCTTGAATTCAAGGCCAAATGGTGGATGAACTCTCAAGAACAACTCTCGGTCAAGTGAAGAGCAAAGAACCCGAAATGGCAAAGTAATGGTCTTGACTAGTTTCGGCCGAAAGACTTGTATTTTAGTTAGCTAAAATGCTAACTTTTGCTTCCATTTCTTTGCATGAAACAATGTAGCCCCCAACTCCACATGAACACAAGGCCGCCACTTAAAACTTGTGTCTAAATGGACATTTAAGTCACTTCATGGCCTATAATGCCATGTACACATCAAACACAAGTACCAAAATACTTTAATTCCCCATGTGTAACCGGCCATGTAACTAGAATAAAAACTAGTTAATTTAACTAGTTAACTAGTGAATAGTTCTTTAGTGGTAGACAAGACTTGACTAGCAATCATTATTGTCTACTAGTTTTGGTCTAGTCTTGCACTAGTCATCCAATAAACTTGCATGGCCGAAATGATCAACTTAAAGTTGATAGTTTTAATTGTACCACTCATTCAAGTGTACAATTTGATCCCCTTTCTCTGTTTTCTGTCTGTTTTTCCATAGTCCAGTTTCTATGTGCAGTTTAGCCCTGAAAATTTTCCAGCTTTGCACATAGACCACTGTACTAGTTTCCATAGTTCTCCTCATCCTTCCTTTATACTTTTCTTTGTTTTCCTTTGTTTTTCTTGGCCTAAGCCAAGCACTTAGGAGGTACCTAACAATTCCTCCCTCCTTAAAGAATTTGGTCCTCCAAATTCTTCACCAACTTAAGGTACAGCTGAGGGTATTTAGAGGCAATTTCCTGTTCCACTTCCCAGGTTGCCTCCTCTGGAGTGTGGTTACTCCACTGCACCTTAATCATAGAAATCCACCTACTCCTTAACTTCCTGGTATCTCTGGCCAGGAACTGGATTGGCACTTCTTCATATGTAAGGTTGGGTGCCACAATTACAACTGCAGGTGTTTCTATCTGCTTGTAACTTGGAACATACTTTTTGAGTAAACTCACATGGAACACATTGTGTATGTTTCCAAGTTCTGGTGGCAAGTCCAGCTGATATGCCACATTTCCCACTTTGGCCAGTATCTGGTATGGCCCAACATATCTGGGTGCTAGTTTCCCCTTTTTCCCAAATCTGATTACTCCTTTCATTGGAGAAACTTTTAACCACACCCAATCTCCTTCCTGGAATTCCAGGTCCCTTCTCCTTTTCAAGTTTGCATAGGCTTGCTGCCTATCATTGGCAGTTTTGATCCTAGCTTGGATCAGTTTAATCTTCTCAGTAGTTTCCTTAATAATGTCTGGCCCCAATTCTAACTTGTCTTCTGGCTGATGCCAGCAGTGAGGAGTAACACATCTCCTGCCATATAAGGCCTCATAAGGAGCCATTCCTATCACTGAATGATAGCCATTATTATAGGAAAACTCTATCAATGGGAGATGCACATCCCATTCACCCTGGAAGTCAATTACACAGCATCTCAACATGTCTTCCAGAGTTTGTATAGTTCTTTCTGTTTGTCCATCAGTCTGAGGATGGTAGGCAGAACTAAACTTGAGCTTAGTGCCCAATGCCTGATGCAGGGATTTCCAAAACCTAGAGACAAATCTAGGATCCCTGTCTGATACTATGTCATCAGGTATTCCATGTAATCTTACGACTTCTCTTATATAAAGTTGTGCCAATTTGTCCAAAGAATCAGTAAGATTCATGGGAAGAAAATGGGCTGCCTTGGTCAATCTATCCACAATGACCCAAATGGCATTATGCCTCCTCCTTGTCAGTGGCATACCCACTATAAAATCCATAGAGATGGATCCCCATTTTCTCTCAGGTATGGGTAAGCTCTGTAGCTTTCCCCCTGGTTTTTGATGCTCCACCTTCACTTGTTGGCATGTTTCACAACTAGCCACAAGTGTATTAATATCCTTCCTCATATAAGGCCACCAAAAATGTGCTCTAAGAGTATGGTACATCTTTGTGGCCCCTGGGTGCATACCCAGCTTACTAGAGTGAGCTTCCTCCAGTATTTGAATTCTTAGGTTGTCCTTTTCAGGCACATACAACCTATTCTGGAAATGTAGCACTCCTTGCTTAAAGGAAAAACCTTGAAATAGTTCTCCCTTATTCTTGCCAGAAATCAAGTCTAGCTCTTTATCACTAGCTTGAGCTTTCCTAATAAGCTCTTTCCATTCTGGTGTAATAGTGAGTACTTTCAACTGCTCACCTTCCTTAGCTAACCATTGGTTTGCCAGGGGAGTAATATTCAGGCTTTCTGCTTTATGTTCAACCTCACCCCCTCTGAGTATTCCAGTATAGTTTCTACTCAAGGCATCTGCCACTACATTGGCTTTTCCAGCTGTGTATTCAATTACACAGTCAAAATCTTTCAAATATTCCAACCACCTTCTTTGTCTCATGTTCAAATCCTTTTGAGTAAAAAGGTACTTGAGACTTTTGTGGTCTGTAAATACTTGGAATTTATTACCAAGAAGATAGTGCCTCCATTGCTTAAGAGCAAATACCACTGCTGCCAATTCCAGATCATGCACTGGATATTTCTTTTCATGTGGTCTCAATTGTCTAGACCCAAAAGCAATTGCTTGCTTTTCTTGCATCAAAACACAGCCTAGTCCTACATGAGAGGCATCTGTAAACACCTCATATTCCTTTTCAGGGTCAGGCAGGACTAGTAAAGGAGCTGAAGTCAGCCTCCTCTTTAGCTCTTGAAAGCTTTCCTCACATTGGGTTTCCCAGACAAATTTCTGGTTCTTTCTAGTTAACTGAGTCATAGGAGCTGCTAAAACAGAAAATTTTGGCACAAATCTTCTGTAATAGCCAGCTAACCCCAGGAAGCTTCTGACTTCCTTTACACACTGGGGCTGCTTCCAATCAAGGATTGATCTTACCTTTTCAGGATCTATAGCCAATCCTTGATCATTTATTATATGACCCAAAAATCCAATTTCTTTTGTCCAAAATTTGCATTTACTCAGCTTTCCATAAAGCTGATGTTCTTGGAGCAAGCCAAGCACTACTTTAAGGTGTTCTTTATGAGTTTCCTCATCCTTGGAATATACCAAGATATCATCAATAAACACCACCACAAAGTGGTCTAGGTGTGCCCTAAACACCCTCTGCATTAAGTCCATAAAGAATGCAGGTGCATTAGTAAGCCCAAATGGCATCACTGTGTACTCCAAATGTCCATACCTAGTTTTGAAAGCAGTCTTAGGTATGTCCTCCTCCCTTACCCTTAGCTGGAAATATCCAGACCTTAAATCAATTTTGGAGAACACTTTTGTTCCTTTTAATTGATCAAACAAATCCTCTATCCTTGGAAGAGGATACTTATTCTTTATGGTCAATGCATTTAGTTTTCTGTAGACTATACAGAGCCTAAGGGTTCCATCCTTCTTTTTCACAAACAGCACAGGTGCTCCCCAAGAAGACACACTGGGTCTAATGAACCCTTTTTCTAGTAATTCATCCAACTGCTTCCTGAGTTCTACCATCTCAGGGACTGCCATTCTATAAGGAGCAGTAGATACTGGTGCTGCTCCTGGTACGAGCTTAATTTCAAATTCCACCTCTCTCAAGGGTGGCAAACCAGGTAAGTATGTGGGAAAGGCCCCTTGGAAATCTTGAACTATGTGTATTTTCCTAAGTTCATCTGATGCTTCCTAGTCATTAAATCGCAGGCATTCTTGCTCACTTTCTGGAGTTATCATCTCCAGCACTTTTAAGTGGCAGTCCATAGCCAACTCTAAGGGCTTATCCAAATCAAATACTGTTCCGCCAGGCAATAATAATCGTCTGGCCTGACAATCAATAATGATTCTATTCTCCCCTAACCAGTTCATGCCCAAGATCACATCATAACCATGTGTCTCTAACACTATGAGGTTAGTTCTCAGTTTCAGCTTGCCTATCTGTATCTCACAGTTTTCTACCATATAGTAGGCAAACAAAATTTCATTGCCAGCTGTTCTTACCAAGTACATGTTGTCCATATACTTTACTTCTAGATTCATGGCCTTAACCAAGCTTGTAGCTATTATAGACAATGAAGCTCCAGTATCAAATAAAACAGATACTAATTGGCCATTAAGGTAAATTGTACCTTTCAAGGCCCTTCTGCTAGTCTTGTGCTGACTAGTCTCCTTCTCAGCCTCTGGTGTTTCTTGTCCTCTCCTGGAAGATTCCAGTTGAAACACCCTTCCTGGAAGAGTACCAGGCCTTCTTTGCTCCTGAGGTACTCTGGGCGCTGGCCTCCCAACCTGGGCTGGCCCCTGAGTCCTTAGTTGGGGCATAGGCATTTGCCCCCTAGGTCCCCTGGGAGTAAAATTTCCCAGCCACTTCTTGTCACTTTCACCCCTCTTTGGGCAATCCCTCACCCAGTGGTCTGGGGCTCCACACCTATGGCACCCTGTGGAAGCTTTAAAACATGGCTTATTGCCATGAAACTTTCCACATGTGCTGCACTGAGGACCATACCGTTGTGGATGTAGTCCTCTTTCCTTTTTATTCTCCTTCCTGCTTCCTCCTGCATCTCTTTCTTCTCTCGGCCTCTTTGATTGCTGTCCCTTCTTTGTTCCACTTCCACTTCCAGGCCCACTTTTGAATTGTTCCTGGAATTCCTGCTCCAGAGCCAGTGCACTCTGCATGACTGTGTAGTAGTCTCTGGCTCCAATTGCTCTGAGGATTTGTCTCAGCTCAGGTCTTAGACCCCTAATGAACCTCTTGGTTCTCAGTTCCTCCTATCCTTTATACTGAGGGGCATACCTGATCAAACTGTTAAACCACTGCTCATACTCCAGCACACTCAACTCCCCCTGCTCCAGTTGGTCAAATTCAACTTGCTTCTGGTCTCTCTGTGCTTCACTAACATACTGCTGACGAAAGACCCTGAGGAAATCAGCCCATCTCATAGCTCTCCTCCTGTCTGGAGGCCTCATTTGATTCCTCTCCTGATAACTCCTTTGTACCGCCCTCCACCAGAGTCCAGCATTTCCTTCTAGCCTGAAAGTGGCTAGCAGTACTCTCTGTGTGGAAGTAACCTCCATCCTTTCCAACATCTTCTCTATCTAATATACCCAGAACTCTGCCTCCTCTGGGTCACATCCTCCTCTGAAGACTGGAGGTTTCAATGCTAGGAACCCCTCCAACTGGCCCTCCTTTAGTCCTCCTCTACTGTGCCTTCTCTTACTCTCCTCTCTGCTATTGGATTTACCCCTGGATGATCTGCTTGATCTGCTCCTCATTGTGGTCTCCTCAGTAGAGGGTTCAGTCCCCCTGGAGTATATATATGCATCTCTCTCCTCAATGTCTGGGCTATCATCTTCCTCTTCCTCTTCAATTCTGGGCTCCTGCCTCACTTTAGACCTCATCCTTCTGGCCCTTGGGTGCCTTCTTTCCTCATCTACTTTTTCCTCCTCTTGGTTTCCTCCAGCTCTGCTAGATTGGTCATAACCCACTGGCTCTTTGCCAGGCCTCCTTCTTCTCCTTCTCCCTTCTGCTTCTGCTGGTTCTAACTCTTCCTCATTCTGGGCTTGGCCTCTAGCCAAGGATTGCATTCCCAGCACAAGTTGAGCCACAGTGGCATGTAGTGACTCCATCATCACTTCCATTCTCCCCTGTCTGTCTCTACTAGGTCTAGGTGCTTAGTACTTGGCAGTGGGCTCTGCGGCCACATTATATTCCATTTCTTCAGCCTGAGTTTCAGGCACATTTTCTTGCAAGCCCTCTGCATTATGGGCTGCAATACCTTCTACTTGTCTCAGGGAATCCCTGTCCCTGCCCCTGGTTCTCATCCTGCACTCTCAATTGCAGATATTCACATATATCCAAAATAATACAAGTATTAAATAAGTTAGACCTAAATGAGACACTATTTAGGCTAAGCTCTGATCATAGTATCAAGCAAGCTCTGATACCAAACAAAGCCTGTCACACCTCGCTCAGGCCCTGGCCTATAAGTTTCTAAATTAACTCACAAGCCCAACTCCAAAATTTAGTTTCTAGCATTCGGCCAAGCAAACCATGGCAACATTAAGTGTTATTTTCTTAAGTTGAGAGGCCTGGGAGGTGGCCCAAGTGGCTTTAAAACAAGTCCAACAATACTCGCAGCAAAGGCAAGGCCCAATACCACTAACTTGCACAACAAGTAAGGTTTTAATTGAATACTTGCATACCAAGCAAGGCAACACTTAATGAAGTTTTTAAGTGCATAATTGGTGTGCAATCAAGTGTGCTATCTATATGACAACCAAGAAGCCACATTATTGGTTTAGATTTTGAAACCATAAGTTAATATGTACATGATGCTCTCGGTCAACAACATACATATAATGATGCTCAACATTTCCATAAGACTAGGCCCATAACTATTCACATAAAAGTGCCATACATTGGCCCAAAATATTCAGCAAGTATGTACAAGCATAAAGCCATCCATAAGCCCATACATAACTTGGCATACAATCCCAACAAAAGCATCACAAGTCTAGGAATCAAGGACTACACATATGTACACAAAAAGGGTAGTCTACCTAGAGTCCAACACGGCTACATGCCATGAAACCGAAAGCTAAACATGCCAAGTTATTACATACCAAGACCATTAATGGTCAAACAGAACTTTGAGAATTCCATACAAAAGCACACACTACAACACCAACCCAATTGCCTGATTCATTGTCATGAAAGTAAATACTATGATCAGAGCCAAAGTCCAAGTGTCCATAGCTTTTCCTAGACAAGTCTCCAACTATAGCCTGCATACTTATCACATAAGTCTCGGCCAACCAAGAATATAAGACTTGTAATGTACTAGAACTAATAAGCCAAGCACATATTGGCACATACCTCGCTAAACAAGCAAACAAGCACTAAACACAAGTACAGAGCAAACTAGTGCTACTCAGGCCGAATGTCTTTGCCTGAAAATAAAAGCATGGGCAGTGAGTAAAACTCAGTAGGATTCACTTATACATATTCAACTCTAATAAGAGTCTATTTAGTTAAGCTGAGTATTCACTCAAAGCTTAACCTCCCATTAGCTAGCTTTACCTGCAAAACAAACACAAAGACAAGGAAAACCATGCATATACATATACAAGATAAATAACCATGGCATAAAATCCACAATTCCATAAGTGGGGTTAGCAAGCACATGGAAAGCACCAAAGCACACAAGAACACACACACACTCCACATTTTGCTCTCGGCCCAAATAATCATACATGTACCCATGTGCACATTGCACACAAAACACCATCAAACCATCCACTTCCACTTAGAGCTCCAAAATGCTAGGCAAATAGGCCACATTTACTTGCATTTCTAGTACATGTACATTAGTTAATTAGCTAATCAACAATTCAACCGAGTGAAAACTCAATAGCCCATCAAGAAACTAAGGTCATTTGGCAAATTTCAGCCATCACTTAGTCACTCTAAACACTTGAACCATGGTAATTCACCAAGCAATATCAAGTGTTAGTGAACCCTACCTCAAGAGCTTTCGGTCTTAAGCCAAACTTCAAATGCCCAAGTGTTCTTCAATCACAATGCCTACCATAACAATACATAGGCATCAACAACACTTACTCATGGACTAACTACCATGATTTCAATGAAGAACACTACAATATAGAAGCTTAAGCTCTCGGTCACAATGCCCAATTCCACATATTTGTGTTATCAAATAAACTAACTCATTACATGATCATCTAATCATCAATGAACATCACTCATGGCATCATTATCATGTAACCAAGTGAATAACACTCAAGTACACTAATCCAAGTTTTCGGCCAAAATGCCCATTTTCACACAATAGTGTTCTTTATCAAACTAGCCCATTACATAAACACCTAATCGTCAATGATCATTGTTCATGGCACCAATACCATGTAATCAAGTAATGAACACCAAATTACACTACTTCAAGCCCTTGGCCATAATGCCCATTGCCCAACACTAATGTTCTTCACCCATCCAATCCAACATACAATCACCTAATCATCATTAATCAACGTTCATGGCACCATTAGCATGCAATTAGATGAAGAACATAGGATTACCTCAAAATGAGCTTCTCGGCCAAATGCTAACTTGCACGCATTGATGTTCCTTGCTCAAAATAGCCTAGCATAAGATCACATAGGCACTGATTAACCTTAATCATGGACTAATTTCCATGTACACATGAAGAACACCAGACTCTATCAATTAATCCTTTTGGCCATAACTAGGTTTCCACAACAATATATCAATTTCTCAATTCACTTAGCTTAACAAAGTTTGAGCACTCAATATCCTTGTTCATGGAAGAAAATACCATGGATTCAAGGAATTTAACAAGAATTACCTTAACCCTAGCTTGAATAGGCTTGGCCTTCCTTGAATCTCCAAGAACAAGGCTTGATTCCAAGCAAACAAAGGCCGAAACAACCTTCTCCAAGCTTGAATCCTTCAATGCCCTTAGGATTTCTTGAATTCAAGGCCAAATGGTGGATGAACTCTCAAGGACAACTCTCGGTCAAGTGAAGAGCAAAGAACCTGAAATGGCAAAGTAATGGTCTTGATTAGTTTCGGCCGAAAGACTTGTATTTTAGTTAGCTAAAATGCTAACTTTTGCTTCCATTTATTTGCATGAAACAATGTAGCCCCCAACTCCATATGAACACAAGGCTGCCACTTAAACTTGTGTCTAAATGGACATTTAAGTCACTTCATGGCCTATAATGCCATGTACACATCAAACACAAGTACCAAAGTGCTTTAATTCCCCATGTGTAACCAGCCATGTAACTAGAATAAAGACTAGTTAATTTAACTAGTTAACTAGTGAATAGTTCTTTAGTGGTAGACAAGACTTGAATAGCAATCATTATTGTCCACTAGTTTTGGTCTAGTCTTGCACTAGTCATCCAATAAACTTGCATGGCCGAAAATGCCAACCTAAAGTTGATAGTTTTAATTGTACCACTCATTCAAGTGTACAATTTGATCCCCTTTCTCTGTTTCCTGTCTGTTTTCCATAGTCCAGCTTCTAGGTGCAGTTAAGGCCTGAAGTTTTCTAGTTTTGCACATAGATCATTGTACTAGTTTCCATAGTTCTCCTCACTCTCCTTTATACTTTTCTTTGTTTTCCTTTGTTTTTCTTGGCCTAAGCCAAGCACTTAGGAGGTACGTAACACTCAGAGTGGTAACAGAAGTTGGTATCAGAGCAAGGTTAAAATGTGGTTTATGTGTATATGACATGATGCATATAGATGCATACATAAAGCTTAGTTGGGTCAGCTACTAGTGTTAAGTACCTAACACACAGTATATATATTGTGCTCTTCTAATTTTCATGAAACAGGAAAATGGTTGCCACAAGGAGAAGGGATCAGGTACCCCTCAGACCTCCCACTGAGCAAAGGCAAGCCAACATAAATGTAAGGGGTGTACAAGAGCAACCAAAGGTTTAGGAAGTTGAAAACCCAGCACCTGAAATGAACGTACCGTAGGTGTGGGTTGAACTACAAAGAAACCTGGCCCAGATAAATGAAAACTTAGTATGGTTATTACAAGCTCAACAGCAAAGAGTCCAAGTAGCACAAATGTTGCCACAGGATCAGAACTAGGAAGTTGTTAGGAACAACCTAGTGAATGTTCCTTATGATGAAAATGAAGAGAATGAAGATATTGAAGATAATGACAGAAGAATCCTAGAGGCAGAAGAATTAGGTCTAAGATTGGCCAAGTATCCAGAGCCAATAACAAATCTTATGACCATTCCATAGGGGATGAAGCTAAAAGACCTAGTGGGAAAGGAAGAAGAAGGAGACATAGAGACTATATGGACTTAAAAGAATCACACAGGTCTAGAAGGCATAGAGCTGAAGTCCTTGAGAGCTTTAATGATGTCAAATTGTTGGAGAGGTTTCAAGGCCAAAGACCTCCACAATTTGATGGTAGAGCTGGACTAGAGAAAGCTAGAGAATGGCTAGGATTCATTGAGAAGATGTTTGAGAGGATGCACTTAAGCTCCTCCAAGAAAGTATCTCTGGCTACCTATAATCTTGTAGGTAGTGCAGAAACATGGTGGAGAAGTGTTAGAGATTGGCATGCTACCCAAAGAGGTAGAAGAGCAGATAACGAGCTGGAGATGACATGGCCTGAGTTCACAAGGTTGTTCCAAGACCAGTATATAAGTGATGCCATCAAAGACCTAAAGCAAGATGAGTTTGATGCACTATAACAAGACAACCTCAGTGTTCTGGAATATGAACACAAGTTTAACTAACTTGTAAGGTATGCACCACAGTACCATGGGTTGGAACAACTTAAAGCCAAAGGGTTTGTTAGAGGCCTAAGACTAGATATCAAGAGAGATGTTAGGCCTTTCAACGCCATTACATATCATGATGCGGTTTAGAAGGCTTTGCTGGTGGAACAGGAAGAGTATGAAAGTAAATGGTTTCCTAGTGGACTAGGTGTGACCAGCCAAGTTGGAATACTATAGAAACCAATGAAAGGGAAAGACACTATGAAGGCTAGAAAACCTAGCATAGAGGGCAAGGCCAAGAGTAAGTTTGTTGGCCTAAGGTGTCCTCAATGCAAGAAGTTTCATGGCAAGAGGCCATGTTATTTTGAAGAATAGGCATGTCTTATATGTGGATCTTTGGATCACTGGATCAAGGACTGCCCTTTAGTCCAAAGAAGAGGGCAGGAGGACCAAGGCCAGAATAGGCCTAATATGCCACTTGTTGGAGACAATTAACCAAGGGGTCCTCCTAGATCTCAAAAGCCTCAAGTGCAGAGAGCTGGAAAGGTATTCCATATTGATAAGGGAGAGATATCCTTACAATGAGCACTTAAAGGTAACATTTATTTTAATGGTGTGCAGTTAGTGTGTTGTTTGATATTGGTTCTTCAGTGTCTATTATGGCTAGAAAGTTAACTGAATCCATGAAATTGTATATGGAATTCATGCATAAAATATCATTAGTAAGAACAGCAGGTAATCAATGTCTTTTCACTAATGAACTGGCTAAGAATTGTGAGCTAGTAGTTTGTAAGACTAAGATTTTGACTGATCTGCTAGTGTTAAATATTCTAAAGTATGATATTCTTCTTGGCATGGATTGGTTAGCAAAGCATGGAATCAATATTGATTGTGCTAAGCGAGAAATCACATTGCCTGGTAATGTAGTGCATGCATTAGTGAACTCTAAGGAATTAGTGTACGAAATGCATGGCATGGAACTAGAAGTTATGGATGAAATTCCTATGATTTCTGAAGATGAATATTACACATTGAATGGTGTTGAAATTGATGAGGAAGTTAATAGAATACCTGTAGTGAGAGACATTCCACAAGTCTTTCCTAAAGACCTACCAGGTATTACCCTTCCAAAAGAGATAGAATTTGAAATCAAGTTACAAATCAGGGCAGTACCGATATCCATACTTCTTTATAGAATGCCAATCACAGCGATGACTAAGCTCAAGAAATAACTTGATAAACGTCTTCAAAAATGGTTCATAAAGCCAAGTGTTTCACTGTGGGGAGCTCTAGTTCTCTTTGTGAAAAAGAAACATGGATCGTTCAGATTGTGTATTGACTACAGAAAGCTAAATGCTGTAACTATAAAAAACAAGTATGCACTCCCTAGGATTGAGGATATATTTGATTAACTTAAGGGAGAAAAGATCTTCTCTAAGGTTAATTTGAGATCTAGGTACTTTTAGTTAAGAGTAAAAGAGGAGGATATTGTTAGTGTTGTGCCCAAAAAGCCAATCATGAGATGATTGTATTTTTTGCACATTGAGTCATGATATTTTATTAAGGCATTAATCCAACAATTATGTTTGTTGTCTTGTTTCTGCGTAACGTAATAAACATAATTGCAACCCTAAAATAATGATATTCTCAAATGTCCCTAGTCTAGTATTATTGTGGAGCGGGTTGCAATAATATATAATGACTAGCATGTGTGGAGACTAATATGAGATATGTAGTCTCCATATGGGTACAAGTTGGAGAACTTGTGTACTGGACCAACCTACCTTAAGAACACTACATGGATCGTTATATAAGTTTCATAAGTGATTCTCATAGTGATCATGGTATATGTAGTCCTTCGACCTAAGATCATCATGGTTCCCTACATGTGAGCCACATACGTTGATACTTTCCTTTGTTGCTCGTAACTGAGTGAACTTGAAGGAGGTCATTGGGTATGTCATATATCATGCGGAGGCATTTGTATGATCAAGATGGGATTTGTCCCTCCTATATAATGGGAGTGATATCTACGGGCTCCTTGATAGAGTAAGACTTAGAAAAAAGCATGGCCATGCTCGGATGAGTTGATATACGATATTAATGTCGTCAGTTTAAGTTGGTCTACTTGGTAATCAAGAAACCAAAGATTGGGCTATACGAGAGTGACACATTCCATGTCTCATGTTTAGTCTTGATATCTTGTATAAAGGGACAATGGCATATATCGGTAATGATCATACAGGTTTAGTCAAATCACTGACAATCTTGTCACTTGGGTAGCAATGATGTGTTGCTAGACACCGTTCATTGCTTATGATCATAAATGTGATTTATGATCATTGCCAACGTGATAAGAGCCTATTAGGTCGCACACATAGAGTTATTTGGATCATTAGAGTGCATGGGCAAATTATTTGGGTTATGGTTTCACAATAATTTCGTATTAATAATGGGCCCAAAAGTTGAGCCATTATTAAGCCTAAAATTAAAGTGTAATTGGATTAGGGCTTTGAAACCCATTAGGCCTGGAAGTTGAGTCTCACTAAAAATACAACTTTTAGTGAGAAATTCACAGGTCTTCTTGCCCTAGCCTCCCAAAGGACAGCCGCACTCTTCTCTTACAATTCTTTGGAGGACGCAAGCTAGCATTACGAGCGCAAGAAAAATGCATCTGCCAGGACGTGGTGGAAGCGTGGTGATCCCGAGAGGCTCGTGTGGATACCATAGAGAGCTTGAACACGTCAATTATTCAGGTTTTGTGATTCGACTCTACAGTTGAGTGAGAGATCTTAACAAAAAATTAGGTATGAAAATTTTTGAACACCCGATTTACCCCGTTTCACTTGGATCCTAGAGGGTTTCGGTTAAATTTCGCTACGCTGTTTGGCTCCCGAAAGCCAACAGATATACCCAAGACAACATTCTGAACAAGATATGGACACTATGAGTATACAGTTATGCCATTTGGCTTGACTAATAGCCCTGCTGCATTCATCGATCTGATGAATCGTGTGTTTAGACCTTACTTGGACAAGTTTGTAGTCGTGTTCATTGATGACATCCTAGTGTATTCCGAGGATGAAAGTGAACATGAGCATCACTTAAGAACTGTCTTGAACACACTATTGGATAGCCAACTGTATGCAAAATTTTCCAAATGCTAGTTCTGGTTAAAGGAAGTGTCTTTCCTAGGACACATCATTGATGCACAAGGTCTTAAAGTAGACCCTGAAAGGGTCAAGGCTATGCAAGAGTGGGAAAGACCTAAGACTATAAAAGCTTCTTAGGATTGGTAGTCTATTACAGAGGATTTGTGCCAAAATTTTCCATAATTGCCTTAGTTCTTACTCAACTGACCAAGAAAGGTCAAAGACTTGAGTGGATTGAGAAGTGTGAAAAGAGTTTTCAAGAACTAAAGAGTAGATTAACTTAAGCCCCAGTGTTGATCCTACCTGATCCAAGTAAACCCTACATCATTTATACAGATGCATCTAAATCTGGGTGAAGATGTGTTATGATGCAAGATAGAAATGTGATTGCCTATGGGTTAAGGCAATTAAGACCCCATGAGAAAAACTATCCTACCCATGACCTAGAGCTTGCTACGGTGATCTTTGCCCTAAAACAATTGAGGCATTACCTATTGGGAAGCTCATTTGTGGTATACACTGACCATAAAAGCCTAAAGTATCTATTCACTCAGAAAAAGTTCAACATGAGGCAAAGAAGATGGTTGGAGTATATCAAAGACTATGACTGCAGCATTGACTACTGGAAGAGGCTCACATGAGCACACTGAATATCCATCCTGGAAGTGAAAAGATGTACCAAGACTTGAAGACACATTTTTTGTGGCCAAACATGAAGAAAGATATAGCCACATATGTGTCTAAATGTGCAACATGCCAAAGAGTGAAGGTAGAGCACCAGAAGCCAGCAGGAACACTACAGACTTTACCCATGCCAATTAGAAAGTGGGGTAACATAACAATGGACTTCTTAACTAGGTTGCCTATAACCAGATTAAGACATGACACAGTCTGGGTCATTATGGATAGGTTAACCACATATGCTCATTTCTTGCCAATAAAGGTCACAGACTCACTCAAAAAATTGTCATAAATGTACATAAAAAAGATAGTAAGATTGCATGGAGTGCCAGACTCGATAATGTCAGATAGAGATCCAAGGTTTACAGCTAGATGTTGGAGTGCTTTTCACAAGGAACTAGTGATAGCCAAAGAGTTATCGCCCCGAACACCTAAGGACCCTGGGAAAAAAGGAGTCAGACAATTGAGGTACACGATCTCGGCAGCCTGACGAATACCAACCTCGGGAAACTAGCATGTCACCTCCTGAAGAGAAAGCGACCAAACTAGCTTCGGTGGATAAAAACCAGCTACCTTCTGCAGGAGAAAGTCCTTCGAAGGACTAACTTCGGAGCCAGGGAATACCCCGAAGTACCAGTCTGACTCCGGGAAAAGGCCCTTCACT
The DNA here is from genome assembly GCA_005392925.1 of Aquilaria sinensis. Classification (NCBI taxonomy): domain Eukaryota; kingdom Viridiplantae; phylum Streptophyta; class Magnoliopsida; order Malvales; family Thymelaeaceae; genus Aquilaria; species Aquilaria sinensis. Next base: position 301,475 of record SMDT01002965.1, on the reverse strand, counting down.
CCGAAGGGAGACATCAACCAAGGGGACCTCAGAGGCATGGCAAGAGCCATCAAGGAGTCTCTGACATTCCGCACGCACACCCTGCGCGCCGCCCTAATATGCACTCTAACACGCCGCCACCGCACACGTCTTGTCATGTAGGGCTACGCTTGTCGCAGAACGTGGCCCGAGGAACCTGCAGGCGGCTAAGGACCCCCATGCCCAGAAGTACGGATGACATCCGTCCATACACGTGTCACAATCCGAAGGGCTCATCCCCTCTCATTTATATCAGGGGTATGGTCTTAGAAAAGGGGAAAAAAAAAGGGAAAAAGGGCTGGATCTCTCTCCTCTCTCGGGCATGAATCCTCTCTTTTCAGTGCCCTGGGAAACATGGTAGGCAAGAGTCTCTTGTGCTTACTACCCCCTCTCTACCTCTCAAAGCACTGACTTGGGCGTTGGAGGCTCCTCCCCAAAAAGAGACTCCGGGGACCTCCTAACCCCTATTTTCTGAGTGTTTCAGGCAGGTCTTCCTGAGGAATCCCCTTTTCGGGCTCTCTCCCATACCGGAAGTCCTTCTCAACCTCATCGTGCCTGCCACACGAAGAGGCTACCGGCCATCACAGGTGATCCACGCAGAGCACCTTCTGATGCCCAGCAACATCTTCGTCGGGTGACATTATGACTTCGGGAGGCACTTCCTGAGAGGGAGGACATCTGGAGCAAAGATTTCCCAGAGGAGTGTGCCTGTTCGTGTTTTCTCAGGGAGAGGGAGTCGGATCCCTTGCCAGGGCCTGTTTCCTGGTATTTCTAAGGGTGCCCAGGCCGTTCAGATCATGACAGGTGTTTGGTTGGATGCGATCTGTACTACCGGGCATAGGGGACAGGTAGCCGTTTGTAGGCTCCTCGGGTCTAGGACCGAGACAGGTCGTGACAAGACTTGGACGGCGTCGGCGCGTCAGACAGCCCTTCGAGGTGGCGTGTAGCGCATTTGGGCGACATGTCAAAGACTCCTTAAATGCTCATGTCGTACTCCCGAGGTCTTCTAGGCGAGGCCGTCCTTTGGTACGGATGCCCCTCTTCGGGAATTAGGCCTGTAGTTCGGGGAGTTCCCTGGTTTGGGGGTTCCGCCTTCTGGGAGATGCTCTCTTGCTTGAAATAGCTGGTTCTTCATCCCTGAAGGTGATCCATTTGGTCCCCCGAGGGAGCCGGTAACATCCTTGAAATTCCTGACGTACTAGCCGAAGTCCCGAGTTCGAGGTGTTTGACTTCGTTCCTTCCGAGGTCAGTGATAGCACCTCTCTCGGATGACATCAGGCTTCCCGACCACACTTTTGGCAGGAAGTATGTACTGAGAGAGGTGATAGCCCTTCGACTATCACAGGCCCCCCATTCGGAAATCCGAAGTGGAAACTTCGGCTTGTAGGCTTTCAAAGGGCGTCCTTTGGGGCCTTGGGTGTAATACCTGTGCCGAAGATGTACCTTTTGTCCAAATACATAGGTTGTTCGATGATAGCCTGTCTTTTGGTGTCTTCGAGGTAACCCACTTCTTTCCTTTTGCAGGTCTGCGTAACGTCGCGTCTCGCAACCAGGCGTGTTAGTCTGAAGTGGCGTACCTAGGGTTTAGGGGTGTCAGAAGGCGTGTCCCTCTTTTGGCGTGATGGCTGACATGTGGCACGCTTGTTATTGGAGGGGACTGCATCGGTTACGGCAGGCGTGCCTTTTTATGCGCAGAGAGCAGTTATGGCGACTGTTCGCCTTCGTGGAGTACTTATGACGCCGGTTCGCCTATCCTCCCTCAGCCTATATATGGCCTGCTCCATCATAAGCTCCTTTTGTTCTGCTTTTGCTCTTCCCCTGCTCACAACTGTTTTTGCATTTTTCGCGGTGGTGCTTTTTGTTAGGCGATTTCCGGCTACCTTTTATGACGGTGACTCCAAACCCAGACTTTGGCAAAATGTTTGGTGGGTTTTGACTTTCAAAATTCTTTGGTTTTCTGTGCTCTTTCACTTTTCTGAAAGCTTTCCCGGAGTCAATTTTTCATCCCCCGAAGTCCTTTTTTCTTCGAAAATGTCTTCACCGACTCCTCTTATGACTGTTTCCCCCATCCTAGAGAGCTGGCTTCCTCTTCTCAACCATACTTGCTGTACGACTTCAGAAAAATTGGAAAGATGGACCAAAAAGTTCTTTCTTCCTTCTTACGCCACCATCAGACTTCTTGGCTCTCAGGAGGTCAGTTTTATGAACCACCGAAATGAGGTTACCATTTTTCACGCCTAGTTGAAGGCCGGACTTCGGTTTCCTCCCTTGAAGGTGATTGCGACTTTTGCCAATTTCATGGCATTGCCGTAAATCAACTTCCCCCGAACTCGTACTACTACTTTAATGCCTTCCTTTGCATGTGCGGTGTTTTCAAAATAGAACCCCATTTCATTCTTTTTGATGCAGTACTATAAGCTCTACGCGGTCCCGAAGGGTGGCTTTTACTTCATGCTGCCTCGGGGATCAGGGAGCAAAAAGTATATGTTCACCTTCGCAACTAAAGACAGCTGGCAGGGGTGGCAAAGAAAATTCTTCTTTCTGAAGATGGAGGAGGCCTGGTCGTACGTTCCGACCAAGTGGGCTCTGGGAAAGTTGAAGATGGATGTTGTAGACCCGAAGAGGCTGCTGACTCCTGAGTTGGCGGCTAAATTTGTGGACTTCGACAAATGGATCCGAGCAGTCTCTGACTGGGATTCCGAGGTCCCTTCACGCTCCCTCTACCCCTTCCCCATCATGTGGAAACTGATGACCGAGGAGGTCCTTCAGGAACTAGGGATAGTGAAGAAGCACAAGACAGACCTCGGGATGCCGGCTCCTGCCATCGCAGGGAAAGACTCTTGGCTGGTGAGACTCCTTCGGAAGGAGGTTACTTACGAGGCCTTTTGTAAGCGTAAGTTATCTCAGAATCTTTTTGCTATAGGTACGTCTTGGACTCACACTGATGTTTTCCTTCTGTTTCAGAGATGGGCGACGGGTCCGCTGCTTTCTACAAGGCGCTCTTCCTCGGTCAAGCCGAGAAGGGGGAGCAATCAAAGAAGACCGTCTCCCGAAGGCGGAAATCGTCTCGGGCCGGGCCATCTTCGGCAAAACGGGCGAAGAAAGACGCCCTCCTCCTCACCCGGAAATTCTGGAGAAGGCGCGCGAAGAGCCTGACGCCGCTGTTGCCCCGCTGACTGAGGTCGCCGCTAACGCCCTTTCTCGGAGTCCCACTTCCTCGGTGGCTCTTCTGGACGCCTTGGTGGAAGTTCCTTCTGCCAAGGAGCACTGCAAGAGCAAAGGCAAGGAAATCTCTGCCGAGGGGGTCCGGGACTCCGACGATGAAGTTGCCGAGGTGCCGCCAGGTTAGTTTTTTGTTTTTTTAGACAAGCTGTAGTGTCTTTATTTTTTAAACTTTGAGGATTGCTTGTCTTAACAAGCTTCTTGTCTTTCCATGCAGAGGAGGTACCATCTTCAGCATGGGTGGCTGAGCACGCCCGGAAATGGGCCCTTCGGGATTCCCATATCCCGAAGGGGAAGATCCCAAAGGAGCCTTTCTGGTCGTTTAGGGAGGACATGAACTTGTACTTCGGCGACTGCCAGCAAATGGCCAACCAAATTTCAAAGGGGATCCTCATTGAGGCCTCTTTCAAGGCTATTTTCGAGGCGTGCCCGGACGAAAAGTCCCTTGCTGCAAAAGTTTCCAAGCATGCTGCCCAGGTATACTTCACGCTTTTGTCTTTTCCTTTTGATTTCTTCTAAGTGTTTGGCTCATTTTTTGCCTTACTGACTTTGTTCTTACTTCTTTGCAGCTGTTGGGGTACACCGGCCTCCTCAGGGTTCGGGCAGCGAAGCAAGCGGCCTCCTCAGGGTTCGGGCAGCGAAGCAAGCGGCGTTCCGAGTCTGGGCCTTAGACTGTGTGGAGAAATCCAAGGTCATGTGCTCCGACTTGGTCGCCAGGAATGCGGAGATGGCTTAAGCTACAAAGAAGGAGGTCGCTGCCATTCGGGAGGAGTTATTGAAGGAAAAAGAGGAGCTCTTGAAGGACTCCTCCCAAAAGATTTCTGACCTCAGCTCCAAGGTGGTGGAGCTGACTTCGGCAAACGAAGCATATCAAAAGGAGAGGTCAAAGTCTTCGGCTCTCCTGGCGAAGGTGCTTGCTGAGAAGGCCGCGCTCCAGGCCTACGTCGAGTCTTTGAAGAAGGAGCCGAAAAAGAAGAAAACGAAGGCACTGAAGAAGGAGATCACTGATCTGGAGAAGGAACTTGACGATTTAGCGGTCGAGAAGAAGGAGGCCGTCCAAGTGACCAAGGTCGGTTTTCCGGATGGCTTTTGCCTTGCTCGGCATCAAGTTCTGCAAAGGTTCCCAGATCTGGACCTCTCCTTTTTGGGGGCCCTAAACATCCTGTTAGGTTTCTGGAGCCAAATAGTGCAGCAGAATTTAACCGAAACCCTCCAGGATCCAAGCGAAACGGGGTAAACCTGGTGTTCAAAAATTTTCATACCTAATTTTCGGTTGAGATCTCTCACTCAACTGTAGAGTCAAATCACAAAACCTGAACAATTGACGTGTTCAGGCTCTCTATGGTATCCACACGAGTCTCTCAGGATCACCACGCTTCCACCACGTCCCGGCAGATGTGTTTCTCTTGCGCTCGCAGTGCTAGCTTGCGTCCTCCAAGGAATTGCAAGAGAAGAGTGTGGCTGTCCTTTTTGGAGGCTAGGGCAAGGAAACCTGTGAATTTCTCACTTAAAAATTGTATTTATAGTGAGACTCAACTTCCAGGCCTAATGGGTTTCAAAGCCCTAATCCAATTAGGATTTAATTTCGGGCTTAATAATGGCTCAACTCTTTGGCCCATTATTAATATGAAATTAAAGTGAAACCATAACCCAAATAATTAGCCCATGCACTCTAATGATCCAAATAGCTCTATGTGTGCGACCCAATAGGCTCTTGCCATATTGGCAATGATCATAAATCACATTTATGATCATAAGCAATGAGCGGTGTCTAGCAACACATCATTGCTACCCAAGTGACAAGATTGTCGATGATTCGACTAAACCTTTATGATCATCACCGATATATGCCATTGTCCCTTTGTCCAAGATATCAAGACTAAGCACGAGACATGGAATGTGTCACTCTCGTATAGCCCAATCTTTGGTTTCTTGATTACCGAGTAGACCAACTTAAACTGATGACATTGATATCGTATATCAACTCATCCGAGCATGGCCATGCATTTTCTAAGTCTCACTCTATCAAGGGGCCCGAAGATATCACTCCCGTTACATATGAGGGACAAATCCCATCTTGATCATACAAATCCCTCCGCATGATATGTGACATACCCAATGACCTCCTTCAAGTTCACTCAGTTACGAGCAACAAAGGAAAGTATCAAAGTATGTGACTCACATGTAGGGAACCTTGATGATCTTAGGTCGAAGGACTACATATACCATGATCACTATGAGAATCACTTATGACACTCATATAACGATCCATGTAGTGTTCTCATGGTGGGTCGGTCCAGTACACAAGTTCTCCAACTTGTACCCATATGTAGACTACATATCTCATATTAGTCTCCACATATGCTAGTCATTATGTATTATTGCAACCCGCTCCACAATAATACTAGACTAGGGACGTTTAAGAATATCATTATTTTAGGGTTACAATTATGTTTGTTAAGTTACGCAGAAACAAAACAACAAACATAATTGCTGGATTAATGCCTTAATAAAATATCATGACTCAATGTGCAAAAATACAATCATCTCATGATTGGCTTTTTGGGCACAACACTAACAATCTCCCACTTGCACTAAAAGCCAATCATCCATGTATCTAATACCGATGGACCTAGAATGGCTATCATGCTTCTGCTGCGTAAGGGGCTTTGTCAGTGGATCAGCAATGTTGCTGTCTGTCGAAGTCCTGCATATCCTTACATCACCCCTTTCGATGATCTCCCTGATGAGATGATAGCGTCGGAGTATGTGTTTGGATCGCTGGTAAGATCGAGGTTCCTTAGCCTATGAAATTGCTCCATTGATGTCACAATAGAGCTCTATCAGGTCAACAATGCTTGGAACCACTCCAAGTTCAGTGATGAACTTCTTGATCCAAACTGCCTCCTCCGCTGCATCAGAGGCGGCAATGTACTCAAATTATGTTATAGAGTCAGCTACTGTCTCTTGCTTTGAACTTTTCTAGCTCACAGCACCACCACCAATACAAAACACATGACCAGATTGTGATCTAAAATCATCCTTATCATATTGGAAGCTTGCATTGGTGTAACCCCTTACAACGAGCTCATCTTCACCTCCAAAGACCAAGAATGCATCCTTAGTCCTTCGTAAGTACTTAAGGATGTTCTTAACAGCTGTCCAGTGACTCTCACCGGGGTTCGATTGGTACCTACTCGTCATGCTCAAAGCATATGAGACATCGGGACAAGTACATATCATGGCATACATGATAGATCCAATTGCTGAGGCATATGGAATCTTACTCATGCACTCTCTCTCCTCAGGTGTACTCGGACACTGAGATCTAGAAAGAGTGATACCATGTGACATGGGCAAGAATCCTTTCTTGGAATCTTGCATGCTAAACCTCTTTAGCACCTTGTCAATATATGTACTTTGACTTAGGCCAAGAAGCTTTCTAGATCTATCTCTATAGATCCTGATGCCTAACACATAGGCTGCTTCACCCAAGTCCTTCATAGAGAAACATTTCCCTAGCCAAGTCTTCACAGACTGTAGCTCAGGAATGTCATTCCCGATGAGTAGTATGTCATCTACATACAACACCAAGAAGACAATAGCGCTCCCACTAACCTTCTTGTAGACACAAGGTTCATCTTCATTTTTGATAAAACCAAACTCTTTGATTGCTTCATCAAAATGAAGATTCCAACTTCGAGAAGCTTGCTTCAGTCCATAAATGGACCTTTGCAACTTGCACACTTTATTGGCATTCTCAGGAGTGACAAAACCCTCAGGTTGTGTCATGTACACATCCTCAAGTAGCTTTCCATTTAGGAATGCAGTTTTGACATCCATTTGCCATATCTCATAATCATAGTGTGCAGCAATAGCAAACAAAATTTGGATGGATTTAAGCATAGCAACTGGTGAAAAAGTTTCATCATAGTCAATACCATGAATTTGCTTGAAACCTTTTGCAACCAATCATCCCTTAAAGGTAATCACATTACCATCCATGTCAGTTTTCTTCTTGAAAACCCATTTGCACCTTATGGGTTTTACCCCTTCAGGTGGGTTAACCAAAGTCCATACTTGGTTTTCATACATGGATTCCATCACGGATTTCATGGCCACTAGCCACTTCTCAGAGTCAGGCCCCGACATAGCTTGTTGGTAGGTTGTGGGCTCATCCTGATCTATGAGCATCACATCACCGTTGTGAGTCATGAGAAATCCATATCTCTCGGGCTCATGCCGAATCCTACCAGACCTACATGGGCTCTGTGCTACAGGAACAGACTCTTGAACCACAACATCTTGTGGTGTCTGTTCAGGTTCCATTTCAGGTTCGATGTCTCCTTGTTGTTCTTGAATTTCTTCAAGTTCTACTTTCCTCCCACTAGTTTCTTTAGAGATAAACTCTTTCTCTAAAAAGACACCAGTTCAAGCAATAAACACTTTTTGCTCAGAAGGATTGTAGAAATAGTAACCCTTTGTTTCTTTGGGATACCCAACAAAAAGGCATTTTTGAGATTTGGGCCCTAGTTTGTCAGAGGATTGATGTTTCACATAAGTGTCACAGCCCCAAATCTTCATAAAAGACAAATTGGGACGCCTCCCACTCCATATCTCATATGGTGTCTTTTGAACCGATTTAGATGGAACTCGGTTTAGTGTAAAAGCGGTTGTCTCTAGAGCATGTCCCCAAAAGGAGTTTGGAAGGTCAGCTTGACTCATCATAGAGTGAACCATGTCTAAGAGAGTTCGATTTCTCCTTTCAGATACACCATTCCATTGAGGTGTACCTGGTGGAGTGAGCTGTGATACTATACCACACTCCTTCAGATAGTCAAGGAATTCTCGATCCAAGTAGTCTCCACCTCGATCTGATTGAAGCACTTTGATACTCTTCCCGAGTTGATTCTCTACTTCATTCTTGAATTCTTTGAACTTTTCAAAGGATTCTGACTTGTGTCTTATAAGATACACATAGCCATATTTGCTGAAGTCATCAGTGAAAGTAATGAAGTATTGGAAACCTCCTCTAGCTTGTGTAGACATAGGGCCACATACATCACTATGTATGAGTCCTAGTAAGTCATTAGCCCTTTCACTTTGCCCTATGAATGGGGCTTTGGTCATCTTGCCCAACAAACATGACTCACATGTCTCATATGATTCAAAATCAAATGAGTCCAAGAGTCCATCCTTATGGAGCTTGGATATGCGAGTCTCATTTATATGGCCCAAGTGACAGTGCCAGAGATAGGTCAGGTTTGAATCATTTAATCTGACCTTCTTGGTATTCACATTATAGATTGGATCTTCGAGGTCTAGAACATACAACCCATTGCTAAGTTGAGCACTACCATAAAAGATTTCATTCAAATAAATAGAACAACATTTGTCCTTTATTATAAATGAAAAACCTTTCTTGTCCAAACAAGAAACAGAAATCAAATTTCTACTAATAGTAGGCACAAAGAAGCAGTTGTCTAATTCTAAAACTAATCCACTAGGTAAAGTGAGAGCATAAGTCCCTACGGCTAAGGCAGCAACCCTTGCTCCATTTCCAACACGTAGGTCCACTTCACCTCGGGCCAATCTTCTACTTCTACTTAGATCCTGCACATTTGCACAAATGTGAGATCCACATCCAGTATCCAATACCCAAGATGAGGAAGTAGAAAAGTTAGCCTCTATAACAAAAATACCTGAAGTGGAAGTCTTACTTCCCTTTTCCTTAGCAAGTTCTTCAAGATAGAGCTTGCAGTTGCGCTTCCAGTGTCCAGGTTGCTTACAATGGAAGCACTCCCCTTCCTTTGCCACACCACCCTTTGGTTTCAGTGCAGCTGAAGAAGAACTAGCATTGGACTTTCCATTAGCTTTATCCTTCTTCTTGTTGGCTTTTCCCTTTCCCTTGCCCTTTTGAACCATCAAAATGGGCTTAGCCTTCTTAAGGTTTTGCTCAGCAGTTCTCAACATGTTGAGCAATTCAGGGAGGGACTTGTCAAGGTCGTTCATGTTATAGTTCATGACGAACTGACTGTAGCTTTCAGGCAACGATTGCAAGACTACATCGATAGCCAACTCTTTCTGAAGAGCAAATCCCAAATTCTCAAGATTCTCAATGTACCCAATCATCTTGAGCACATGAGGACCCATGGGACTTCCCTCAGACATCTTGCACTGAAACAATGCCTTAGAGGTCTCAAACCTCTCATGCCTAGCTTGCTCTTGGAAAAGCATTTTGAGATGTTCGATCATATCAAACGCCCCCATGTTCTCATGTTGCTTCTGAAGCTCAGATTCCATGGTAATAAGCATGAGGCATGCAACATCCAAAGCATCATCAGAATGCTTCTTGTGAGCATCCCTTTCAGCTCTTGGAGCAGTGGCAGCAGGCTCATTCGGAATGGGTTGCTCTAGGACATAAGCCTTTCTCTCTTGTTTGAGGACTATCCTCAAGTTTTAGTACCATTTGAGAAAGTTGGTCCCATTCAGTTTTTCCATCTCAAGGATCGATCGCAACGAAAGTGTCGATGTGTTTTGTGCCATGGTTATCTACAACAGTAAATATGCAGTGTAAGAGTCATGTATTTTAATTCATTTAATAAGGACTTTTATTAAACGATACTCCCACTATTTTCCTCAAAATAATAACCCTTGATATTATTTCGGAACACCTCGGCGCTAAGGTATTCTAGTGGGCCAAGATCCATATTTGACCACAACCTGAGTCAGCTTTGGCTTTTCTCTCAAGTTACAGCTATTTAGGTAGGCAACTCTTTGCCAATTGCATCTTATGCAACTCTTGGATAGTTGGGTGAACAACACTTGTCCAAGCTCATATCATGAGTTTAAGCCCAACTCTATGCCTCTAAGTCCCTAATCCTATTAGGATGACTTAGTTAAGTCAGACCCAAAGTTAGCAATTTGGATATCACTATTATCCCATCGCGCCTTACCAAGATGAACATAGGTGCTTTGCTTTGGCAAACCCACCTAATGTTGATTAAAGTCTTGACTAGTGCCAACATTTGGAAGGCATCACATTTATGACTTAATATTTGTTTGAGGGATTTTTTCGTTTGATCTCACCAATTTGTTATCTCCGGTTGTCTTATACATGCATCACAGACAAATATAAAACATGCATCTCATGCGTTCAAGAAAGTAAACGTGACATGGTTATATCCTAAACTATGCGATATTCTCAAGCCAATGAGAATATCATAAAAGCCTAAGAAAAGAAAAAAGTCTTCACAAGCTCCTTCTCTTCCTTTCTTGCCTGCCCTTTTGTTGTCATCTCCTTGGACATACCTCATTGGATGATCCTTAGACATACCACCTTGGATGATCCCATAATGCACCATTACATCAATAATAGAAACCTCGAGTAACATTCGAGGGGAGTAAGGTGAGAAGAGAATGTACAAAGAGAGTGATAAGAGAAGGCACGACTCGCAGGCCGTATTTACAAGTACAACCAATCAAGGGCTATAACCATGCACCATGCTTCAAACACCAATCAGTATATCATGTCAAATCTCATTCAACAAAGATGCATGCCAATTTTCACGCGTTGATTAACCAGTTTTTATTTATGTGGCGCTTCGCATATGGCGGTCCCGCTGGCCGGTTAGCGGGCGGTGGTTCCGCTGACCGGTCAGCGGATGGGGTCAAGGGCAGCCGCCCTTGTGGGGGGCGTGAGGGGCAGTGCCCCCCAACGCAAAAAATTTTCTTACAATTGCTTAGCCCAAAATCTTCTATTTCGAACAAATAGGCACCCGAGACTCCTCCATTCGAGCCACCAAAAATACCTTACTTTTGGTGCCCGAATAGGCCGACTCCGAACAAAGCTAGGATTTTTGCAACAATTGCAAGAATCATAATCCATATAGGTATCTTATACCTATCAATTTCGGGTTAATCTCATTAACCAATTTGTGTCGTTTCTTCATATATCTCATATGTTCATTACGAATTCTAGTTTCATGCATCATGAATCAATCTATTTAATCATGGTCGAAAAGCAACCGAACACATAGCATCATGCGATTCGACACTCAATCCTGATTTAGGGTTTCACTAGTAGCTCTAATACCACTGTTGGGTTTCGGCAGCCAAACAGCGAAGCGGAATTTAACCAAAACCCTCCAAGATCCAAGTAAAACGGGGTAAACCGGGTGTTCGAAAATTTTCATACCTAATTTTCGGTTGAGATCTCTCACTCAACTGTAGAGTCGAATCACAAAACCTGAATAGTTGACGTGTTTAGGCTCTCTATGGTATCCACACGAGCCTCTCGGGATCACCACACTTCCACCATGTCCCAGCAGATGCGTTTCTCTTGCGCTCGCAGTGCTAGCTTGCGTCCTGCAATGAATTGCAAGAGAAGAGTGTGGCTGTCCTTTTTGGAGGCTAGGGCAAGGAGACCTGCGAATTTCTCACTTAAAAGTTGTATTTATTGTGAGACTCAACTTCCAGGCCTAATGGGTTTCAAAGCCCTAATCCAATTAGGATTTAATTTCGGGCTTAATAATGGCTTAACTCTTTGGCCCATTATTAATACGAAAGTAAAGTGAAACCATAACCCAAATAATTAGCCCATGCACTCTAATGATCCAAATAGCTCTATGTGTGCGACCCAATAGGCTCTTGCCATGTTGGCAATGATCATAAATCACATTTATGATCATAAGCAATGAGCGGTGTCTAGCAACACATCATTGCTACCCAAGTGACAAGATTGTCGATGATTCGACCTAACCTTTATGATCATCATTGATATATGCCATTGTCCCTTTGTCCAAGATATCAAGACTAAGCACGAGACATGGAATGTGTCACTCTCGTATAGCCCAATCTTTAGTTTCTTGATTACCGAGTAGACTAACTTAAGCTGATGACATTGATATCGTATATCAACTCATCCGAGCATGACCATGCATTTTCTAAGTCTCACTCTATCAAGGGGCCCGAAGATATCACTCCCGTTACATAGGAGGGACAAATCCCATCTTGATCATACAAATCCCTCCGCATGACATGTGACATACCTAATAACCTCCTTCAAGTTCACTCAGTTACGAGCAACAAAGGAAAGTATCAAAGTATGTGACTCACATGTAGGGAACCTTGATGATTTTAGGTCGAAGGACTACATATACCATGATCACTATGAGAATCACTTATGACACTCATATAACAATCCATGTAGTGTTCTCATGGTGGGTCGGTCCAGTACACAAGTTCTCCAACTTGTACCCATATGTAGACTACATATCTCATATTAGTCTCCACATATGATAGTCATTATGTATTATTGCAACCCGCTCCACAATAATACTAGACTAGGGACGTTTAAGAATATCATTATTTTAGGGTTACGATTATGTTTGTTAATTTACGTAGAAACAAAACAACAAACATGATTGTTGGATTAATGCCTCAATAAAATATCATGACTCAATGTGCAAAAATACAATCATCTCATGATTGGCTTTTTGGGCACAACACTAACACATCCCCGAGGGGCCTCGGTGGTCTTGGTCCAAAATCGAGCGCCTCAACTTGCCCTTTCCTCTTTCAATGCCGAAGGCAGTGGACAAGGACGCATGAGCTGGTGGCTCCCAAGATGCCGAGATTCCTTAGCTTGTCTTAAGGTCCTTTGACTTCTTTTTCTCCTTTTCTGTACTTCTTCTTTTGGCGAGCTTCCTTCTTTGTAATCAGATCCATCTTTGTTAATAAAGACTCCTTCTTTCTTTTGAAAAATTTTTTTGGCTAAGTCTTTTGCGCAAGATTTTTCATTTCCCATTGTCCCGAACACGTTCGCTCAAGAGACTTCGGAAAATCATATTTCCGCTTATCACGTCAATTAGCCTTGGAATCACCCTTGCGAAATTCTCTTTAAGTAAATTTCCAACTTCAGAGAAGGTTGATAACCTTTGTAAATAAATTCTCTTAAACTGTGCTCGGCGACGACCGCTCTGGTGAAAAGAAGCTTTTTGTACTTTAGAAAAAAAATTTCTAAGAAACTTTTGTACTTAGAAATTTTTCTAACTTGTACAATTTTCCCACCAAAATCCTAAGCATAGAATTTTTTCAAGGCATCCGAATGCCATGTATTTTTTAATTCTACGCCTTCGGCATCCTCGAGCTTGTAAACTCCTTTTCGCACTTCGGCAAGTACCAGATAAGGACCTTCTGAATTTGCGCGAAAGTACCCCGTGGGATGGCCTTCGAGGTCCAAATTCAGCCTTTCGGAGAACGAGGTCTCCTTTCTTTATTCCCTTTGGCCTGGCGTGCAAGTTTATAGCCGCGGCCATTCTTTGTTGAAAAGTTTTTCTTCTCAGCTCGGCTATTTCTCTGTGTTCGCTGATGAGGTCAAGCTTGGTTCTCAGGCCGAGGTCATTTCCCCTTTGATCAAACACTTGTACTCGCACCGATGGTTGTACTACCTCGATTGGGATGATAGCCTCTGTACCGAAAACAAGTGAAAAAGGTGTTTCCCCTGTGGCTCTTCGGGTGTTGTTCGATAGCTCCATAACACACTTGGGAGCTCTCCTGGCCATTTCCCTTTTGCTTCCCCCAACCTCTTTTTCAGACCATCTTTTTTGGTCCTGTTAGATACTTCTACTTGCCCATTGCTTTGGGGGTGAGCTACTGGAGCGAAGTGCATTTTTATTCCGAGGTTATTGATAAATTCTTGGAACCCCTTGTCTGTGAACTGGGACCCGTTGTCGACTACTAGTGCTCTCGGTATGCCAAATCTGCATACAATGTTCTTCCATACGAACATCTGCACATCTTTTGCCGAGATAGTCGCCAAGGGTTCTGCCTCGACCCATTTAGAGAAATAGTCCACTGTGACTACGCAAAACTTCACGGCTCCAGGAGCTGTCGGGAGTGGCCCAATGAGGTCTATACCCCAAACTGCGAAGGGGCAGGGATAGTCAGCCGAAGTTACCAATTCCGAGGGTGTCCTTTGGATATTCACGTGTCTTTGGCAATTACCACATTTCTGGACGAACTGCCTAGCGTCCTTTCTTAGGGTAGGCCAAAAGTATCCTTGGCGAAGTATCACTGCTGCCAGGGCGTCGATTCTAATGTGTGAACCACAAGCACCTTCGTGAATTTCTTCGAGGATCGTTTCAGTATCCTCTTCGCCAACACACCACTGTAGTGGATTTGCATATCCCTGCCGATATAATTCTTCTCTGATTAGGAAGAAACGACTGGAACGTCTTCGCACTTTTGCTGCTTCATTGGGGTCTTCGGGGAGCGCACTGGTTGCGAGATATTTTTTTATTGGATCTTTCCAGCCTTTTTCTGAAGTTATTATGCTCAGCACTGCGATGCTCGGGTGGTTTAGCACCTCGGTGCATGTTTTTGACTTTGCCAAGCAATCTGCCTCGGCATTATCTCGACGAGGCACATTTTCGATTCCTATGGTGTCGAACTCTCGGATAAGCTTTGCTACCAGTTCATGGTATTTTGCCAAGGTCGGGTCCTTCGCCCCATAGTCCCCTGCTGTTTGTTGAACTACCAGCTGGGAATCGCTGTGGGCTTTCAAGTTTCTTACACCAATTTTTCTAGCTAGGCGTAACCCTGCTATGAGAGCTTCGTATTCAACCATATTGTTGGTGATGTTAAAGCCGAACTTGATGGCCTTCATTACTTCTAGACCTTCGGGGCCTCTGATAATAAACCCAGCTCCCTGGTGTTCAGACCCTGAGGCTCCGTCTACATACAAAGTCCATTCTGTCTCACCTTCGCCAGGATCTGAATGGCTGTCCTCGGTGATGGGTACTTCGGCAATGAAGTCTGCCAGGGCTTGAGCTTTTATGGCTTTCTGAGGTTTATAAGTAATGTCGTGCTAGCCAAGCTCTATACACCATTTGGAAAGCCTTCCCGAATGATCAACTTTCCTCATGACGTCCCATAGAGGTAGACTACTTCGGATGATGATTGGGTGAGCTTGAAAATATGGCCGTAGTCTTCTTCCTACCAGTACCAGGGCATATATAGCTTTTTGTAGCAAGGGATACCTGACTTCGACGCCATTCAGGGACTTGCTTACATAATAAACCGGCCATTGCTTCGGCCCTTCCTCTTTCACAAGGACCGAGCTTACTGCTTTTTCTGTGACGGTGAGGTACAACACGAGTGGCTCTCCCTCGCAAGGTTGTCGAAGAGTGGGCAGAAGGGCTAAGTAGATTTTGAGTTCTTCCCAAGCCCTTTGGTAGTCCTCATTCCAAGGATGATCATCACATCCGAGGTTGCCCTTTTTTGCTGCCTTGGTGAGGACTTTGAAGAATACTCGACACCGGTCTCCATACCTGGAAATAAACCTGCTAAGAGATGTTATCCTTTTGGTGAGTCTCTGCACATCTTTTATTGTGACGGGAAGTTCAGAATTCAAGCTGAGCCTTAATTTTTTCTGGGTTAGCATCAATGCCTTTTTCTGATACCATGTACCCAAGAAACTTTCCTGAGGTTACGCCGAAGATGCATTTTTCGGGATTAAGGTGAATCCTGAAGGTTTTGAGCTGGTGGAAAGTTTCCTTTAGATCTGCGACGTGGTCGTTAGGCAGCTTGCTCTTGACTATCATGTCATCGACATAGACTTCCATGTTCCTCCCTATTTGGTCATTAAAGACCTTGCTCATCAACCTCTGGTAGGTAGCTCCTGCATTTTTGAGCCCGAAGGGCATTCTGATGTAACAATACGTTCCACCCTCAGTGATGAAGGCGGTCTTCTCCTCATCTTCGGGGTCCATCCTTATTTGATGATACCCACTGAAGGCATCCAGGAAACTTAGGAGCCCGTATTTGGCAGTTCAGTCAACCAACCGGTCTATTGGTGGG
Organism: Aquilaria sinensis; assembly: GCA_005392925.1. NCBI lineage: Eukaryota > Viridiplantae > Streptophyta > Magnoliopsida > Malvales > Thymelaeaceae > Aquilaria > Aquilaria sinensis. Next base: position 285,374 of record SMDT01002965.1, on the reverse strand, counting down.
AGAGGGTATGAATCTTTTGGGCAAGCATCGTTCAAGTTTCTGAAGTTGATGCACATTCGGAGCTTACTACTCCATTCTTTTGTGGCAATAACCACGTTGCTCAACCATTCGGGGTGCTTGACCTCCCTGATTACATCTGCGTCCAATAAGCACTGGACTTCGGCTTTGACGAAGTTATTTTTATGGACTGAGATGCCCCATTTCTTTTGGCGAACAGGTTTTACTTCCAGACTTACTTTAAGACTATGCTGTATTATGCGAGGGTCTACCCCCGGCATATCTTTCGGTGAGTAGGCAAACAGATCTTTATTCATTGTTAGAAAGGATACAAGCTTTTTCTTGTCGCCTTCGGCCAGATTTTTCCCTATTCGAGTACTTCAGCCTGGGACAAGTTCTACTTCTTCCATTTCTACCTTCGTGGGGTCCTCTGCTTCTCCCTCTTTTGGCTTTCCATCTGGCAAAGCCTCTGCCTCTACAGTTTGTGCGAACTTGGTTGCTGGAGCTTTTCGCACTTTGACAAACACTTTCTTTACTTTGCCCTGATCAATGAAGATTTCCACGTCTCCATCCTTGGTGGCAAAAGTGACAGTTAAGTACTTTACATCAGGGCAAATGTGCAGATTTCCTTGTGTTTGCCTTCCAAGGATGGCGTTATATGATGAAGGAACATCCATGACAATGAACCTTGTCATTATGGAGGCAAATAATTCGTCTGTTCCGTCTACCGAAGTTCCTTTCATCATTAGGGGAAGTGATGGGAAGTTCGGATGGCCCTACCCCGAAAGTAGGCAAAGTGATGGGCTTGAGATCGGTGTTGGATATACCCAAGTTCGGCAGCAAATGTGAAAACAGGACGTCGGCGTTTGATCCATCGTCAAGCAACACTCTCTTGACGTCCCAGTTTCCTATCCTCACCATGACCAACAGCGGATCGTCATGGGGAAAGATGACGGTGGAACCATCCTTGCGGGCCAGTTTCTTCGTCGAACTCTGATATTCCATCACTGATATTTCTCTGGCCCTCCTCTTTCTTTCCGAGGATGGAAGTCCTGTCGTAATTGTTTGTATTATTCCCGCCAGAGGTGGAGGACGCCTCTTCGGACTTCGGTTCCTACGTCTGTCGAAGTCGTAGTCCTCATCATCTACATTTCCTTCTTCCTCCTTCCTTCCTTTTGGGGAAGGCATTCGCAGATATCGCCGAAGTTGGCCTTGTTTTATCAGCGACTCTATGTACTTTTTCAATTGAAAACAGTCCTCGGTGTCGTGGCCGTGGTCGCAGTGAAACTGGCAGAACTTCTTCATGTTCTTTTTATTATCAGCGGTCATGGCCCTTGGCCGCTGAATCTAGGTCCCCTGTCTTTCCATCGTCATGAGGATGACCCTTCCGTAGAATTTGCCAAGTGTGTCCGGGGGGTCCTTGGAAAACTCGTAGAACAGCTGTGAGTCCTTCCGAAGGCCCCGTGTCATGGCGAAAATGCGTATTTCGGCGTGAAAGTCTGGAACACTTAAGGCTTCTCTATTAAACCTTTCAACGTAGTCACGGATGGTTTCTCCATTCTTCTGCGCTATGTCGAACATCTGGACAGGCATCTTCACCGTTGGCTGGCTTCCAATGAATTGCTGCGTAAAGGCCGCAGATAACTCCTAGAACTCCCTGATGGTTCCGGGAGCCAACGAATTGTACCACGCTGTTGCTGGTCCTGTGAGGGTGACCTCAAAACATTTGCACAGGATAGCATCATCAGCACTGTGCAGCACCATGCTGCGTTTGTATTTAGTTAGATGGGCCTGTGGATCAATTCGGCCATCATAGGTTTCCAGCCGAGGCACCTGAAAGTCACCCGGCATGGCTGCCTCAACTACTGCTCGGGTGAACGGCGATTCATCCCCACATAAAGTTTCAGATAGCCTGGCCCAGACGGGTTTACGAGCTACCTATTTTTCCACTTTCTCCAACCTGACTAATATTTTCCCCGTAAGGAGCGTGGCACTGGGCTCTTCTTCCTGCTGGTTGTAGGCTTCTGGGAAGGGAGATTGCTGGCATCTCTTCGGGGAGTGACTCCGCTGCCGAGGGGATGGGGACTTCACCTCAGGTGATGAGCTCCTCTGGCATAGGATTTTAGGTCGCTTGGACCCCATTTGTCCCGTAGGTCTCGCCCCGAGGGGTATATTTTCCGTCGAAGACTCATAACACGGATCCCCGCTTCCTGAACTATGATAGGTTGATTTAGGGCTTTTCTCCCGAGGGCGTACTGGCGAGGAAAGTCTTTGGGCCTGAGTAGGTTGCGGCCACCTTCAGTCTATCTGCTGTGTCATTTCAGCCACAATAAAGCACTGAAAGTCGAGTAGAAAACTCATAGTTATGACTAGAGGACGTTCTTCCCCAGGCGAGGAAGTCCTTGGAAGGGTTTGCTGAGTAGCCGGTTGAGCTTCAGGCGTGTACGAGGACTTTGGAGGTCCCTTGTCTTTGAACGCCGAGTTTCAACAACGGCGACCTGAGGGTGAGTTCCCACAGACGGCGCCAAATGATGGCCAGCAACATCTTCGTCGGGTGACATTATGACTTCGGGAGGGACTTCCTAAGAGGGAGGACATTTGGAGCAAAGATTTCGCAGATGAGTGTTTCTGTTCGTGTTTTCTCAGGGAGAAGGAGTCGGATCCCTTGCCAGGGCCTGTTTCCTGGTATTTCTAAGGGTGCCCAGCCCGTTCAGATCACGACACATGTTCGGTCGGATGCGATCTGTACTTCCGGGCGTAGGGGACAGGTAGCCGTTTGTAGGCTCATCGGGTCTGGGACCGAGACAGGTCATGACAAGACTTGGACGGCGTCGACGTGTCAGACAGCCCTTCGAGGCGGTGTTAGCGCATGTCGACGACATATCAGAGACTCCTTAAATGCTCATGCCGTACTCCCGACGTCCTCTAGGCGAGGCCGTCCTTTGGTACGAATGCCCCTCTTCGGGAATTATGCCTGTAGTTCGGGGAGTTCCCTGGTTCGGGGGTTCTGCCTTCTGGGAGATTCTCTCTTGCTTGAAATAGCCGGTTCTTCATCCCCGAATGCGATCCGTTTGGTCCCCCGAGGGAGCCGGTAACATCCTTGAAATTCCTGACGTACTAGCCGAAGTCCCGAGTTCAAGGTGTTTGACTTCGCTCCTTCCGAGGTCAGTGATAGCGCCTCTCTCGGATGACATCAGGCTTCCCGACCACACTTTTGGCAGGAAGTATGTACTGAGAGAGGTGATAGCATTTCGGCTATCACCTTCTTTCGGGACTCGCCTGTGCCTCCTGAAGTCCCTGCCGCATTCACCACTGCACACAGTGGAGATGATGCTTATGTGCATCACTTGGCACCGTCTGTGGGAAACTCAGCCCCAGGTCGTCATTGTTAAAACTCGGCGTTCTAAGGACAAGGGAGTTCCGAGGTCCCCGTCCGCGCTAGAGGTCCAACCGGTGACCGAATAACTCCAGCAGGGACTTCCCTCCCCGACGACGAACGTACTCTGACTATTAGCATGGCCTTCCTATGCAAGTTCCCACGCTCTGTCGTGGCCGAAATGACGCAACAGTTAGACCGAAGATGGTCGCAGCCAAATTTGGGCCGAAGGTCTTCCTCATCAGTACCTTGTCAGGAAAAGGGTCCCATGTCAACTCACAGAAGTTTGGGGAAATGGAGATTAATGAAATTAGTCCTCGACGGGAAGCATACCCCTCGGAATGCGATCTGCGGGAAAAATAGGGTCGGGATGACCCAGACTTCCCCGTCGAAAGAGTTCTGCACCCGAAGAAAACTCGCCATCTCCTTGGCAACAAAGTTAAATACCCATTGCTACAAAAGGCCGTCTACGCCTTGGTACTTATAGGCAGGAGGCTGCGACTCTACTTCTAAGGACATGCTATCGCTGTCCGAAGTGACCCGCCTCTGTGTGACGTCATGAAAAAGAGTAGAGCATTCGGGAAGACTTTTAAAATGGTGCATCGAACTCAGAGAGTACTACATCATGTGTGAGCCTAGAAGGGCAATAAAAGCCCAGGCACTGGCAGACTTCATTGCCGAAGCCCCAGAAATGGAAAATGCTAAAACCAACAAGGGAGACCGAGCGAAGGTAGATCTAGAATGGAAACTCCCTGTCGAAGAAATCCCAAGCGCAGAATAGCAGGGCACTGGAGTAGCCCCTCTGGGGCCTGAGGGCAGGGAGGCCAACAAAGCCATCAAATTTGGTTACCAAAGTGTTGGGCCATCCGAGCATGGCAACTCTAGGTATAGCAACCTCGGGCAAAGGGTGGAAAGATCCTGCAAAGAGGTTATCTCGCCACCAAAGAGTCCCAAAAATCCTCATAAAGCGGCAGAAAGTGCGAAGACATTCCGAATGATATTCCCCAATTGAGGAAGAATTATACCGGCAAAGGGTACGCAAGTCCGTTACAGAGATGTATCGTTAAAAAGGGTGCAGGACAATTTGTCCAGGAAGTGTGAAAATTGCCAGAGACACACGGCTGCCTTGGGAGTGGATAACCCCGGAAGATTACCCTTGCCCCTTTGCAGTACGGGGCATGGACCTCACCGGGCCACTCCCAACAGCACCCGAAGGAGTGAAGTTCTGCATGGTAGTAGTGGGCTACTTCATTAAGTGGAGCGAGATAGGACCCCTAGCGGCCATCCCGGCAAAAGATATAGAAAAGTTCATCCGAAAGAACATGATATGCAGATTTGGCATATCGATGGTGATAATGGCCGATAATGGTTCCCAGTCTGTGAACAAAGGATTCCAAGAATTCGTCACCAACTTCGGAATACAAACGCACTTCACCCCATTAGCTCAGCCCCAGAGCAATGAATAAGTAGAGGTAGCCAGCAGAATTGCAGAAGAGGGACTGGAACGGAGGTTGGGGGAAACAAAGGGAAAGTGGCCAGGAGAACTTCCTAACGTACTGAGGAGTTATCAGACAACTCCCCGAGGGGCCATGGGGGAGACACCTTTCTCACTTATCTCTAGTACAGAGGCCATTATCCCTGATTGAAATAGTATGGCCATCAGTTAGAAAACAAGTGTTCGACAAAAGAAGAAACGACCTCAGGTTGAGAACTAAGCTCGACCTAGTTGGGGAATGCAGAGGAATGGCCCGAGCTCAGAGGAAGGGCTTTTTAGCAAATGGTTGCCATGAGCGCAAACCTGCATGATAGGCCAAAAGGAATAACGAAAGGAGACCTCATCCTCCGAAAGGCCGAGTTTGAATCCCGAAAACCGTCCCATGGGGTACTTCGGCCAAACGGGAAAGGGCCTTATTTGGCCATATATGAGGTCCGAAAGGGAGTATACAAGCTTGGCGACACCAAAAGAGGAAAACTGAAAGAATACATGGCACTTGGATGCCTTAAAGAAACTCAATACTTAGAATTTCAAACAAGAAATTCTACAGGTTAGAAATTTGTCTAAGTACAGAAGTTTTCCCCTATCTGAAGAGCACTCACCGAACAAAGCTGAAGCACACGCTCCTGAAAATCACGTTTTCCTTCCGAAGTCGGTTGGGCTGTATGCCCAAAAAAAGGTGAAGTCTATCAAATACGGCCGACGAGGGCAGGCTAAAATTTGCCTAAGGGAACTTTGCCAACAACAAACATTTACCCAAAGGTTGGCCGATGAAACGAGCAAAGTGTACCTCTCCGAAGTCCCAGGCCGAAAGTGGTCGAGGCAACTATGAAACAAAAATTGCTTAAAAGACTTAACCAAATTATGAGGGAAAATTCATTGAAGAAGGTCTTGGTACAAGGAGAAGGTTATAAGAAGAAAAAAACAAAGGAAAAAGAAGAAGGCAAAGGCCCTAGAATATCTAAGGGACCCCGGCGTCATGGGAAGCTCCGGCTCCTGTGTCTTTGGCCGCCGCCTTCGGTACAGGAGGAGGGGAAAATGGCAGGTTGAAGAGCTCGACTTTGGACCAAGTCCACCGAGGGCCCTCAGGAATATCCAGGGCAGCTAAGAAGGAAAGGTCGAGGTCCGAATATTTCTTCAGAAATTGGTGACAAGCTAGGCAGAAGCCGTCCTAAAAGGCAACCTTGGTCGCCTGAACGGCCTTGTCTTTTTCTACGTCCAAGTCATCCGCCCCATTTTGAAGATCCGAAACCTCTTTCCGAAGATCTGCAACCTCCTTTTCCAGCTCCTTTATCTTCTTCTTCTTCTTTGAATCCTTCTTCAGCGAGTCGACCTTGGCTTGAAGTTTGGCGTTGTCAGCAAGAGCCTTCGTCAGGAGAGCCGCCTCTTCTTCTTTCTCTTTCTGAATGGCCTCGTTGGCCGAGGATAAGCTCACAGCCTTCTCACCAAGGTCGGACATCTTCTTGGAGAAATCCTTCAAGAACTCCTCTTGGCCCTTCAAGAATTCCTCCCGAAGCTTGGTAACCCTCTCCTTGGCTATTCAGCTCAACTCGGTGTTTGTCACAACCGAGTTAGCGCAGAAGACCCTGGCCTTCACTAATTTATCTTCATCCCAAGCTCGGACCAAAGACTGCTTTGCTGCCCAAGCTCAAAGGTATCCACTATACCCCAGGAGCTACAAAAAAGAAGGTACTTAGTGAAATTTGCACAAGGAAAGCCAAAACACTTAGACAAAAAAGTGGGAGGAAAAATGAAGAGGCCTGAAGAACTACTTGGGCAGCATGATCGGAAACATTAGCGGCAAGGGTATCCTTGGAGGCACACTCCTCGGCAACTGCCTTGAAGGAAGCCTGAGTGAGCACGCCCCTCGCCATCTGGGGAGCCATTTCCCAGCAATCCTCGAAGAACAGGTTCATGTCCTTCGTGAATGACCAGAACGGCTCCCTTGGGACTTTGTCCTTCGGGATGAGGGAATCCCGTAGAGCCCGCTTTCGAGCATGCTCAACCATCCAAGCTGAGGGCGCCAGATCTCTTGAAAAGTTGAAAGCATAAGTCAGACAAAGCTCCTTAACTATACAAGTTATGAGGATATGAGTATTAAAAAGGGGTAAGAGACAAACCAGGCGCAACCTCAGCAACGTCGTCATCGGAGTCCCGGACCTCCTCCACGTCGGCAGGAATATCTTTGCCGTTATCCCTTCAGCGTCTTTCCAACTCCTCGGCAGAGGAACCCCCTACCAAAGAGCCCAAAAGATCCACCGACATGGCGGGACTCAAATCAGGAGCAACAGTAACCACCCTGGCAGGAACCTCGGCGGTAGTATCAAGCTTGGGGGGAGTTTCAGGCTCGACGGGAGTTTCAGGCTTGGTAGAAGTTGCAATGTCACCGCCAGCCTCCACCACACCCTCCGGGGCTGGAAGAAGAGTGTCCTGCTACACCTTCTTGGCCGAAGACGGTCCGCTCCCAGTAGTCTTGCGCCTCTTGCGGATGCCTTTCTTTGTTTGTTCCCCCTTCTCAGCCTGACCAAGGAAGAGAGACTTATAGTAGGCAGTAGATTCATCGCCTATCTTTGAAAAAGAGGAAAAACATCAGTGTGAGTCAAGACAGGCACTTATGCTGAAAACTTTGAAAGGAAACTTACTTTAAAAAAAGGCTTTGTAAGTGAGCTCGCTTCGAAGGAGCTTCACTAGCCAAGAGTCCTTCCCCTCGGTAGCAGGAGTTGGCATGCCAAGATTCGTCTTATGCTCCTTAACTACCCCCAACTCCCGAAGGATCTCCTCAGTCATAAGCTTCCACATAATGGGGAAGGGGTAGAGAGAGCGTGGAGGAACCTCGGCATCCCAGTCGGTGACAGCCCAGATACGTCTGTTAAAGTCCACAAACCTCACCACCAACTCGGGAGTTAGCAAATTTTTGGGATCCACGACATCCGTCTCCAGCTTTCCCCGGCCCACTTAGTCGGAACATACGACCAAGCCTCCGCCACCTTCAGGAAGAAGAACTTCCTTTGCCACCCTCGCCAGCTATCTTTGGTAGCGAAGGTGAACATGAATTTTTTGCTCCCAGATCCCCGACGTAGCATGAAATAAAAGCCACCCTTTGAAACCGGATAGAGCTTGTAATACTGCATGAACAGGATAAAATGGGGTTCTACCCCGAAGACCCCGCACAAGCAGAGAAAGGCGTTGAAATAGTAGTAAGAGTTGGGAGGAAGTTGATTCACAGCTATGCCATGAAATTGGCAGAAGTCGCAAATCACCTTTGGTGGAGGAAATCGAAGTCCGGCCTTCAGTTAGGCTCAGAAAACGGTAACCTCGTCGTCCCGGTTCATAAAGCTAAAGTGACCGAGGGGGGGTAACCTTGTGGTGGCGTAGGAGGGAAGGAAAAATTTGGCTGTCCACTTCTTTAATTTCTCAGTAGTGGAGCAGCAAGGGTGAGACATAAGAGCTTGCCAGCTCTCGGGAATAGGCAAAGACACGGTTGGCCAAAAAAAAGACTTCGAAAAGAAGAAAAATGACTTCGGGAAGCTAGAAGAGAAGCAGAAACCGAAGTCGGAACCCACCGAAAGTCTCGCCAAAATCAGGATTTGTGGACGCCGTCGTGAAAGGTGGCCGGAAGAAGTGCCACCATAAACACCGGCCGCAAAAAAGGAAGAGAAGGCAAAAGAGCAAACGAGAGCAAAGTGAGAGCAAAGAAAAACAAATGAAGAGTATGATAGGAGGAGGCTTATATAGGTCGAGGAAGGGTAGCCAAAAGGGCGTCATAATTGATGCACGAAGGTGAAATGTCGCCATAATTGCCCCTCGCACGCGAAAGATGTACCCATCCCAACCAGCACCTGCCACGTGTCGCCCGTCACAAAAAAATAGGACGTATTTTCTGACATCTTGAAAACCTGGGTGCACCGCTCCAGACTGACACGCCTAGTTCCAAGACGTGATGGTCCACTAGTCTATGGCAGAAAAAGTAAAGTGATTGGGTATCTCGAGAATACCAAAGGGCGGACAGGTGACACCTGTCCGAACAAGGCTTATCCCCTATGTGGTAAAGCGCCTCTCCTGCGAACATCACACTCTGAGTCTTGAAAAGCACCCGCAAAAGGACCACTAGCCGAAGTCTCCACTCCAGCTTTCTGAGGGGGGGGGCATGTGATAGCCAAAGTGCTATCGCCCCGAACACCTAAGGACCCCGGGAAAAAAGGAGTCAGACACCTGAGGTACACGATCTCGGCAGCCCGACGAAAACCAACCTTGGGAAACTAGCGTGTCGCCTCCTGAAGAGAAGGTGACCAAACTAGCTTTAGGGGATAAGATGGAACACATATTCACATTTCATGCACACCATGGCAGCAAAGATGGAAAACATTAGCACAAGGCTTAACCTTGGCTACCACGCATTAGACAATCTTGTTAAGTTCTAGTGACCAGCCACTACACTCGTAACTTCCACTAATAAACTGTATCATTCTAGCCATGTACCCCGTATTTTATTTGCCCCATTATCAAGTACAGACTTAGAGAAAACCAATGAATTTGTTTTACCTCAATAGCCCAACTAAGGACCAAGTTATGGATTTTTTAAGTTGGTTACAAAAGTCTGACCAAATGAACAATAACTTAGCCAACTTTGCAACATCATATCTTTGGCTACAGTGCTCAAAATTCAAAAATTAGAATCCCAATTCAAACTATACATTTTATCTAGGTGTGGTCAAAATTTAATTCAAATATTCTTTCTACATAGGGGGATATAGAACCTTAAGTGTAGAGTCAAAATTTTCATCACTTTATGACCATTTTGCCCATACAAAATTTCATAAGTGTGCAAACACTTCATTCAGAATGGGAAAGCCCTCCAAGGCTACCCCATATATGTCCATTAGACATAGGAAATACATTCCCTTGCATTTAACAATCATATATGGCTAAAATAGAATTTACAATTAAGCAGCCCATCATTCACATTTAGCCAGCTTTGCACCACATCACTTACATAACCAAAACATTACTCAAATGTTCACATACTTGTCTCATTTTAAATATACTACATGTACATTCATACATGGACTACAAAATGGTCTAAACTCAGCTAAAAATGCACCCTAGTTTGTAGGAGTATCTCGGACACAGTGGACTCAAGACTAGGATGCTGGACAGCTACTGCACAACACAATAACTACCATCACTAAAAATACCAAAGCTGCTCCTAAAAGCACAAAAATTTCCAGATCACAACTATACATATGGAAGTTGAAGTACCTAAAAATTTAGGGAAAAGCTCAAACAAAGAAGCTTAGTTTGAAGGTGATCTTTCAGCTGGACCTGAAATGACAGAATTGAGGGGAGTAAGTTTCATTGAGAAACTTAGTAAGGGTAGCACTTACAATGAATAGGCAATGCAACCATCATTAAAACCTACATCCAAATACACTAAAACACAAAAAAACACAATGCATATATACGAGATATAGCGGGCAAATGCAGCAGCCAATCACAACCAACAAACACATGAAATGTGGCGGAACATATACCATAGGTTAGTCCATAAAACACATGATAAACATAACCAAATCACTATGGAATCCCTCGTTAACCTAATTCTTGGTCTTATTAGGATTTTAACACTAGTTAGTACTAATTTTGGGCTCTAGAAAACCTTCAATAAGTGCACTCCCCTCACTATGCTTGGTTCATCAGCTCATCACTCTCTTCCAAGCTTAACCCTAGCTCCATGGTTGCTTGAAAATACAAAAAATAACCCATGAGAGCAAGAGAACATTTACCCTGATGGGTATTTTGAAATTGGAGCTTGAAAATACAAAAAATTCCAAGTAGTTTTGAGTTTGAAGCTATGGTGGCTATGGAGGAAGTGTGGAGGAGAGGTCTGGCTTCCTTTTTACTGGTGGAGGCTGAAATTCGGGAAATAAGCACAAGAATGGACACTTATATGGCCTTAAGTGCACTAAACACACTTAACAAGCTTAACCAAGCTTTATGTCATTTTCCTTGCTACAAGACCATGGATTCTTTACCTTAATCTCTTGGACAACATTTGGCTTCCTTATCCCATGCCATAGTAGCCCCTCCTTATGTGGGATAACCGTACAAAACTTCAATTTGACTTAAGTCATAAGCAAGGACAACCAAAGGCACACAACAGGAGACTTAAGTCCTTAAAGCCTTTTTGTGTTTTCCTTTCTCCATACTTGTCTTATATAAGCAATTTTTTCCTCCAATAGCACTTTCATACCATTCATATCCTTCCCATAACTCTCCAAATCTATTTTGTGAAAGTTTTTCAATTCAGTACCTGAATTTCCAAAATCTTACAAAAAAGTGCATAGGTTGCTTGACAAACAAGCAATCCTTAAGGCTTTTCTTGGGGGGCCAAGTTACTAACTTGGAACACTTTTAAAGAGTTGTTGATCATGCTTTTTACCCCCCACACTTCAATCACTATGGTGAGAATTACACAATATAATGCGTTTTAGACATTATGACACACTTGTAATTCTGCCATTTTTGTAAGGTGGTAACAATCCTCCCCCCTTAAAAATTTTGGTCCTCCAAAATTGCCTTTAGCTTTGGGTATTCTTCTAGATACCTTTCCATAAGTTCTCTTTCAGTTTCCCAGGTTGGTTCTCTTTTAGAGTGGAGTGACCACTGAACTTTAACCATGGGAATGAGGTTGTTTCTTAACCTTCTGGTATCCTTGGCTAAGATAGCTATAGGTTTCTCTCCATATGTGAAGTTAGGTTCCAACTATATGTCGTCCACTACAATAGCATGTTTTGTGTCCAAAAGACGCTTCTTAAGCATACTGATGTGAAAAACATTATGAACGCTTGACATGCTTAGTGGTAGAGCTAACCTATATGCTAACTTGCCAACTCTATCCAAGATCTCATAAGGACCTATGTATCTTATGGCTAACTTGGTTCTTCTGCCAAATCTGATAGTGCCTTTGGTTGGAACTTTCAGCCAAACGTTGTCACCAACCTCAAATTCCTAGTCTTTCCATTTTTTGTTCACATAGGTTGTGGTCCTTTCATTGGCTGCCTTTAATCTCTTTTAAATTTTCTTGATTTTGGCAGCAGTCTCTTCAATAATTTTGGGACCCAACTCTAGCTTGTCTGAGGGGTCCACCCAATAGTGGGGTGTCATGCACCTTTTTCCATATAATGCACAATAAGGTGCCATGCCAATGGTACTTTGGTAGCTGTTGTTATATGAGAATTCAACCAATGGCAAGTGTTGGTCCCATTCACCTTTGAAATCCCACAGACAGCTCCTAAGCATGTCTTCCAGTATCTGTATCACCTTTTCAGATGTTAGTGTAGTGCCCAAAAGCCAGTCATGAGATGATTGTAATTTTTCACATTGAGTCATGATATTTTATTAAGGTATTAATCCAGCAATTATGTTTGTTGTTTTGTTTCTATGTAACGTAATAAACATAATTGTAACCCTAGAATAATGATATTCTCAAATGTCCCTAGTCTAATATTATTGTGGAGCGGGTTACAATAATACATAACGACTAGCATATGTGGAGACTAATATAAGATATGTAGTCTACATATCGGTACAAGCTGGAGAACTTGTGTACTGGACCGACCCACCACAAAAATGCTACATGGATCATTATATGAGTGTCATAAGTGATTCTCATATTGATCATGGTATATGTAGTCCTTTGACCTAAGATCATTAAGGTTCCCTGCATGTGAGTCACACATTTTGATACCTTCCTTTGTTTCTCATAACTGAGTGAACTTGAAAGAGGTCATTGGGTATGTCACATATCATGCGGAGGGTTTTGTATGATCAACATGGGATTTGTCCCTTTTATGTAATGGGAGTAATATCTTCGGGCCCCTTGATAGAGTAAGACTTAGAAAATGCATGGCCATGCTCAGATGAGTTGATATATGATATCAATGTCATCAGTTTAAGTTAGTATACTCGGTAATCAAGAAACCAAAGATTGGGCTACATGAGAGTGACACATTCCATGTCTTGTGCTTAGTCTTCATATCTTGGACAAAGGGACAATGGCATATATGAGTAATGATCATAAAGGTTTAGTTAAATCATTGACAATCTTGTCACTTGGGTAGCAATGATGTGTTTCTAGACACCATTCATGTTAGTGTTGTGCCCAAAAGCTAATCATGAAATGATTGTATTTTTTGCGCACTGAGTCATGACATTTTATTAAGGCATTAATCCAGCAATTATGTTTGTTGTTTTGTTTCTGCATAACGTAATAAACATAATTTTAACCCAAGAATAATGATATTCTCAAATGTCCCTGGTCTAGTATTATTGTGGAGCGGGTTGCAATAATACATAATGACTAGCATATGTGGAGACTAATATGAGATATGTAGTCTACATATGGGTACAAGTTGGAGAACTTGTGCACTGGACCGACCCATCATGAGAACACTACGTGGATCGTTATATGAGTGTCATAAGTGATTCTCTTAGTGATCATAGTATATGTAGTCCTTCGACCTAAGATCATCAAGGTTCCCTACATGTGAGTTACATACTTTGATACTTTCCTTTGTTGCTCGTAACTGAGTGAACTAGAAGGAGGTCATTGGGTATGCCACATATCATGTGGAGGGATTTGTATGATCAAGATGGGATTTGTCCCTCCTATGTAACGAGGGTGATATCTTCAGGCCCCTTGATAGAGTGAGACTTAGAAAAATGCAGGCCATGCTCGGATGAGTTGATATATGATATCAATGTCATCAGTTTAAGTTGGTCTACTCGGTAATCAAGAAACCAAAGATTGGGCTATATGAGAGTGGCACATTCCATGTCTCATGCTTAGTCTTGATATCTTGGACAAAGGGACAGTAGCATATATCGGTGATGATCATAAAGGTTTAGTCGAATCATCGACAATCTTGTCACTTGGGTAGCAATGATGTGTTGCTAGACACCGCTCATTGCTTATGATCATTGCCAACGTGCTAAGAGCCTATTGGGTCGCACACATAGAGCTATTTGGATCATTAGAGTGCATGGGTTAATAATTTGGGTTTTGGTTTTACAATAATTTCCTGTTAATAATGGGCCCAATAGTTGAGCTATTATTAAGCCCCAAATTAAAGCCTAATTGGATTAGGGCTTTGAAACCCATTAGGCCTGGAAGTTGAGTCTCACTATAAATACAACTTTTAGAGAGAATTTCATAGGTCTCCTTGCTTTAGCCTCCCAAAAGGACAGTCGTACTCTTCTCTTGCAATTCCTTGGAGGACGCAAGCTAGCACTGCGAGCGTAAGAGAAACGCATCTGCCGGGATGCGGTGGAAGTGTGGTGATCCCGAGAGGCTCGTGTGGAAACCATAGAGAGCCGGAACACGTCAACTATTCAGGTTTTGTGATTTAAATTTACAGTTGAGTGAGAGATCTTAACCGAAAATTAGATATGAAAATTTTTGAACACCCGATTTACCCCGTTTCACTTGGATCCTGGAGGGTTTCGGTTAAATTCTGCTGCGCTGTTTGGCTCCCAAAACCCAACAACTCATTGGTTATGATCATAAATATGATTTATGATCATTGCCTTTGTGGTAAGAGCTTATTGGGTTGCACACATAGAGCTATTTGGATTATTAAAGTGCATGGGCTAATTATTTGGTTTATGGTTTCATAATAATTTTTATTAATAATGGGCCCAGAAGTTGAGCCATTATTAATCCCAAAATAAAAGCCTAATTGGATTAGGGCTTTGAAACCCATTAGGCCTGGAAGTTAAGCCTCACTATAAATACAACTTTTAGTGAAAAATTCGTAGCCTTGCTTTAGCCTTCCAAGGGAGACAGCCGCACTATTTTCTTGCAATTCTTTGGAAGACGCAAGGTAGCACTATGAGCGCAAGAGAAACACATCTAATAGGACATGGTGGAAGTATGGTGATCTTGAAAGGCTCATGTGGATACCATAGAGAGCTTCAACACATCAACTATTCAAGTGTTGTCATTCGACCCTACAGTTAGCTAAGAGATCTCAATCAAAATTAGGTATGAAAAATTTGAACACCTAGTTTACCTCATTTCACTTGGATCCTGAAGGGTTTTGGTTAGATTCCACTACATTTGTTTGGCTCCTAAAACCCTAGATCAGATTACCCATCTGTTTAAGGATGATAAGTAGTACTCAAGTGGATTTTGGTTCCTAGTGCTTTATGAAAAGCACTCAAAAATCAGGCTGTAAATCTTGGATTTCTATTAGATACAATGGAATCTGGCACTCCATGTAGTCTCACTATCTTCTGGACATACATCTGAGCTAACTTCTCTAAGGAGTATGTGAGTTTCATAGTTAAGAAATGGGCACATTTGGTTAGCCTATCCACAATGACCCAGATTGTATCATGCCTTAATCTAGTCATAGGGAACCTAGTCAAAAAGTCCATGGTTATGTTGCCCCACTTCCTCACTAGTATAGGTAGAGTCTGCAGGGTACCAGCTGGCTTCTGATGCTCTACCTTTACCCTCTAGCGTATGGCATAATTGGAGACATAAGTAACTATGTCTCTCCTTATGTTTGGCCACCAGAAATGAGTCTTCAAGTCTTTATACATTTTCTCACTTCCTGGATGTATGCTCAACTTACTTGTCTGAGCTTCTTCAAGGATTTCATCCCTAAGCTTTGGTCCTTTAGGCACACAAATTCGATCCTTCAAGTACAATAATTCTCGCTTGTAGGCAAAGGATTGATACAAAGAACCATTTTCTTCTCCTGAAAGCCTTTTTAGATCAAGATATGTCTCATGCGCCTTTATGGCTTCTTCAATCCATCTAGATTGAATTGCCAATGTGTAAATTTAGGCTTCCTTCCACTTATGCCATTTATGCCATAGGCATAGCAGACTATTTGCTCATCATGATCAGCTAAGGATCCTCTTTTCAGAAGTCCTATGTACTTCCTGCTTTAAAGAATCTGATACTAGATTGTCGTTGCCCTCTGTGTAATGTATACTGCAGTCCTTAATGTACTCTAACCATCTCCTTTGCCTCATGTTCAACTCTTTCTGAGTGAACACATATTTTAGGCTCTTATGGTCAGTGTGGATCACAAAAGAACTACCCATCAAGTAATGCCTCCGTTGCTTCAGAGAAAAAATCACAACTACCAGTTCTAGGTCATGGTTAGGATAATTTTGCTCATGGGTTCTCAACTACCTTAACCCATAAGCAATGAAATTTCTGTCTTGCATAAGCACACAACTTAACCCAGATCTAGATGTATCTATATAGATGATGTAGGGCTTACTTGGATCAGGAAGAATCAATATAGGAGATTCAATCAACCTCTGCTTGAGCTCTTAGAACCTTTTTTCACACCTCTTAGTCCACTCAAATCTTTGACCCTTCTTGGTCAAATGAGTAAGAACTAAGTTAATCATCGAAAAGCCTGATATAAATCTCTTGTAGGATCCAACTAATCCTATGAAACTTCAAATTTCCTTTACAGTCTTTGGTCTTTCTCATTCTTGCACTGCCTTGACCTTTTTAGGGTCTTCCTTAAGGCCTTCTACATCTATGAGGTGTCCTAGGAAATACACTTCCTTTATCCAAAATTGGCACTTAGATAACTTGGCATAAAGCTGATGTTCCAATAGAGCCTTTAAGACAATCTTCAATGATGTTCATGTTCATTTTCATCATTGGAATACACTAGGATGTCAACAATGAACACAAACACAAATTTGTCCAGATGTCATATAAACACCCTGTTCATCAGGTCCATAAAAACAGCTGGGGCATTAGTCAAACCAAATGGCATGACTATGAACTCATAATGCCCACATCTGGTCTTGAATGTAGTCTTAGCAATATCTTTGTCCTTTACTCTGAATTGAAAGTATCCAGATCTCAAATCTATCTTGGGGAAAATCTTAGCTCCCTTGAGTTGATCAAATAGATCCCCAATCTTAGGGAATGGATACTTGTTCTTGACAGTCACTACATTAAGCTTCCTGTAGTCAATGCATAGTCTCAAAGATCCATCCTTCTTTTTCACAAAGAGAACAGGAGCTCCCCATGGTGAAACACTTGGCCTTATGAACCCTTGTTCAAGAAGTTCATCAAGTTGTTTCTTGAGCCCATTCATCTCTGTGAAGGCATTCTGTAAGGAGGTATGGATATTGTACTAGCTTCTTGTTATAGCTTGATTTCAAACTCAATCTTTCTTTGTGGAGGAATACCTGCCAGGTCTTTAGCAAAAACTTGTGGAAAGTCTCTCACTACAGGTATTCTATTCATTTTTTCTTCACAGTGCAATTCATTCAATGCATAACAATAATCACGCTTAGAAATCATAGGTACCTTATTTAGTACGTCTAGCTTCATGCCATTCATTTCATACACTTATTCCTTAGAATTCACTAATGCATGCACTTCACCATCACGCAATGTGATTTCCCTCTTAGCAGAATCAATTCTTATGTTGTGGATAGCAAGCCAATTTATACCCAGCACTAAATCATACTTAGGAATGTCCAACACTAGAAGATTAGTCATAACCTTAGTCTTTCCTACTACTAGCTCACAATCCTTAGCTAGGTCATTAGTGAAAAGACACAGATGCACTAGTATCAAATAGAACACTAACAAGCAAACCATTAAGGTAAATGTTACCTCTTACTGCTCCTCCCTGCTGTGATGTCTCTGGTCTCTCTACCTGGAAGAGTATGCCAGGTCTCTACACTGGAGGCCGAGGCACTAGAGGAACTAGCCTCTGCTGTCCCTCCCTAAGTGCTCCCCTTCTAGGTCCTGCCCCAATAAGTCTTACTGGACCTTGGTCTTCTGGCCTCCTTTGAGCCTATGGGCAGTCTTTGATCCAATGAACGATGGATCGATATCTTAGACACACTTGGGTGTCAAAATAGCAAGGTTTCTTTCCATGAAACTTCTTGCACTTATGGCACCTTATGTCAAGGAACTTCCCCTTAACCTTGCCTTTACCACCAAGATGAGAATTCTTGGCAATTCACTTGCCATATGGTGGCTTTTTATCCTTGCCTCCTGCCTAGCTACTTTTCCCTGGTCCACTGGGAAAGTACTTAGTCTCATACTCCTCTTGTTCTACTAATAGAGCTTTCTACACTGCTTTACAGTATGTGAGTACTCCAAAAGGTCTTACATCCTTTCTAATGTCTGACTTTAGACCTCTAACAAATCTTTTGGCCTTTAACCTCTCTAGTCCATAATACTGAGGAGCATACCTCACCAACTAATTGAATTTGTGCTCGTACTCTAGGACACTGAGGTTGTCATGCCTTAGAGCATCAAATTCAGCTTGCTTCATATCCTTGATGGCATCACTAATGTACGACTTCTGGAATAGCTCAGTGAACTCTAGCCAGGTCATTTCCATGTTTTCTCTTGGCCTTTTGCCCCTCTGGACAGCAAATCTATCTCTGGTGTTTCTCCACCACATCTCGGCACTATCTACCAGATTGTAGGTAGCTAGTAACACACTCTTGGTAGAGCTAAGTGGCATCCTCTCAAACATTTTTTTAATGAAGATTAACCACCCCTTAGCTTTCTCTAGCCTAGCTCTTCCATCAAACTGTGGAGGTCTTAGACCTTGAAACCTTTCCAACAATTTGTCTTCATCTAGGCCCTCTGGATCCTCTGATTTATGTCTCCTAGATCTGTGAGAGCCCTTTATATGATGATGCTTCTATGATCTCTCTGCCTTTTCCTAGATCATCTCTCATGCCCTCCCTCAATCTCATTCTTTGTGGAGGATTGGTCATAGACTGAGGGATTAGTCCTAGACACCTGACCAATCTTAGACTTTAGTCTTCTTACTCTTGGATTTCTCCTATCCTGATCTTCCTTCTCAACGGCCTCATCATTTGTGTCTTCTAAGTTCGAGAAAAAACATATTCAGATGTGTTCCTTGTATCCTTTTCTGGTTGCTGCTGTGCATCCTGAACTTGGACTCTTTGTGTTATTACCTCACAAAACGGGAGAATTACAAGTGTGTCATAATGACTAAAAACCGTTATATTGTGTAATTCTCACCATAGTGATTGTAGTGTGGGGGGTAAAAGGTATGATCAACACCTCCTTAAAAGTGTTCCAAGTTGGTAACTTGGTCCCCAAGAAAAGCCTTAAGGATTGCTTGTTTGTCAAGCAACCTATGGACTTTTTTGTAAGATTTTGGAAATTCAGGTACTCAATTGCAAAACTTTCACAAAAGAGATTTGGAGAGTTATGGGAAGGATATGAATGGTATGAAAGTGCTATTGGAGGACCAAATTGCTTATGGAAGACAACTAAGGACAAAGAAAACACAAAAAGGCATAAAGGACCTAAGTGTTCTAATGTAGGCCTTAAGATGTGTATGTCTATGACTTAAGTCAAATGGAAGTTTTGTGGGGTTATCCCACATAAGGAGGGCTGCTAAAGGAAGATAAGGATGGTCAAATGTGGGCCAAGAGATTAAGACTAAGAAACCATAGTCTTGTAGCAAGGAAAATGACATAAGACAAGGTTAAGACTACTTAAGTGTGTTTAGTGTACTTTTGACTATTTAAGTAGTCAAGACCACCTTTGCTTCTCTAAATTTCGGCCTCCACCAGCAAAAAGAAAGCCAGCCCTCTCCTCCACACTTCCTCCATAGCCACCATACCTTCAAACTCAAAACTACTTGCAATTGAAAGTCAAGGAAGCACAATTGGAAGCTATTTGGTGCTATTGCTTGAGTGCACCTAGGATCAAGCTCCAATTTCAGCATACCCATCAAGGTAAGGGTTCTCTTGCTCTCATGGGTTGTTTTCTGTATTTTCAAACATCCATGGAGCTAGGGCTAAGCTTGGAAGAGAGCCATGTGCTTGATGAACCAAGCTTAGTGAGGGGAGTGCACTTATTGAAGGTTTTGTGACCTAGTGTGAAGTGCACAGTGATGGCAGCGAATTTCTGGGTTTCTAGAGCCCAAAAGTTAGTACTAACTAGTGTTAAAATCCTCCTAAGACCAAGCATTAGCTTGAGGAGGGCTGCCATAGTGATTTGGTTATGTTTATTATGTGTTTTATGGACTAACCTATGGTATATGTTGCTGCCACATTTCATGTGTTTGTTGTTTGTGTTTGGCTGCTGCATTTGGTTGCTATATCTTGTATATATGCATTGTGGTTTTTGTGTTTTAGTGTCTTTGGATGCAGGTTTTAATGATGGTTACATTGCCTATTGAATCCAAGTGCTACCCTTACTAAGTTTCTCAATGAAACTTACTCCCCTCAATTCTGTCATTTCAGGTCCAGCTGAAAGATCACCTTCAAACTAACCTTTTTGGTTTGATTTTTGATCTGAAATTTCAGGTACATGAACTTCCATATGTCTAGTTATGATCTGGAAATTTTGGTGATTTTAGGAGCACATTTGGTATTTTTAATGGTGGTACTTATTGTGTTGTGCAGCAGCTGTCCAGCATCCTGTTTTTGGAGTCCATTGTGTCTCAGGACCTCCTGTAACCTAGGGTGCGTATTTAGCTGAGTTAAGACCATATTTTAGTGCATGTATGCATGTACATGTAGTGTATGTAAAATGAGACAAGTATGTGAACATTTGAGTAATGTTTTGGCTATGTAAGTGATGTGGTGCAAAGCTGCCTAAGTGTGAATGATGGGCTGCTTACTTGTAAATTCTGTTTTGGCCACATAAAGTTGTTAAAAGAAAGGGAATGTAATTCCTATGTGTAATGGACATATATGGGATAGCCTTGGAGGGCTTTCCCCTTGTGAATGAAGTGTTTGCATGGTTTGGAAAAATTGTATGGGCAAAATGGTCCAAAAGTTGCCAGAATTTTGACTCTGGACATAAAGTTTAATATCTCCCTGTGTAGAATGAATCTTGGTATGAAATTTTGACCACACCTAGAGGACATCTAGAGGGTTAACTGGGATTTGGAATTTATGGATTTAGAGCCCTGTAGCCAAAGATATGACGTTGCAAAGTTGGCTGAGTTACTGTTCATTTGGTCAGAATTTTGTAACCAACTTCAAAAATCCATAACTTGGTCCATAGGTGGGCTATTGATGTAAAAAAAAAATTCCTTGGTTTTCTCTAAGTCTCTACTTCATAATGGAGCAAATAAAATAGGGGGGTATGTGGCTAGAATGATACAGTTTATTAGTGGAAGTTACAGGTGCAGTAGCTGGCCACTAGAACTTAACAAGATTGCCTAATGTGTGGAAGCCAAAACTAAGACTTGTGCTAGTGTTTTCCTTCTTTGCTGCCATGGTGTGCATGAAATGTGAATATGTGTGTGATGGTTGGACCAATATGCATGTATTTACATAGTGCCCAAGAGGGCCACTTGGGTATGCACACTAAGGGTAGTGTTCTGATGGCCTACAGAACATTACCAATCCTGGGAGTCTTAAATGCACAGTTTTGGCACCATAACTGGACTACCCCGGAGTGGGTAACAGAAGTTGGTATCAGAGCATGGTTTATACATGTACATTGCATATAGTTGGCATTGCATGCATCTACATATATGAACTCAGTTTGGTCAGCTGCTAGTGTCAAGTACCATTGAAATACCTATGATCTTTATATGTGCTCTATGATGGATCATCAATGCAGGAAGTAAACATGGTTGCCACAAGGAGAGGGGATCCACCCCGAAGGCCTCCTACTGATTCTAGGGCAACAAAGAAATGAACAGAATAGAGGGAATCAGGGGCAACAGGGGGTAGCAAACCCTGAAGTGCCTCAGGTTTGGTTAGAGCTTCAGAGGAACTTAGCTCTAATCAATGAAAACTTAATGAGGCTGATTCAAGGACAACAGCAGGGAGTCCAAGTAGCTCCAGCAGAACCAGTTCAGGATGCACAGCTACAACCAGAAGAGGATACTAGGAACACATCTGAATATGTTCCTTCTGGAAGCTTAGAAGACACAAATGATGAGACCATTGAGGTGGAAGAGGATAGGAGAAATCCAAGAGGATAGGAGGTGTGGAGTTAGGAATCCAAGAGGCAGGAGAGTAAGATCTGAGATTGGTCAGGTGTCCAGGACCAATCCCTCAGTCTATAGAGACCATTCCTGCACTAGGAAAATTGCTGAGATTGAAGAAGGCCATGAGAGAAGATCTTGGTAGGCAGGCAGAGATGAGAGAAACATAGAGAGCATCACCATATGCTTTCCAGAAGGAGAAGGCAAGGACAAATCCCTCAGAGAGATCCAGATTGAGCTGGCAGTTCACAGCTATTCAAGGAACAGACTCAGTGATGCATCAGGATCCAGGCAGACAACCTCACCATGTCCTGAGATCACAGATCCAGGAGACAGAGGATCTAGAGGGCCTAGATGAGGTCAGATTGTTGGAGAGGTTCCAAGGCCTAAGACCTCCACAGTTTGATGGAAGAGCTGGGCCAGAGAGAGCTGAGGAGTGGTTAATCTTCATAGAAAAGATGTTTGAGAGGATGCCACTCAGCTCCACCAAGAAGGTGTCACTGGCTACTTACAACTTGGTAGGCAGTGCAGAGATGTGGTGGAGAAACACCAGAGACAGGTATGCTTTCCAGAAGGGCAGAAGGCCAGGAAGAGATATTGAGATGAGCTGGCCAGAGTTCACACAGCTGTTCCAGGAACAGTACATCAGTGATGCCATCAAGGATATGAAGCAAGCTGAATTTGATGCTCTAAGGCAGGACAACCTCAGTGTCCTAGAGTATGAGCACAAATTCAATCAGTTGGTGAGGTATGCTCCTCAGTATCATGGATTGGAGGAATTGAAGGCCAAAAGATTTGTCAGAGGCCTAAAGTCAGACATTAGAAAGGCTGTTAGACCTTTTGGAGCAGTTACATACTATGAAGCAGTGCAGAAAGCTCTATTAGTAGAGCAAGAGGAGTATGAGACTAAGTACTTTCCCAGTGGACCAGGGGAAAGTAGTCAGGCAGGAGGCAAGCAGAAGAAGGCACCACATGGCAAAGGAATTGCCAAGAATTCTCATCTTGGTGGTGAGGGCAAGGTTAAGGGGAAGTTCCCTGGCCTAAGGTGCCCTAAATGCAAGAAGTTTCATGGGAAGAAACCTTGCTATTTTGACACCCAAGCGTGTCTAAGATGTGGATCCATGGATCATTGGATCAAAGACTGCCCACAGGTTCAAAGGAGGCCAGAAGACCAAGGTCCAGTAAGACCTATTGGGGCAGGACCTAGAGGAGGAGCACCAAGGGAGGGACAGCAGAGGCCAGTTCCTCCAGTGCCTCGGCCTCCAGTGCAAAGAGCTGGCAGAGTCTTCCAAGTGGAGAGGCCAGAGACATCAGAGCAGGGAGGAGCACTAAGAGGTAACATTTACCTTAATGGTATGCCTGTTAGTGTTCTATTTGATACTGGTGCATCTGTGTCTATAGTGGCTAGGAAATTTGTTGATGCCATGAAATTGCCTACTGAAATCATGCCTAGGATATCCTTAGTGAAAACAGCAGGTAGTCAATGTCTTTTCACTAATGACCTAGCTAAGGATTGTGAGCTAGTAGTAGGAAAGACTAAGGTTATGACTAATCTGCTAGTGTTGGACATTCCTAAGTATGATTTAGTGCTGGGTATGAATTGGCTTGCTATGCATAACATAAGAATTGATTGTGCTAAGAGGGAAATCACATTGCCTGATGGTGAAGTGCATGCATTAGTGAATTCTAAGGAATTAGTGTATGAAATGCATGGCATGGAGCTAGAGGTATTAGATGAGATACCTGTGATTTCTGAGCATGATTACTGTTATGCATTGAATGAATTGCACTGTGATAAGGAAGTGGACAGAATACCTATAGTGAGAGACTTTCCACAAGTCTTTCCTAAAGACCTGCCAGGTATTCCTCCACAAAGGGAGATTGAATTTGAAATCAAGCTGCAACCAGAAGCTAGTCCAATATCCATACCTCCTTACAGAATGCCAATCACAGAGATGAATGAGCTCAAGAAACAACTTGATGAACTTCTTGAAAAAGGGTTCATAAGGCCAAGTGTTTCACCATGGGGAGCTCCTGTTCTCTTTGTGAAAAAGAAGGATGGATCTTTGAGACTATGCATTGACTACAGGAAGCTTAATGCAGTGACTATCAAGAACAAGTATCCACTCCCTAGGATTGAGGATCTGTTTGATCAACTCAAGGGAGCTAAGATCTTCTCCAAGATAGATTTGAGATCTGGATACTTCCAGTTGAGAGTAAAGGAAGAAGATATTCCTAAGACTGCATTCAGGACCAGATATGGGCATTATGAGTACACAGTCATGCCATTTGGTTTGACTAATGCCCCAGCTGCTTTCATGGACTTGATGAACAGGGTGTTCAGACCACATCTGGACAAATTTGTGGTTGTGTTCATTGATGACATCCTAGTGTATTCCAAGGATGAAAATGAACATGAACATCATCTGAAGATTGTCTTAAAGACTCTGTTGCAGCATCAGCTTTATGCCAAGTTATCCAAGTGTGAATTCTGGATAAGGGAAGTGTCTTTCCTAGGACACATCATAGATGCACAAGGCCTTAAGGCAGACCCTGAAAAGGTCAAGGCAGTGCAAGAGTGGGAAAGACCAAAGACTGTGAAGGAAATCAGAAGTTTCCTAGGATTAGCTGGATACTACAGGAGATTTGTATCAGGCTTTTCCATGATTGCCTCAGTTCTTACTCATCTGACCAAGAAGGGTCAAAGATTTGAGTGGACTAAGAAGTGTGAAAAGAGTTTCCAGGAGCTCAAGCAGAGGTTGATTAAAGCTCCAGTGTTGATTCTTCCTGATCCAAGTAAGCCCTACATCATATATACAGATGCATCTAGATCCAGGTTAGGTTGTGTGCTTATGCAAGATAGAATTATCATTGCTTATGGGTCAAGGCAGTTAAGATCCTATGAGCAAAATTATCCTACCCATGACCTAGAACTGGCAGCAGTGATTTTTGGTCTAAAGCAATGGAGGCATTACTTGATGGGTAATTCCTTTGTGATCTACACTGACCATAAGAGCCTCAAGTACTTGATCACTCAGAAAGAGTTGAACATGAGGCAAAGGAGATGGTTAGCGTATATCAAGGACTATGATTGCAGTATACAGTACACAGAGGGCAAAGGCAATCTAGTAGCAGATGCCTTGAGCAGGAAGTACACAGGACTTTTGAAAGGAGGATCCTTAGCTGATCATGATGAGCAAAATAGTCTGCTATGCCTATGGCATAAATGGCATAAGTGGGAGGAAGCCCAAATTTACACATTGACAATTCAGTCTAGATGGATTGAAGAAGCCAAAAAGGCACAGGAGACAGATCCTGATCTGAAAAAGATCTCAGGAGAGGAAAAAGGTTCCTTGTATCAATCCTTTGCCTACAAGCAAGGATTACTGTACTTCAAGGACCGAATATATGTGCCTAAAGGAGCAAAGCTCAGGGATGAAATACTTGAAGAAGCTCACACAAGCAAGTTGAACATCCATCCAGGAAGTGAGAAAATGTATAAAGATTTGAAGAGTCACTTCTGGTGGCCACATATGAAGAGAGACATAGCTACTTATGTCTCCAAATGTGCCACATGCCAGAGGGTAAAGGTAGAGCACCAGAAGCCAGCTGGTATCCTACAGACTCTACCTATACCAGTGAGGAAGTGGGGCAACATAACCATGGACTTTTTGACTGGGTTGCCTATGACAAGATTAAGGCATGATACAATCTGGGTCATTGTGGATAGGCTAACCAAATGTTCCCACTTCTTACCTATGAAACTCACAGACTCCTTGGAGAAGTTAGCCCAGATGTATGTCCAGGAGATAGTGAGACTACATGGAGTGCCAGACTCCATTGTATCTGATAGAGATCCAAGATTTACAGCTCGGTTTTGGAGTGCTTTTCATAAAGCACTAGGAACCAAAATCCACCTGAGTACTGCTTATCATCCTCAGACAGATGGGCAATCTGAAAGGGTGATACAGATACTGGAAGACATGCTCAGGAGCTGTGTGTTGGATTTCAAAGGTGAATGGGACCAACACTTGCCATTGGTGGAATTCTCATATAACAATAGTTACCAAAGCACCATTGGCATGGCACCTTATGAAGCATTATATGGAAGAAGGTGCATGACACCCCACTGTTGGGTGGAAGCCTCAGACAGGCTAGAGTTGGGTCCCGAAATTATTGAAGAGACTACTGCCAAAATCAAGAAGATTCAAGAGAGATTAAAGGCAGCCAATGAAAGGACCACAGCCTATGTCAACAAAAGAAGGAGAGACTTGGAATTTGAGGTTGGTGACAATGTTTGGCTGAAAGTTGCACCAACCAAAGGCACTGTCAGATTTGGCAAAAGAACCAAGTTAGCTCCAAGATACATCGGTCCTTATGAGATCTTGGATAGAGTTGGCAAGGTAGCATACAGGTTAGCTCTACCGCCAAGCATGTCAAGTGTTCATAATGTTTTTCACATCAGTATGCTTAAGAAGTGTCTATTAGACACAAAGCATGCTATTGTAGTGGAAGACATACAGTTGGAACCTAACTTGACATATGAAGAGAAACCTATAGCTATCTTAGCCAAGGATACCAGAAGGTTAAGAAACAAACATATTCCCATGGTTAAAGTTCAGTGGTCACACCACTCTGAAAGAGAAGCAACCTGGGAAACTGAAAAAGACCTTATGGAAAGGTATCCTGAAGAATACCCAAAGCTAAAGGCTATTTTGGAGGACCAAAATTTTTAAGGGGGGGAGGATTGTTACCACCTCACAAAATGGGAGAATTACAAGTGTGTCATAATGGCTAAAAACCATTATATTGTGTAATTCTCACCATAGTGATTGTAGTGTGGGGGGTAAAAGGTATGATCAACACCTCCTTAAAAGTGTTCCAAGTTGGTAACTTGGTCCCCAAGAAAAGCCTTAAGGATTGCTTGTTTGTCAAGCAACCTATGGACTTTTTTGTAAGATTTTGGAAATTCGGGTACTCAATTGCAAAACTTTCACAAAAGAGATTTGGAGAGTTATGGGAAGGATATGAATGGTATGAAAGTGCTATTGGAGGACCAAATTGCTTATGGAAGAGAACTAAGGACAAAGAAAACACAAAAAGGCATAAAGGACCTAAGTGTTCTAATGTAGGCCTTAAGATGTGTATGTCTATGACTTAAGTCA
This sequence comes from Aquilaria sinensis, assembly GCA_005392925.1. NCBI lineage: Eukaryota > Viridiplantae > Streptophyta > Magnoliopsida > Malvales > Thymelaeaceae > Aquilaria > Aquilaria sinensis. The sequence goes on along the minus strand of SMDT01002965.1, from coordinate 258,344 downwards.
AATGGAAGTTTTGTGGGGTTATCCCACATAAGGAGGGCTGCTAAAGGAAGATAAGGATGGTCAAATTTGGGCCAAGAGATTAAGACTAAGAAACAATAGTCTTGTAGCAAGGAAAATGAGATAAGACAAGGTTAAGACTACTAAAGTGTGTTTAGTGTACTTTTGACTATTTAAGTAGTCAAGACCACCTTTGCTCTCTAAATTTCGGCCTCCACCAGCAAAAAGAAAGCCAGCCCTCACCTTCATACTTCCTCCATAGCCACCATACCTTGAAACTCAAAACTACTTGCAATTGAAGTCAAGGAAGCACAATTGGAAGCTATTCGGTGCCATTGCTTGAGTGCACCTAGGATCAAGCTCCAATTTCAGCATACCCATCAAGATATGGGTTCTCTTGCTCTCATGGATTGTTTTCTGCAATTTTGAAACATCCATGGAGCTAAGGCTAATCTTGGAAGGGAGCGATGAGCTTGATGAACCAAGCTTAGTGAGGGGAGTGCACTTATTGAAGGTTTTATGACCTAGTGTGAAGTGCACAGTGATGGCAGCGAATTTCTGGGTTTCTAGAGCCCAAAAGTTAGTACTAACTAGTGTTAAAATCCTCCTAAGACTAAACATTAGCTTGAGGAGGGCTGCCATAGTGATTTGGTTAAGTTTATTACATGTTTTATGGACTAACCTATGGTATATGTTGCTGCCAGATTTCATGTGTTTGTTGTTTGTGTTTGGCTGCTGCATTTAGTTGCTATATCTTGTATATATGCATTGTGGTTTTTTTGTTTTAGTGTCTTTGGATGCAGGTTTTAATGATGGTTACATTTCCTATTGAATCCAAGTGCTACGCTTACTAAGTTTCTCAATGAAACTTACTCCCCTCAATTCTGTCATTTCAGGTCCAGCTGAAAGATCACCTTCAAACTAACCTTTGTGGTTTGAGTATTGATCTGAAATTTCAGGTACATGAACTTCCATATGTCAAATTATGATCTGGAAATTTTGGTGATTTTAGGAGCACATTGTTGTATTTTTAATGGTCGTACTTATTGTGTTGAGCAGCAGTTGTCCAGCATCCTGTTTTTGGAGTCCATTGTGTCTCAGGACCTCCTATAACCTAGGATGCGTATTTAGCTGAGTTAAGACCATATTGTAATGAATGTATGCATGTAAATGTAGTGTATGTAAAACAAGAAAATTATGAGAACATTTGAGTAATGTTTTGGCTATGTAAGTGATGTGGTGCAAAGCTGCCTAAGTGTGAATGATGGGTTGCTTACTTGTAAATTCTGTTTTGACCACATAAAGTTGTTAAAAGAAAGGTAATGTAATTCCTATGTGTAATGGACATATATGGGATAGCCTTGGAGGGCTTTCCCCTTGTGAATGAAGTGTTTGTATGGTTTGGAAAAATTGTATGGGCAAAATGGTCCAAAAAATTGCAAGAATTTTGACTCTGGACCTAAAGTTTAATATCTCCCTGTGTAGAATGAATCTTGGTATCAAATTTTGAAAAAATCTAGACAACATCTAGAGGGTTATCTGGGCTTTATAATTTCTGGATTTAGAGCCCTGTAGCCAAAGATATGACGTTGCAAAGTTGGCTGAGTTACTGTTCATTTGGTCAGAATTTTGTAAGCAAATTCAAAAATCCATAACTTGGTCCATAGGTGGGCTATTGATATAAAAAAAAAATTCCTTGGTTTGATCTAAGTATCCACTTCATAATGGAGCAAAGAAAACATGGGGTTATGAGTCTAGAATGATACAGTTTATTAGTGGAAGTTACAGGTGCAGTAGCTGGCCACTAGAACTTACCAAGATTGCCTAATGTGTGGAAGCCAAAACTAAGACTTGTGCTAGTGTTTTCCTTCTTTGCTGCCATGGTGTGCATGAAATGTGAATATGTATGTGATGGTTAGACAAATATGCATGTATTTATATAGTGCCCAAGAGGGCCACTTGGGTATGCACACTAAGGGTAGTGTTCTGATGGCCTACAGAACATTACCAATCCTGGGAGTCTAAATGCACAGTTTTGGCACCATAACTGGACTACCCCGGAGTGGGTAACACTTTGCTGTTGTGCTTGAATCAGCCTTACTAAGTTCTCATTGATTAGAGCTAAGTTCCTCTGAAGCTCTAACCAAACCTGAGGCATTTCAGGGTTTGGTATCCCCCGTTGCCCCTGATTCCCTCTATTCTGTCCATTTCTTTGTTGCCCAAGTAGGAGGCCTTTAGAGTGATTCTCCTATCCTTTTGGAAACCATGTTTATTTCCTACATTGATGATTCACCACAAAGCACAAATAAAAAGCCTAGGTATTTCAAAGGTACTTGACACTAGCAGCTCACCAAACTGAGTTCATGTATGTAGATGCATGCAATACAATTATATGCTATGTACATGTATAAACCATGCTTTGATACCAACATCTGGTAGGCACTCTAGGGTAGTCCAATTATGATGCCAAAATTGTGCATTTAGACTCCCAGGATTGGTAATGTTCTATAGGCCACGAGAACACTACCCTTAGTGTGCATACCCAAGTGGCCCTCTCGGGAGCTATGTAAAAACATGCATATTGGTCCAACCATCACACACATATTCACATTTCATGCACATCATGGCAAAAAAGAAGGAAAACACTAGCACAAGTCTTAATCTTGGCTACCACGCATTAGGCAATCTTGTTAAGTTCTAGTGACCAGCCAGTGCACCTGTAACTTCCACTAATAAACTGTATCATTATAGTCTTGTCCCCCTTATTTTCTCCACCACATTATCAATTAGTGACTTAGATCAAACCAAGGAATTTTTTTTTTTATCAATAGCCCACCTATGGACCAAGTTATGGATTTTTTAAGTTACAAAAGTCTGACCAAATGAATAGTAACTTAGCTAACTTTGCAACGTCATATCTTTGGCTACAGTGCTCCAAATTTAGAAATTAAAAATTCTAGTTCAACCTATAGATTTTATCCAAGTGTGGTCAAAATTTGAATCAAATATTCCTTCTACACAAGGGGATATAGAACTTTAAGTATAGAGTTAAAATTCTAGTCACTCTATGACCATTCTACCCATACAAAATTTCATAAGTGTGCAAACACTTCATTTACAAGAGGAAAGCCCTCCAAAGCTACCCCATATATGTCCATTACACATAAGGAATATGTTCCTTTGCATTTAACAATCATATATGGCTAAAACATAATTTATAAGTAAGCAGCCCATCATTCACACTTAGGCAGCTTTGCACCACATCACTTACATAGCCAAAACAATACTCAAATGTTCACATACTTGTCTCATTTCACATACAGTACATGTACATTCATACATGCACTAAAAAATGGTCTTAACTCAACTAAAAACGCACCCTAGGTTACAGAAGTGCCTCAGACACAATGGACTCCAGAACAGGATGTTGGATAGCTGCTGCAAAACACAATAAGTACCATCAATGAAAGTGCCTAATGTACTTCTGAAAGCACCAAAATTTCCATATCAAAACTAGACATATGGAAGTTCAAGTACTTTAAAATTCAAGGCAAAACTAAAACAAAAATTGTTAGTTTGAAAGTGATCTTTAAGCTGGACCTGAAATGACAGAATTGAGGGGAGTAAGTTTCATTGAGAAACTTAGTAAGGGTAGCACGTCGATTCAATAGGCGATGCAACCATGATTAAAAATTGAATCTAAAGACACTAAAACAAAAAAACCACAATGCATATATACAAGATATGGTGACCAAATGACCAACAAACACATGAAATGTGGCATCAACATATACCATAGGATAGTCCATAAAACACATAATAAACATAACCAAATCACTATGGCAGCCCTCCTCAAGCTAATTCTTGGTCTTAGCAGGATTTTAACAATAGTTAGTTCTAACTTTGGGCTCTAGAAACCCCAATTTTTGGTACTATCACTATGCACTTCACACTAGGTCAGAAAACCTTCAATAAGTGCACTCCCCTCACTAAGCTTGGTTCATCGAGCTCATGGCTCTCTTCAAAGCTTAGCCCTAGCTCCATGGTTGTTTCAAAATATAGAAAACAACCCATGAGAGCAAGAGAACCCTTACCATGATGGGTATGCTGAAATTGGAGCTTGATCCTAGGTGCACTCAAGCAATAGCACCAAATAGCTTCTAATTGTGCTTCCTTGACTTCAATTGCAAGTAGTTTTGAGTTTGAAGGTATGGTGGCTATGGAGGAAGTATGGAGGAGAGGGATGGCGTCCATTTTACTAGTATAGGCCAAAATTTTGGAGTTAAGGACAAGAATGGACACTTATATGTCTTAAGTGCACTAAACACACTTAACAAGCTTAACCAAGCTTTATGTCAATTTCCTTGCTACAAGACCATGGATTCTTTACCTTAATTTCTTGGCCCACATTTGAATTCCTTATCCCATGCCATAGCAGCCCCTCCTTATATGGGATAACCACACAAAACTTCCATTTGACTTAAGTCATAAGCATGGACAACCAAAGGCACACACTAGGACACTTAAGTCCTTAAAGCGTTTTTGTGTTTTCCTTTGTCCATACTTTTCTTCTATAATCAATTTCATCCTCTAATAGCACTTTCATACCATTCATATCCTTTTCATAACTCTGCAAATCACTTTTGTGAAATTTTTGCAATTGGGTACGTGAATTTCCAAAATCTTACAAAAAATAGTCCATAGATTGCTTGGCAAATAAACAATCTGTAAGGCTTTTCTTGGGGGGCAAGTTACTAACGTGGAACACTTTTAAGGAGATGTTGATCATGTGTTTTACCTGCCACACTTTAATCACTATGGTGAGAATTACACAATATAATGGTTTTTAGCCATTATGACACACTTGTAATTCTCCCATTTTTGTGAGGTGGTAACATGCTCCATGGTGGGCTCTAAGAGCACTAAGATGAGCTCTTTGAAGGCTTCTCATGTTTCCTTGGCCTTCCTCCTTCCAAGAGGTCAATAGCTAATCTTAAATAAATTCTTAAATGTCTTAAAAGCTTCTAGGCTAAAAGGTCCTCCATCATCTCCATGGTACTAAAAAAGATTTGCCCTAAAATCATCAACTACATCAAACAAAGATATGTCATAAAACATTGAAAGTAGCACTAACATTGTGCTCAGCTATTAGGACACTCCTAGTGATAAGCTTTATCAAGGGGGAAAAGTTGATTAAATCCCTAGATGAAAACCTTATTTCAAGTTTACTTAGCAATGTCAAGTCGAACAAGGTTTATTGGGTTAGGAGAAGCTTATGGCATCAAAGAGAGATTGGGGGGAAAATGGTAATTTTGCATCCCAAGTTGTTAGGATGAGTCTTGGGTGTTAAAAATGTATTGTAAACTCTATCTCTTGCTTAGCACACAAAATTTTGATTAAGTGTTGAATATTTGACCAAGTTTTGACCATGGGTTACTATTTTAGGAAAGGGCTTTTCAACAAACTTATGAGAGTTTAACGGTTTATAGGATTAAAGGATTTATAACTTGGTGGAGAAGGGGGTTTCGATATTACTATTCCATATTTTCTCCTCCAACCCTAATCTCCATCTTGCCCTCTTTAAATCCTTCTCAATTTCTTCAAAAATCATGATTTTCTTGGTGACTGTTGAAGGTTACAAGGGTGTATAAGCATTGGGTAGTTTGTTACTGAAAGATTCTGTGGTTTTGAAGCTTGGACTCATGTTTTCTTGCTTGGTGCTTGTGATGCACGTGAGGTAACTTTAAATCCTTGAATTTTTCCTATTTGTTTGTGCGTCTGGTTCTTGAGATTTTTTAGTTAGTCTTGTTTTGGTGCCATTTGCCTTGGATTGCTTAGAGGCTAGGAAAAACCTTATAGAGCTTTGTTTATTAATGAATGATTGCTTGATCTTTGCATGTGGCATGAAATTAAGGTAAGGGATTTAATGTTTCAAGTTTAGTTGATGCTATTTGAGTGCTAATACTTGTTGGAAATAGGTAGTTTGATCAATACCATTTGTTAGAGGGTATGGTTGATCATGGTGGGCTAGGTGTGTGTTTTACCTTGGCATGATGCATTGGTGCATCATAGATGTGTTTGAGATTTTGTGTTGTGGCGTAGGCAACTTGTTTTATATGTATGAAGAGTGGAAAGCCATTCTATGCTTGATTTGCAAGCTTGGGAGGCCTCCTAATATGCTATGAGGACAAGTTGGTGATGCTAGAAATTTGAAGGGTTGGGGATGTATCACCAAGGTTAAGGATGTGCTTAGCTGCATAAAAACATGATAACCTTTGTTGCTCTTGAACTCAAAATGTGCTTTCCTACTTTTAGTGCAGGAGTGCTATAAATTTGCGCTTTGAAGGTAGAAGAAGCCTATAATGAGTTTTTTAATTGAGAAATTCCATCTACTGTGTTTAATTTGCCTGATTTAGGCTTTTCAACTTCTTATGCACGTATATTCTTATCCAAGTCAGAGTAAAACCCAAAAAAAAATTATGAATGAACTTATTAAGCTTCTATGTCCATTCTTAAAGTTAAAACAAGAAAAAATCTCATGATTAAAGGCAAGAGTTGAGCATATTGGAAGTAGTAGCAGTACACTCAACTCTTCAGTATAAAAAAATTAGGAGTAAGACTTTGTAAGGGGAAACACCCAATTGTGAGTATTGAAATTTTATTTTCTTTCTCAATTTTCTTACTCTTTATTTTTTCTCTATTTCCTGCTCATTTCCTATCATTCAATTCAGCAATATCAAAATAATCTTTTCCTACTCATGTGCTCTATTTCTTGCACATATGTGCACTTTGTTCTTTGCACATACAATCCAATCTCAAATGACTTTGACCTACTACAACTATGTTGTGTTGTTTTTGCCGCATAAAACCCAATTCAAGTCAACACTTGCTGCTTTCGAAAGAAAATATAACTAAAAGCCTAAACTAGACTGATGAGAAGACAACTGCTGAAAGCATAAAAAGAAAAGAAAATTCAAAGGCAATTGACCAGAATTTAGTTCTCATGTTCTAGATTTACTTATTTTTTGCCGCTTAGTTCAATATTTATAACCCTAATATAATTTTATTTGATTTTTTACTTTATCACCATGTATTAAAATGACCAATTAGTTTGTTCTTGTTGTGTTTCTTTGTTGTTTTGTTATTTTACTCTTAATAGGTTTAAGTTTCCATAAATACCATGTCCTATTTCTTCTTCCGAAAAAATTATGACCAAAACTTATTTTCTTTTTAATTTGTGTTCCATACACTTGGTTGAATACTATTATTTCTCGTGGTCTTTGACTTGAATTTGCAGATATGATGCAAGAAAATTACAATGAACAAAGAAGAGATTCGCAATCAACAAAAAATTCTGTTGGGGACAGGGATGATCAATGCAAAGACTTGAGCTCTACACCTTTGAGAAGGTATGTGACATACATTGAGAATAAAAATGACAAGTGGATTCATAATTTTGGTTGCAAACTAGAACTTTATGTGGGAACCTACTATCATATAAGAGCTCATTTAATTGGACTGCTACTGAGGCAACAAGCACGAGGAATTGTTATTTGCAATAAAGTAAAAAAACATGAAAGAGCTAAGTTGAAAAAATAAGAGGAGGAGGCTCAAACACTTTTTGGGTGTAGCACTCATAAGACATCATTTCATAGTCCACCCATTGTTCAACCAATGCATGATATGAATATGATACATGAACAGGGAATGAAGCATATTGGGGAATTTTTTAAGTGTTCTTCTAGAGAAGAAACTGATAGTATAATTGCTAGGTACTTTAATGGTTGTGGAATCCCCTTTAACACTACAAGATCTCCATTTTGGGTTGATGTTGTTAAAGCAACAAATGAAGCTCCAAAAGGATATAAGCCTCCTAATTATGGGAAAATTAGGACCATCCTCCTTGACAGAGAACGGATGAAAATTGATTGTGCTTTAATTCCTATTAAGGAACAATGGCCTAAGTATGGACTTTCAATAGTCTCAAATGGTTGGTCCAATAGTAAAAACCAACCATTGATATATTTGTTCACTATTTCAAGAAGAATAGCTATATTCTTGAATGCTGTTAGCTATCTAGGTGATGAGAAAAATGCTAAATTCATTGCTGATATTTTGCTTAAGGCCATTGAGATTATGGGGACATATAGTGTTGTGCAAATTTTAAAAGATAATGCATCTAATTGTAAGGCTGTTGGAGATATTACTCAAGCTAGGCATCCTTATATTCTCTGCCTGCTCGTATGGCATATACTTTTAGCGTTCTTGTGAAACATCTTGCCAAATCATCTCAACTGAGCTTGTCATTTTTTCATGGTTGTTATGAGAAGGAAAAATGAGTGGTGAACTACATAAAGAATCATACCTTTGTTCTACATATCTTTAGATTTTTTTAGCATTAAATGCCATTCAAGTGAAAAAACTAGATTTGGTAGTCATTATGTAGTATTAGATTGTCTTCTTCGACTAAAAGCTACTTTGATAAGTATGTTTTTGAATGAGCAATTGGAAAAACCTAGTAAAGGTAGTTCTATATTAGATTTAGAGCATGATCATGTTAAAAAAGTTGTGTTAGATGATGAGTTTTGGAGACAAGTAAAATTTATTATGTCTATCACAAAACTAGTTTAGAACATGATTCACTTTTATGACTTTGATAAAGTAGTTGTTTGTGAGGTGCATCAAAAAATGGAAGATATGATAGGTTCCATACAATAAGTTTTGCATAATGATATTCTTTGGTGCAAAACTACAGAAATTTTGATTTTGGAACGGTGGAGAAAAATGAATTTTCCATTGCACACACTTGCCGATGTACTTACTCCATTTTATTACTCACAAGCATGGCCGCAAAACTTAAGTCCTTGTGGAAGGAGGAGGACCAAACCTCTTACTAATCTGTTTGTGCAACTTATCTAGTTTTCCTATTATGTTCTAGTTTAAGTATACTCAATTTTTTTCTTCAAATTTTATTTGCATTTTCACTCAATATCTTCTTGGCTGAGAACGAGTAGCATCTGGAATGCTTAATAAATATCTTTGTGCTCAAAATTTTTAGGGGCTTACTTGAATGTGGTTGATCGATTAGTTGATGATTTGAGAGAGACATCACTGATTATTCAGTAGCTTAGTGACTTTACAAGTGATACAGGAGTATTTGATTGATCTCATTCTATTGAAGATAGAAAAATGATGAGTGCTACTACTTGTTCAAATTTTTATGGTGTTGCAGCTCCTAAATTATATAATCTAGCAATCAAAGTTCTCACTCAAAGTGTTAATACTTTTTGTGCTAAAAATGTTTTGAGCATATACTCATACATTCATAATGTGAAGAGAAATAAGTTGAATGTAGATCAAGCTGAATCAATGGTATATGTTCATTACAATAATAGATTATTGACATGTTATAAAGAAGATTACTAATCATCTTATAAGGATTGGGATGATTTTACATATGATGATATCCTAGATAATGACATGGTGGCAATTCATAGAAAAGATTACACCTTTCTTTACGGAGATGATGATCCTCAGATGTTTTCTTAGGTATCAAGTTCTAGTCAAACATAATCTGACTTGTTTGAAGTGCATAAAGAAGAAATAGCCCATAGTAAAAGATCTAGAAATAATTAGTAGTTTTTTCTTGTCTTAAGATAATTATTGAATTTGGTTTTGTTTTCAAACATGTTTTACTACTTTGATAGTTAAATATTGTTTTAGAATTATCTCATGTTGAAGTTGGACTTTCAATTATTTGTTATGTATACATTTAACTTTTTTTCATATATATATACATATATATATATATATATCATATATGATTCTCTCAAGTAGTTTATACTCTCTATTTTTTTTCTTAAGCTTGAAGAATTTGCATACCCGCTCTCACTCCCATTCCTGTTTTATGAACTTGGGGAATGCATCACCAAGCCCTTAAAATTACATCCAAGAATTGTGTACTATGGCATGTGTTAACACAGGCATAACCAGCAACATGCCCAAGTTTTGCTAAAGGTTCGAGGTGATGGCCAAGGGTGTGTTTGGGGTACCTAATGGTCAAGGTGTTTTGATCGTACTTGAAACTTTCAGAACTCCTTTAGTTTTAAGTAGTTTTCTTGATTTTTAGTGGTTCCATGTGCTACAACCATAGAAGCTAGTTTGAAAAGAGGCCACAATAGAGCATTACTAGCTTGGGTGTGGGGTCTAGTACCATTAACGACATAGTGTGAGGTTTTGTTATGGGAACCATACAACACTGAGTTAAGTTCCATGGAACCTAGTGAATATAAGTCCATCCATGACATGTGCCATTCCACTTGAGTGAGGCAAGTAATGGTGGATAGGTAAGCACCATGAACGATGGTTTAGTGCACTTGTACCCTAGGAAAGTTTACTTGTGGTACAAGTGAAAACCTAGTGCAATCTTCTTAGGGTTTTAAGATGCAAGCTTGTAAACAACTGATCAAGGCAAGCTTAATAGCTCGAGGCGTTATGAGAAGCTTAGTACACCTAATAAGTTCCTTGGAACTCAAGTGAGGCACATTCACCATGTTCACCTATACAACATAAGGGAGGTTGAAACAAATGATGAACATCACTAGTTTAGCTAGTAAGTAATGCTTGCTAGTGGACAAGGCTTTGCCTTATAGTTAAGGACTAGCTAAAGGACAAGTCCTTAGCGCTGAAGCTCTAGGCGCATAGGTTTAGCCTCATACTGTATGGGCTCACTATAGATTACATATACATATATATGTGTTGTCCTTTGCATGTTCTTTGTAGGTTGAAGATCTCGTATTAAGAGTCATAGATTCTCACTCCCTTGGTTTCATGTTGTGCAAATATTGAGATTATTGAACCCGACAATCATTGAGGGCTATCATGGTAGTTATTATTATGAGGATCTTTGAGATTCTAGCTTAATTGGTTACTTTCTGGTTAAGCTACATTATTAACTATAGGCTACTTGGCCACAAAGGCTAGTGAGCACATGGAGGACATTTAAGGCTTGCCACCGAGATTTCCTACCTAAGGTGGGAGCTAGTCGATTGGATCTTAGTAGTACTAGCCTTGGTGTATGATGTATGCACATGGACTCTATGGTTACCTTTGGGTTTGGGCATAACATTCTTTTGTTTAAGAAGCCCTCACAAGGCTAATTATATGTAGGATTATCATTGATACTATAATAATTTAATGTGCTTTGACTATTTGAATGATAGATTTATGAAAAATGCATAAGTTATATAAATGATTTTTGGATTTTTTTATGTTGAAGTCAAGGCAACACTTGCATGCATATTTGCATTCTAGGTTAAACAACTAGTACCATGAAGTTTTAACAAGGGTGCACATAATAAATTAGCCAATCTTGACCAGAGTGGGCTATGTTCCTATAGTTTTCCTGGTAGAGCCATGAGGGGCCAAGTTAGTTGGTATCAAAGCTTGATTTATAGACATTGGAGTCTAGGAACTTAAATCTAGGTTGTGATCCACGTGCTTGGGTAGTTAGTGCTAACCAACATCTGTGAGTTGTCATTTGACTTTGGCTGCAGGTTGCGATGGTGGAACCAAGTCCAGTGTGGTTTGGATGTTAAATGTTATGGCCCCTCTAGTAGGAAGATTGACTAAGAGAGGTAAAATAAATTAAATCCTAGTTTGGAACCTTATTTTAAGTTCACTTAGCAAGAATAAGTGTGTTAGGGAAGGTCTACTAAGTTTCATGGAGTATTTTTGTGTCATAAGGTGTCAAGCCCAGTCCCGGTACTTAAAAATGTGTTTTAAAAACCAACCTTGCTTAAACCCAAAAATTAACCTAAGCACGCAAGGTTTGACTAGGTTTTGACTTCGATTACTATTTAAGGAAAGGGGCTTTTTGTCAGTTTTTAAAAAATTTTAGTGGCTTCAAGGGTTAAAGGCTTTAAACATATGGGAGATGGGGATCTAGCTACCGCTGCTCATTCATTCCCCTCCTTTTCCTAAGTTCAACCTTGCCCTCACCATTTCTTCTTAATTTCTTACCCAAAATCAAGTGTTTTTGGTGGAATTTGATGGTCCAAGGGGTATACAACCTTTGGGTAGCACATTTTTTTGCTTGGTTTATGATATTGGAGTTTTTTTTCATGTTTTTCAGCCAGGTTTGGGTTTGTTATGGTTTAACAAAGATTTCTTGGTGTTTTCTTCTTTTTTTAATGTTTTGAGCCATGGGTTTTGGTTAGTTGTTGGTAACTTGGTGTCATTTGCCTTGGTTTGCTTGGAACTTAGGTCAAACCTTGTGGAACTTAGTTCTTGGTGAAAAGTTACATAGTTCATGCTTGTGACTTAAAATCAAGGGAAGGGAAGGGAAGGCTTGTGTGATGTTTTGATGCATCATAAGAAGGTTGTGATAGTGTGTTTGTTGACTATGCAAGTTATTTTTATAGCTTTATGGTGATTGGAGGCATCCCAAGTTTGCTTTGAGGTGATAGAAAGCCTCCTAAAAAGCTTAGAAGGCTTTTCCTGGATACAAGGGACGGTGACATAGCCGTCCTTGGCCCTTGCCTAGGAAGCCTATGAGGATTGGTCTCACAATGGTTGCAAGTGGCTAGCTGTATATGTGCGCAGATTAAAATTCAGTGGTACTAGTTGATTAACCTAAATATGCAAGATGCATGCTCTTCATGCTTTGACTTGGATTAACAAAATCCATAAACATTAACTTGGCCAAGACATCTCTAAAGAAAATGAGTTCAAATAGCCAAAGCATACAAAATCAACATTTATGTGAGTTTACTACACATAACAACTGTGTAAGAGCATTCAAACATAAAGTAGACTAATGCCCTCACCCATGAGCAACCCTAGAGTCTAGGACTCCTCAAAACATAGACAATCGAGGCAACTAAGAGTAATATATATACAAGCCTCAATTGAGATATTCCTGAACTAACTCCTACCTTGGATGCAAGTCCTAGTGGTGAGTCATAAAAGTCCTTGTCTATGTGCTGCTAGCCTCTGTAGCCAAAGGAAGCCTATGGTTAGTACTATTACATAACCAACAAGTAACCTTAGTAGGCTAGAATCATAATGATTCTCAAGTGAAATACCTGCAAGAAAAGCAAACTACTACGATAACCCTCAGTGGTTACCCGGCCCAACAACTTCAGAATCTGCACAACATAACTAGAAAGTTAAAATTCAGAAATTCTCAGTAAGGGCCTTCACTGTACCTGCAAGAAAATTACTAAGGACTCCACATATTAGAACATATGTAACCTGTATATGTATGTTAGACCCTTGGGCTGTTTGAGCTCACAGCAAGTTACATATGTTCTAATATCTGGAGTCAACCTCTCCTCATCATGGTCCTTGAACTACAAGGCATTGCCTTGTCTTCTAGCAAGCTTAGCTTGCCAGCCTAACTTGTGATAAATCACCAGTTGAACCTCTCCTATTTATGTTATATAGGGGTACTATGGTGGGGCTATTGTAAACTAGGCCATAAAGACCTTGTGGACTAGGTGCACTAAGGTTCACCTTGCAACCTCATGGCTAATGGCATGGCTAGGTTGCCAAGGGTTCTAAACATTTCATCCAAGCTAGTGATACCTAGTTGTGATCCTTTGTAAACTAATTTTCTTGCTTATGGTAGAAGTATCCATAAAACTTTACAAAACTCAAGAAAACTCCTAGGCCTCAAAGGACTTTTGAAAGTCTCATAGTACCCCTAGAGTGCTTAGACCCTAAGGTACCCTAAAAACCCCCTTAACCTTCCTAGCAAAACTTGGAAAATTTAGCCAACTTTCCTATGGTGATGCATTGCCATAGCTGTCAACAAATTATATGTTTTGTAGCATTGGTGACATGTCGTGGGAAATGGTATGAACTTTGGACATTTTCCCAATTTTGTTGCTTTGAACTTTGGACACTTCCCAAAGATATCAAACATGCATGGATAGCCTCCAAACTTCACATACAAGTAAAACATGTGCGTACATCATAACCAACTATCACAAGCCAATCAATGATGCATTATAACATCATTCCAATCATCACAAACCTCATAGTCCACCATGATTCAAGCTTGCCCACAAACTAATGCTATTGAAAGAACTACTCAAATTCATCAAGCAAACTCATTCCAATAGGATTAATTGAACCCTAAAACACAACTCCCTTACCTCAACTCCAAGTAACAAGCAGGAATTATGAAACTCTTTTACACCAACCAAGTTCCACAACTCCAACCTAAGTTCCAAGCAAATATGGGCGCAAAACATCAAGTTACTAACTTCTAATAAAAACCCAAGCTCCTAGTCAACTAACAAGCATGAAATCAATCAAGAACACATTGATTACCTCATATCATAAATAGGAGATGCAAGGAAAAAAGCTTCCAAGCTCCAAAACCATGATTTTTTGCTTAAAGTGAGCTTTAAATGGCCTATATACTTATGGTGGCTTTTCTTTTCACTAAAAACTCTCAATTTTGAGCTCAATTGGAAGAAGAAATGATGCTGTGAAGGATGAACTCGGGTTATGGCAACCATCCCCCACTTTACCATCTTATAAACCAAGTTTAAAACCCAAGCCAACAAATATTAGACATGGGACACTTAAACCCCCTTCTTTTGGTAACCTTAGTCATTCTTGGCCAATTTTTGTTTATTTCAAATTGATGCCCGGCGGCATCTTCGTTATCTGACATGGTGTAGCTGCAAACGGGACTTTCGGTATGAAGGTGTTTGTAAAGAGCCCTCTGGTAAAGAAGGTGCCTTGGAGAGGAGCTTCTGGTGAGGATGTGGCTCCAAGACTTAGTAAAACAGAGGTTAGAGACTCCCCGGAGTGTGATTCCAGGAGAGAAGCCTCCAACGCTCAAGTCAGCCTTTTTAGGATGAAAGTAAGAAGGAATGAAGAGCAGATATAATGGCTAGAGTTTCCTCTTTCTTACTTGTCGTCTCCCTTGTGTCAAGGTTCTCCACAGATATTTATAGAAGGTCCCTAGGAGGCCTCTTGCTACAGCTTGTCTTAGATCACGACACGTGGTTGGCCAGATTTGATCCATACGTTCGGGACAAACCCCCCCAGTTGGTTGTAGCCATTCTGACCGAAGGTCAGGGCCATGTGGGTGGGCTGTGTGTCAAAGGCATGTGCGAGGTGCTCTGTGTCAGAGGCTCCTAACCCTTTTTGTCTTATCCAGCTGAGAACTCCTTCGGGAATGAACTCTCTTCACAGAGTGAGACCTCTTCGACAGGTGAGCCTCCTTTGGTCTGACTTTGCTCTCTGAGGGCCGCGGAGGGGGCCTCCTCGGCAGTGTGGAGGACCCTCAGAGGACGCCATATTCTTCCGAGAGTGGGGAGATGATCCCCGAGATCTCCAGACAACTTGACCGAGGACAGAATATCATGCCAAATCAAGGGTGGTGGCGTAATTAGCTGAGGGTGGTGAGGATCCCATCTATCCCGAGGTGGGTCAGATGTACTTCCAAGGATGGTACCTTGTCAGTCGCCCTTAGAGGCTATTCAAGCATGATAGCCATTTGGCTATCACATGCCCCCCTCGGGAAGCCAAAGTGGAGACTTCGGTCAGTAGAATCTTTGGCGGCACTTCGTGGGACTCGTTGTAGAAGCTGTGTATGGGGCACTTCGCTTCCCGAAGGTGTGCCTTTTCAGCCGAGGTACCTTGTGGGTGTCACTCCTTGCTCCTTGGCTAGTCCCTTGGTGTTTTCGAGGTGTTCACCCTCTTTTTTACTTTTCTGCTGCAGGTCAGTGGACCGTCACGTCTCGTAATCATGCGCGTCACCTCAGATATGCATGCCTAGGTTTCATGCTATTAGAAGGTGTGCCCTCGTTTCCTGTGTTGGACAACACATGGCACGCGGTAATTGGGGGATAGTCGCGTCGGTTACACCAACTGCATCCTTTCACCTTCGAAGGGTAATTATGGCGATGATTCACCTTCGCGGGGTAGTTATGGCGATGATTCGGCTACCCCCCTTTGGTCTATATAAACTCTTCTTCCCCTCATAGCTCTCACTTGTTTTCTTTTGCTTCTGTTCTACTTTCATTTGCTCTCAAGCTTTTCTTTCTTTTCTATGGTGGTGCAAGCAGCGGAGTGATTTTCAGTGAGCTTTTATGACGGCGTCAACCAATCCCGACTTCAACAAGAACTTTGGTGGGTTTTCCTTTCCAAGGTCCCTCAGTTTCTTCCCTTTCTATTTTTTCCAGTATGGGAAGTTGTTTCCTTTTCCTGAAGTCCTTTGATTTTCTAGGTTTCTAGCCTTTTTTGCTTTTCCGAAGTCGTCCCATTCTTCTGAAGTCACTTTCTTCTCCGAATATGTCTTCTCTGACCCCTATTTTGGCTGTTCATCCTCTTCCTGAGAGTTGGGCTTCTCTAAACTTTCTTCTGTGCTGCACCACTTCAGAGAAAATGGAGAAGTGGGCAGCTAAATTCTAGCTCCCATCTTACACTATGACTAGGCTACCTACAGCTGGTCTGCTTAGTTACATGTATCATTCGGAAGAGGTTACTATTTTTCGAGCCCAACTGAAGGCCAGACTTTGGTTTCCTCCACCGAAGATGATGTGCAACTTTTCCCAATTCCTTGGCATAGACGTGAATCAGCTTCCTCCCAACTCCTATTCTTACTTCAATGCTTTTCTCTGCATGTGTGGGGTTTCAAGATAGAACCCCACTTCATCATCTTTATGCAGTATTACAAGCTCTATCCAGTCCCAAAGGGTGGCTTTTATTTCTTGCTACCTCGGGGATCTGGGAGCGAAAAATACATGTTCACCTTGACCACCAAGGATAGCTAGCAAAGGTGGCAAAAGAAACTCTTCTTCCTCAAGGTGGACAAGGCATTGTCGTATGTGCCGACCCGGTGAGCCCACAGGACGCTGGAGATGGAAGTTGTTGATCCCAAGAAGTTGCTAACTCTTGAGTTAGCAGCGAGGTTTGAGGATTTTGACAGCCGTATCCAAGCTGTCGCCGACTGGGATGCCGAGGTCCCGCCGCGCTCCTTGTATCCCTTTCCCATCAAGTGGGACATCATGGCCGAAGAGGTTCTTCGAGAGTTAGGGGTGATCAAGGAGCACAAAACCGACCTCGGCATGCCAGCCCTTGCCATCGACGAGAAGAAGACGTGGTTGGTGATGCTCATTCGGAAAGAGCTCACATATGAAGCCCTCGTTGAGAGTAAGTCATTTTCCAAATTTTTCTATAAGTAGCCCTTTGGACTTACACTGATATTTTCTTCCTTTTTTAGAGATGGGCGATCAGTCAGCTGCTTTCTACAAGTCCCTATTCCTTGGTCAAGCCGAGAAGGGGGAATAGAAGAAGAAGGCCACCCCAAAGAGGTGGAAGGCATCTGGAGGAGGGCCATCTTCGGCCAAGAAATTGAATAAGGACCTTCTTCCCCCCCCCCCTCCGGAAGACATTATTGAGGTCAGGGACCAGCCGTCGGTCCACACCAACCCACCATCGGGGCTGGCGGTCAGCTCCACTCCCCGAAGTCCCATCGCTTCGGCGGACACCTTGGACACTTCGGCAGGAGGCCCCTCTACTGAAGAGCTCAAGGAACGAAGATGAAGCAAGGGCAAACACGTCTCTGTCAAAGTGGAGGAAGTCCACGACTCCGATGATGACATTATCGAGGTTCTGCTAGGTTTGCCCCTTAGCCATTTTTCTATAAATTTAGACATCTTTAGCATTTTTGACTTTCTAGACGTATGGCTAAGGGATAATGTAGTGATGGAACTTCGGCGTGATTTTGTAGAGGAACTGGCACCCTCGGCGTGGATGGTGGAGCAGGCCCAAAAATGGGCATTTTGGGACTCTCATATCCCAAGGAATAAAGTCCTGAGGGAGCCTTTCTGGTCTTTCACGGAGGACATGAACTTGTTCTTCGAGGACAGCTAGCAAATGGCTCCCCAAATGGCGAGGGGCGTGCTCGCCTAAGCCACGTTCAAATCTCTGGCGAAGGAGTGCCCGAACGAGGAGTTTTTCACCGCGAGGATCTCTGAACATGCTGCCCAGGTGAGCTTTTTAAGACTTAGCAAATTTTCCAAGCTTTCGTAGCCTTTTGATCCTAACATGAAGTCTTTCCTTTTCGCAGCTCTTGGCTTATAGCATATATTTCCAAGCATGGGCAGCAAATCAGTCTTCGATCCGATCTCGGACCGAAGAGCACTTGGAGAAAGCCAAGCTATTTTGCGCCAACTCAATTGTCAAGTACACCGAGCTGAACAAGATAGCCAAGGAGGAGGTGGCCAAGGTTCGGGAGGAGTTCTTGAAGAGTCAGGAGAAGCTCTCTCAAGAATTCTCCCGGAAGGTGTCTATCCTCGGCGTGAAGGTCATTGTGCTATCTTCGGAGAATAAGGCCTACCGAAAGGAAAAGGAGGAGGACTCTGCTCTCCTGATGAAGGCCTTTGCTAACAACGCCGAACTCCAAGCCGAGGTCGACACTTTGAAGAAGGAGATGAAGAGGAAGAAAAAGATGAAGAAGGTAGAGAATGAGGTCGCTGTGCTGAGGGAGGAGCTAAATGACTTGGGTATTGAGAAGGACAATGATGTTCAAGCAAATAAGGTTGCGTTCCAAGATGGCTTTTGTTTAGTTCATCGCCAAGTCCTGGCGAAGTATCCCAACCTTGACCTCTCTTTTCTTGCTGGCCTAGACATTCCCGAGAGGCCTCGTTGGGCTTGGTCAAAGATTGAATATCTTAATCTCCCCTTTCCCCCTCCGGCACTGAAGGTCATGACAAAGGAGGTTGGCGATAGGATGACTCAAGATGATGAAGTCCCTTAGGTGTCCAGGACTTCACCTTTTTCTTCTTTTTTGTAATCTTCTTCCTGTAATCCTCCTCCTTGTTGTAATAAGGCTCAATGTAATAAAATTCCTTGTTTCGTCCAGAATTTGGCTAAGTCTTAGAACATGTTTCTTCTATACTATCTTTGGTACCGAAGGTTAACTCGACCATTTTCGGCCTAAGTCCCTCGAGAAAATAGTAGGTAATCTCCGCACTTGTTATTCAGATAAATGCCTTTGGTGTACATAGGACCAGTTTCAGCTAACATTCTTTGGCAAAACTTCACCTATTTATGCAACCGTATTCGGTCTAACACACGTTCAGAGAAAATGTATTATTTTTTGTACATAGGCTCTTACACCTTGTTCGGTTGGGCTCCCTTGGTAGGACTAATTTCCTTAGAAAAAATTCTAAGTATAGAATTTTTCAAGACATTTGAATGCCATGTATTCTAAGTATAGAATTTTTTCAAGACATCTGAATGCCATGTATTCCTCAGCTCTCCACCTTTGGTATCGTTGAGTTTGTATACTCCTGGCCGAACTTCATCAAGAACCAAATAAGGCCCTTCCCAGTTTGCCCGAAGTACTCCATGGGATGGTCTTTGGGGCTTAACCTCAGCCTTTCGGATGACAGGGTCCCCTTTCTTGATTCCCTTTCACCTAACCTACAAGTTCACCGTTATGGCTACCATTTGCTAAAAAGCCGTTCTTCTAAGCTCAGCCACTTCTCTGTATTCGTTAACTAAGTCAAGCTTGGTTCTCAATCAGAGGTCATTTCCTTATTCGTTGAACACTTACACCATAACCGATGGCTGAACCACTTCGATAGGAATGATGGCCTCCGTGCCGAAGACGAGTGAGAAAGGTGTTTCATTTGTGGCCCTTCGGGGTGTTGTCCGATAGCTTGATAGTACGCTAGGCAATTCTCTTGGCCATTTTCCTTTTGCTTGCTTCAATCTATTTTTCAAATCATCTTTTATGGTTCTGTTGGAAACCTCTACCTATCCGTTGCTCTGAGGATGGGCTACCGAGGCAAAGTGCATTTTTATCCCGAGGTCGGTAGTGAATTCTTGGAATCCTTTGTCAATAAACTGGGAACCATTTTCGGCCACTATCACCCTCGGTATGCCGAATCTACATATGATGTTCTTCTAGACAAATTTCTGTACATCCTTCACCAAAATGGTTGCCAGGGGCTCTGCCTCAATCCATTTAGTGAAGTAATCTACTGCGACTACGCAGAACTTCACTCCTCTGGGTGCTATTGGGAAGGCCGGCTGAGGTTAATACCCCATACTGTGAAGGGACAGGGGTAGTTAGCTGAAATTATCATTTCCGAGGGTAGCCTCTCGATGTTGGCGTGTCTTTGGCAATAGTCACATTTGTGGACAAATTGCATTGCGTCATTCCTTAAGGTGGGCCAGAAGTATCCTTAGTGGAGTAGTACTCCTACCAAAGCATCAGTCCCTATGTGGGAACCACAGGCCCCCTTATGAACTTCTCTGAGGATTGTCTCGACGTCCTCTTCGCCGACACACCTTTGCAGTGGACTTGCATACCCTTGTCAGTATAACTCCTTCCCGATTAGGAAATATCGTCCGGAACGTCTTCGCACTCTTGTCACCTTGTGAGGATCTTCGGGAAGCTCCGAAGTCGTAAGATACTTTTTTATGGGATTTTTCCATCCTCTTTCCGAGGTTGCTATGCTCAGGTAACTTAGCACTTCGGTGGACTTTTTTGACTTGACCAAAATATCTGCTTTAGTATTATTTTGACGAGGCATACTCTCGATGTGTACCACGTCAAACTCTTGGATGAGCTTTGTCATGAGGTCATGATACTTTGCCAAGGTTGGGTCCTTCGCGCTATAGTCCCCTGCCATCTGTCGGACAACAAGCTGAGAATTGTTGTGGGCCTTTAGGTTTCTTACACCAACTCTTCTGGCGAGGCACAAACCTGTTATGAGGGCTTCATATTCTGCCATTTTATTGGTGACATTAAATCCTAATTTGATGGGTTTCATGGCTTCCATACTTTCGGGACCACAGAGAATTACTCCATCTCCTTGATGTTCGGAACTGGAGGCCCCATTAACTAACAGAGTCCACTCAGGCTCATTCTTATCGAGGTTAGGTTGATTGTCTTCGGCAATGGGTACTTCGGCGATAAAGTCTGCCAATGCCTGCGCTTTTATTGCTTTCCTTGGCTTGTAGGTGATGTCATACTCACCGAGCTTAATGCACCACTTTGATAGCCTTCCCGAGTGGTGTACCTTCTTCATGATATCCCGAAGAGGTAAGTTACTTCGGACGATAATGGGGTGCCCTTGGAAATAGGGTCACAACCTTCTGCTTGCAAGTACTAAGGCATAAATAGCCTTTTGTAGCAAAGGGTACCTGACTTCGGCACCATGTAGAGACTTGCTCACGTAATATACCGGCCATTGCTTTGCCCCATCTTCCTTCACTAGGACCGAACTTACTTCTTTTTCGGTGACGGCGAGGTAGAGTATGAGGGGTTCTCATTCATGTGGATGCCAAAGTGTCGGCAGACGAGTTAGGTAGACTTTCAGCTCTTCCCAAGCCTTTTGCCAGTCTTTATTCCAAA
Organism: Aquilaria sinensis; assembly: GCA_005392925.1. Taxonomy (NCBI): domain Eukaryota; kingdom Viridiplantae; phylum Streptophyta; class Magnoliopsida; order Malvales; family Thymelaeaceae; genus Aquilaria; species Aquilaria sinensis. Next base: position 236,953 of record SMDT01002965.1, on the reverse strand, counting down.
GGTGCACCTCGATTGCAAGGTCTCCCCTACTTTTTTCTGCTTTAGTGAGGACCTTGAAGAATAGTCGGCAGCGATCCCCATATCTGGAGATGAATCTGCTGAGGGACGTGATTCTTCCCGTGAGTCTTTGCACGTCTTTGGTCATCTTGGGTGTTCGAAATCCTAACAAGGCCTTGACCTTTTCCGGATTAGCGTTGACACCTCTCTCTGACACCATAAATCCGAGAAACTTACCAGCATTCACCCCAAACACGGATTTTTCAGGGTTGAGATGAATTCCGAATGTCCTTAGCTGGTGGAATGTCTTTGCTAAGTCTGTGATATGACTATCAGGCAGTTTGATCTTAACTATCATATCATCGATGTAGACTTCCATATTTCTTCCAATTTGGGAATTGAAGACCTTGTTCATCAACCTCTGGTACGTGGCCCCTGCATTCTTAAGCCTGAAAGGCATTCTAATGTAGCAATATGTACCAGTTTCGGTGATGAAGGCAGTTTTTTCCCCATCTTCGGGGTCCATCCTGATTTGATGGTACCCGCTAAATGCGTCAAGCAAGCTAAGGAGACCGTATTTGGCGGTTGAGTCCACCAATTGGTCTATTGGAGGTAGAGGATATGAATCTTTAGGACAAGCGTCGTTCACATTTCAGAAGTCGATGCATATTCATAGTTTGTCACTCCCTTTTTTTGTGGCGATGATGACGTTACTAAGCCATTCGGGATATTTGACTTCCCTAATTACGTCTGCCTCCAACAACCTTTGGATCTCGAACTTAACGAAGTTGTTCTTGTGTGCCGAAAGGCTCCTTTTCTTGGCTAACAGGCTTCACGTTAGGGCGTATTTTAAGACTACGCTAGATTATGCTAGGGTCTATCCCCGGCATATCCTTTGGTGAGTAGGCAAATAGATATTTGTTCATTAAAAGGAAAGATACAAGTTTTTGCTTGTCACCTTCGGCCAAATGTTTCCCTATGCGGGTATTTCGGCCCAGCACAAGCTCTACATTCTCAGTTTTAATTTTTTCTAAGTCACTTTTCTCCTCTTCTATAGGCTCTTTTGTCGATGTGCCCTTTTCCCCCAAGGTCTATGTATGCACCTTCACTAGGCTCTGCCTTGCCTTCACAAAGACCTTCCGGACTTCCACTTGATCAATAAATATTTCCACGTCCCCATCCTTCGTCCTGAAGGTGACCGTCAGAAACTTCACATCTGGCCGGATGTGAAAGTTCCCTTGAGACTGCCTTCCAAGGATGGCATTATATGAAGAGGGGACATCGATGACAATGAATCGGGTCATGGCAGAGGTGAAGAACTCTTCATTGTTTTGGACCGAAGTTCCCCTTAGCATTAGAGGTAGGTCGATCCACCCAAGGACAGGGAGTTCAGAAGGACCTACCATGAAGGTGGGAGATGTAAGAGGTTTGAGGTCAGTCTTCGCGATGCCCAAGCTTGGCAATAGATGGGAGAATAAGACATCTGCGTTGGACCCATCGTCCAGGAGCACCCTCTTTACATCCCAGCTCCCAATCCTTGCTATGATAAGAAGCGGGTCATCGTGTGGAAACATTATGGCAGACCCATGTTTGCAAACAAGCTTGTTTGATGGGTTGCCAAATTCCATCACCGAGATCTCCCTAGCTTTCCTTTTCCTTTCTGCTGAGGGCAACCCCATGGTGATCATCTGGATTACTCCTGTTGGGAGTGGGGGATTTTTCTTGGGACTTCGGTTCCAATGTCGGTCGGAGTCGTAGTCCTTGTCTTCCTTCCTTTCCTCCTTCTTCCTTCCCCTGGGAGAGGGTATCCGCAGGTGCCGATGTAGCTGACCCTGCTTGATCAAGGACTCGATGTATTTCTTGAGTTGGAAGCAGTCCTCAGTTTCATGGCCGTGGTCCCGATGGAATTGGCAGAATTTCTTCATATTCTTTTTGTTGTCCGAGGTCATGACCTTCAGACGCTAAATTTGAGCTCCCTGCCTCTCCATGACCATTAGGATGTTCGTCATCATGGTATTCAAAGGAGTAAAAGTCAATGGCTTTTTCCCTCTCTGTTTCCGAGGTCGACCCCCTGACTCTGTTGGATATTGAGGGTGTTGGCTTGGCCCTTCGGGGCAAACGTGGTCAGGCTTTAGACCTCCCATCCTCAGCTCTTCAACAGTCATGTGCTGCTCGGCCCTTCAGTAGAACTCGCCGAGGGTATCTGGGGGTCCTTCGAGAACTCGTAGAACAGTTGTGAGTCTCGCCGAAGTTCCCGTGTCATGGCGAGGATGCGTATTTCGGGCCAAAATTCCAGCATGCTCAGGGCCTCTTGGTTGAACCTTTCGACATAGTCGTGAATGGTCTCTCCATTCCTTTACGCTATGTCGAACATCTGAACTAGCATCTTTGCCATCGACCTACTGCCAATGAATTGTTGTGTAAATGCAGTGGACAACTGTTGGAATCCCATGATGGTTGTACCATGCCGTTGCCGGTCCGGAGAGGGTGACCTCAAAACATTTGCACAACGAAGGGTTGTCGGCACCGTGTAGCACCATGCTGTGCCTGTATTTGGTCAGGTGGGCCTGGGGTCACTACGCCCATCATACGTCTCTAAGCGAGGTACCTATAAGTCATTGGGCATGGGTGCCTCAACTATTGCTCAGACGAACGGGGATTCTTCACCTATGAAGGTCTCTGACAACTTCGACCAAACAGGCTTCCAGGAAACCTGCCTTTCCACCTTGTCTAACCTCTCAAGGATTTTCTCCATGAGGGTGGTGGTACTGGCCTCTTCCCATTGCCTAAGAGTCTCCGGCAACAATGAGCGACGTCTCCTCTTTGGGGAGTAACTTCACCGATGAGAAGATGGTGACCTCTTGTACGGTGATGGGCTCATTCGATGAGAGGTTATGGGCCCTTTTGATGTTGTTTCTTCAGCACAATGCCCTCTAAGGGGGATGCCCTCGATTGAGGATTTGTCGTGGAAGTCTCCATTGCTTGAACTCCGGTGGGCAGGCTTGGGGCTCCCCTCTCGGCGGGCGGCTGGCGAGGGGGCTTTTCGGACCGAAGGTGGTTGGGACCACCTCTAGTCAAGTTACTATGTCATTTATGCCACTATGGAATGCTATAAATCCCTTAGGAAGCCCATGCTAACGGTCAGAAGACATTCATCCTCCGGCAAAGAGGTCCCGGCAACTGGCATCTCGGTCGCAGGTTGAGTCTCTGGCATGGATGGAGACTTTGGAAGTCCCTTATCCTTAGAACGTCGAGTCTCAACCATGGCCACCTAAGAGTGGTTTCCCACAGACGGTGCCAAATGATGCTCGGTGGCATCTTTGTTATGTGACATGGTGCAGTTGCAAATGGGACGTCCAGTATGAAGGTGTTTGTAAAAAGACCTCTAGTGAAAAGGGTGCCTTGGAGAGGAGCTTCTGGTGAGGATATGGCTACAAGACTCAGTAAAATAGAGGTTAGAGACTCCCCAAAGTGTGATTCTGTGGGAGGAGCCTCCAACACTCAAGTCAACCTTTTTAGGATGAAAGTAAGAAGGAATGAAAAGCAGATAATGGCTAGAGTTTCCTCTTTCTTACTTATTGTCTCCCTTATTCCAAGGTTCTCCACAGATATTTATTGGAGGTCCCTAGGAGGAAGCCTCCTACTACAGCTTGTCTTAGATCATAACACGTGGTTGGCCAGATTTGATCCATACGTTCAGGGACAGGCACCCCCAACTGGCTGTAGCCATTCTGATCGAAGGTCAGGGCCATATGGATGGGCTGTGTGTCAGAGGCGTGTGCGAGGTCCTCTGTGTTAGAGACCCCTAACCATTTTTGTCTTATCCACTGAGAACTCCTTCGGTGATGGACTCTTTTCGGGGAGTGTGACCGCTTCGACAGGTGAGCCTCCTTCGGTCTGACTTTGCTCTCCGAGGGCTGCGGAGGACCTTCAGAGGATGCCATATTCTTCCGAGAGTAGGGAGATGATCCTCAAGATCTCCAGACAACTTGACCGAGGATGGCATATCATGCCAATCCGAGGGTGGTGGCGACATTAGCCAACGGTGGTGAGGATCCCATCTATCCCGAGGTGGGTCAGATGTACTTCCGGAATGGTACCTTGTCAGTCATCCTTAGAGGCTATCCGAGCATGATAGCCATTTGGCTATCACAAATAAGTTTGGGTTAAAGTTAAAAGTTAGGTTATAAAAACTCATTTTAACCACTCAGGCCTCAGGCCGACTCGTCGAGATGCAAAATTACCATCTTGCCACCAAACCTCATTTAGCACCTTAACCTTCTCGAAACTTAGTGAACTTTGCTTAACTTACTTATTCTTCCTATGTAAACTTGAATTAAGGTTCCAAACTTGATTTAAAACATTTTACCTTACTCATACGTGTTTTCCACTAGGAAGGCCATAACATTCTCCCTTCATTCTAGAATTTGGTCTTCCAAATTCTGCTGCAACTCTGGAAAAAACTAGATATCTTTTCAACATATCCTGCTCCATTTCCCAGGCAGCTTTCTCTTCACTATGGTTAGACCCAAGGATCTTAACCATCAAAATCCACTTAGTTGGAAGTTTCTTGACCTGCCTATCAAGTATTTGAACGGGTTTTTCTTCATAGGTCAAGTCTTCCTAGATGGGGTGCCGTTAAAGGATTAACTACCTGTCCCAAATCCACCATGCATTTTCTTAGAAGACTAATGTGAAACAGGTTATGCACTTGGGATAGGTTAGGTGGTAATGCCAACCGACAAGCAACTTTCCTTATTCACTTCAATACCTCATAGGGTCTGATGTACCAAGGGGCTAACTTACCCTTCTGCCCCAAACTGGTAACTCCTTTCATGGGCAACACTTTGAGAAGTACTTTGTCCCCAACTTCGAAACTAAAATCTTTTCTTCTCAAATTTGCATACTTGGTCTATCCATCATTGGCTGTCTTAGTCCATTTTTGGAGTAATTTGATCTTAGCTGTGGTATCAAGTATGATTTCAGGACCAATAACTACCCTGTTTGCAGGATCTGCCCAACAATGGGGCATTATACAACACCTTCCATACCAAGCCTTGTATGGTGCCATACCTATAACAGTTAGATGACTATTATTATAAGCAAACTCGATAAGTGGTAGATGTTCATCCCAATCACCTTTGAAATCAATAGCACACATATGTAACATATCCTCCAATGTTTGGATCACTCTCTCTAACTACCCATCAGTCTGAGGATGGAAAGCGATACTGAGACTAACCTTGCTTCCCAACGCCTCCTGGAAAGCATTCCAAAATCTTAACACAAACCAAGGAACTCTATAAGATATAATCAAATCTAGTATACCATGGAGTCACAATCTCCTTGAGGTACAACTGAGCCAATCTCTCCAATGTATAAGTGATCTTGATAGGTATAAAGTGTGCTAACTTCATGGACCGATGAACCATTATTCAAATAGCATCATGCCGACTTCGAGTATTTGGCAATCCTACTAGGAATCCATAGTAATGGATCCCCACTTCCTAATTGGAAGAGGTAAACTCTAAAGTGTACTTGTTGGTTTCTGATGTTTAGCTTTAACCATTTGGTGTGTCAAACACTTTGCCACATGTCCTCCTGCATCCCTTTTGAGTCCTGGCCATCAGAAATGCATTTTTAGATCATGATACATCTTACTAATGCCAGCGTGAACGTGGAAAGTACTAGTATGTGCCTCCTATAGGATTTGCTGCCTACATCTTTCCATATTCAATGCATAAAGATGATTTCCATAGTGTAGAATCCCATTCTTGTACTGGAATTCCTTATTCACAATACAAAGCTTTGCTTCTCCTAAAATTTTCTTCAGTAATGGATCTTTCATTTGAGTATCCTTAACTGTAACTAACCAAGCTGATTGTATTTCTAGAACGTAGATTAGGGATTTCTCTTGGTTTTGCCAGAATTCATGCAAAGCCGAGAAACAATCCCCAAAAACTCCTCTCAAGGAATTTGTAGCCTGATCCTTAGATAGGATCACTGCTGTGTACTTTCGGCTCAACGCATCTGCTACCACATTCCCTATGCCAGCACAGTACTCTATTGAACAATCATAATCTTTTATGTATTCAATCCATCAACGTTGCCTCAGGTTTAGATCCTTTTGTGTGAATATATACTTCAAACTCTTATGATCGATAAAGATCCTGAAAGACCTCCCCATTAAGTAATGCCTCCACAACTTGAGCGCAAAGATTACCGCTGCTAGCTCAAGATCCTGAGTAAGGTAGTTCAACTTATTAGGCCTTAGCTGTCTTGAACTATAGGTGATCACTTGACTTTTCTGCATTAATACACACCCTAGACGAGAACCCGATGTATCAGTGTATATTGTAAAAGCCTTGTTCGGATCTGGTAGAATAAGTATCAGTGCACTAGTCAATCTTTTCTTCAACTCTATGTAAGCTTCCTCACACTTCAACGTCCATTCAAACTTCTGAGTTTTCTTGGTCAAGGCCGTTAACAGTGTACCTATCATAGAGAATTTCTCTGTGAATCACCTATAGTAGCCTACCAAGCCCAAGAAACTCCACACTTCTATAACTGTAGCTTGCCTTTTCCACTCAACTACCACCTAAACCTTTTCAGGATCAACTAACAGACCCTGAGCACTAATGATGTGCCCCAAAAATTGAATCTTTTTAGACCAAAACTCACACTTAGACAACTTTTCATAGTACTGATTATCCTTTAGCACTTGCAAAACTATCTAAAGGTGCTCCTCATGTTCTGAAGAAAACTGTGAGTACACCAAAATGTCATCAATGAAAACCTCAACAAACTGATCCAGAAATGGTCTAAAGAATTGATTCATAGCTTCCATGAACACTGTAGGGCCGTTAGTCACACCAAATGGCATAACTATATACTCGTAGTGTCCATATCTTGTCCTAAAGGTAGTTTTTGAGCTATCTTACTCCTTAACTCTAATCTGAAAGTATCCAGATTGAAGTTCAATCCTAGAAAACACCTCTACTCCTCTAAGTCTATCAAACATATCATCAATTTTAAAAGCGGATACTTAGTCTCGACTATTACTGCGTTCAACTTTCTATAGTCGATGCACAGTCTCAAAGTACCATCCTTCTTCTTCACAAACAACACTAGCCCTCCCCACAATGATACACTAGGCCCTATAAAGCCTTTCTCTAGCAATTCCTCCAACTGCTTCTTTAACTCATCCATCTCGGGAGCTAAAATTTTATATGGCGGTATCAAAATAAGTTCAACCCCAGGATGAAGATGGATTGCAAACTCGGTATCCCTCTTGGGTGGTAACCCAAGCAACTCTACTAGAAACACTTTAGGAAACTGATTGGCTACCGGAATTTTCTCAAGTTCCTCATTTACGACCACCCCATTCAATGAAGAATACTCTTCCTCATTAACTATGGGGATGGTATCCATAAGTCTAAAATGCAAACTTTTAGCACTAGGTGTTAATCTTCCTATGCAAGTCACTTTAACTCCCTGAGCATCAGTAATATCAACTGAGTGATTCACATAGCCAATTTGTGCGTTATGGTTACTTAGCCAATCCATTCCCAACCCTAGGTCATAAGACCTCAATTCTATCATCGACAACTCACAACAGAAATCATGGTCGCCTAACTACAAAGGATACCTGGTAACCACCTTATTGGTTATAATAAAACTCCCCCCTGTAGTTCTGATGACTCTTAACTCACCCAAATTTCTCACTGCAATTTAAACTTATCTACCAATGCAGATGATATCACTAAAATAGTAGCACCTGTATCAAAAAGCACACTAACAATACCATTTTGAAAAGTAAAATTACCTCAAACGGTGGCTAGCTCTTTGGTCACCTAACTCGCCAGGGTAAAAACCCTTGGGTCAATTGCTGCTGTGGCTACACCAGGTCATTTTCCTATGGAAAGGGGTACAGGGGGTAAATTCCTGGGTAGACCTAGCAAAGGTCGAGCCCGTGGGCATTCCTTTGCCCAATGTCCTTTCTGACCACAGATATTGTAAATATCAATCCCCAAGGTACATGGCCTCATGCCATGGAATCATCCACACATAGGGCATAAACCCATTTTCTTTCCTTTGAAGGAACCTTGGCTTTCAACCATTGGTCGCTTCCCAGCGCTCTTTCCTAGGTTGGCTAGTGCAACCTCCACCCTTTGGTTAGGTGCCCTCGAATCCTCAAACTCCCTTTCTAAGGCTAATACCTTCTGAACTACTTAGCGATAACTCTTGATATCAACTATCACCATATATCTTTGAAGCACGGGTTTTAGACCTTGCAAAAATTTCTTGGCCTTCAACTCATTGTTACCAACCATGTAGGGGGCATACCGAATGAGTAAATTGCAATGTTCCTCATATTCTAGCACAGACATTTCTCTTGCACTAGATTCTTAAACTGGATCCTCCTTTGATCCTGTGTAACTTCACTAATATATTCCTATCAGAATTTCTTCTCAAAATCTGACCACTTAAGCACCTTTTTCTTGTGGTCCGGTCGAGTAACATTGCTTTCTCTTTGCATCTCCATTACATCATCCAACCATAAACTGGCCCTCCATCTCAAAAAGAAAGGTATTAAGGCCATCCTTTGCTCGGACTCATAACCTCCACAAGTGAAAAGTTGATTCCTCCTAGCTAACTAATCTTCTGCTCAATTAGGATCACCTATCCCATCAAAACTTGGTGGGGTCAACAGTCTTATACTTTTCCAATAACCTCATTTGATGTGGGGTGTCTCCTCTCCTTGGAGCCTCCATAACCTCTAGCTTCTCCCCTCCCCATGAACATGATTTCTTCTTTCATGAGCCTAGGTACTTGCTGCTACTCAACATGCCTCTCCTGATCCTGGTGTGGATCATTCTTTTCTTGGGCAACTACTATGTCTTCATAATCTTGAAACAATTTAGTCATGATGGTAGTCATACCCTATGCCGTTTGGGTCATAGTCTGAGTTAACCCCTAAAGCACCCTAGACATCTCATCTAGCCTGGCCATAACTGCATCACCAGAACCTTTACCAAGTTCTCGAGCTCCTCTCGAAGCTCCTGACCTAGTGTTAACCATATCAACCTGCAACCAAAGCCAGATGACATTGCCCAGATGTTGGTCAGTACTAACTATTCTAGCACATGGACTTCCAAAACTAGATCTCAGTCTTCGCCTTCAATACCTATGAAGTGAGCTCTGAGCCCGAGACCAAAAACTGACACTACCATTCTTCACCCCTGCCTAGGAAGCCTGTGCGAACTGGTCTCACGGTGGTTGCAATTGTCTAGCTGTATATGTGTGCGGATTAAAATTTTGTAGTACTAGTTGATTAACCTTGAATATGTAAGCTGCATGCTCTTCATGCTTTGACTTGGATTAAAAAAATCTATAAACATTAACTTGGCCAAGACATCTCCAAAGAAAATGAGGTCAAATAGCCAAAGAATACAAAATCAACATTTATGTGAGTTTACTACACATAACAACTGTGTGAGAGCATTCATACATAAAGTAGACTAATGCCTTCACCAAAGAGCAACCCTAGAGTCTAGGACTCTTCAAAACATAGACAATCGATGCAACTAAAAGTACTATATATATAAGCCTCAACTGAGATCTTCTTGAACTAATTACCACCTTGGATGCAAGTCCCAGTGGCGAGTCATAAAAGTCCTTGTCTACGTGCTGCTAGGCTCTGCGGCCAAAGGAATCCTATAATTAGTACTGTTACATAACCAACAAGTAACCCTAGTAGACTAGTATCATGAAGATTCTCAAGTGAAATACCTGTAACAAAAGAAAACTATCGCAATAACCTTCAAAATCTGCACAACATAACTAGGGAGTAAGAATTCAAAAATTTTCAATAAGGGTCTTCACTGTACCTAAAACAAAATTACTAAGGACTCCACATATTAGACCATATATAACTTGCTGCGAGCTCATACAGCCTGAGGGTCTAACATATGTAGATACCTAGGTCCCTTGGGACCTCTCCTCATCCTGGTCCTTGAACTACAAGGCATTGTCTCGTCCTCTAGCAAGCTTAGCTTGCTAGCCAAACTTGTGATAAATCACTAGTTGAACCTCTCCTGTTTCTATTGTACAAAGGCACTACGGTGGGAATATTATAGACTAGGCCATAAAGGCCTTGTGGACTAGGTGCACTAAGGTTTCACCTTACAACCTCATGGCTAATGGCACGACTAGGTCACCAAGGGTTGTAAACCTTTCACCTAAGCTAGTGATAGCTAGTTCTGATCCCTTCTAAACTAGTTTTCTTGCTTATGATAGAAGTATCCATAAAACTTTACAAAACTCAAGAAAACTCTTAGGTCTCGAAGGACTTTTGAAAGTCTCGGAGTACCCCCAGAATGCTTAGACTCCAAGGTACTCTAAGAACCCCCTTAGGTCTCCCCTTGACCTTGCTAGCAAAACTTGGAAAATTTAGACAACATGCATGTGGTGACGCATCACCATAGTTGTCAACAATATGTATATTTTGCAACATTGGCAATGCATTGTGGCAAATGGTACGGGTTGGCGACGTGTCGCCAATCTGTGAAACCCAGAAAACTTTCCCAGTTTTGTTGCTATGAACTTTGGACACTTCCCAAACATATCAAACATGCATGGATAATCTCCATACCTCACATACATGTAAAACATGTTGCATAGATCACAACCCACTATCACAAGCCAATCTATGATGCGTTATAATATCATTCCAATCATCACAATCCTCATAGTCCACCATGATTCAACCTTGCCCACAAACTAATGCTATTGCTAGAATTACTCAAATCCATCAAGCAAACTCATTCCAATAGCATTAATTGAACTCAAAAACACAAATCCTTTGCCTCAACTCCAAGTAACAAGCAACAATTATGCAACTCTTTTGCACCAACCAAATTCCACAACTCTAACCTAAGTTCCAAGCAAATACGGGCACAAAACATCAAGTTACTAACTTTTAACAAAAACCCAAGATCCCAATGAACTAATAAGCATGAAATCAATCAAGAACACATTGATTACCTCGTATCATAAATAGGGGATGCAAGGAAACAAGCTACGAAGCTCCAAAACCATGATTTTATGCTTGGAATGAGCTTCTAATGGCCTATATACTTATGGTCGCTTCTTTTTTCACCAAAAACTCTTGATTTTAGGCTCAATTGGATGAAGAAATGATGCTTAGAAGGATGAACTCGGGTTATGGCCACCACCCCCCACTTTACCATCTTATAAACCAAGTTTAAAAATCAAGCCTCCTAAGTACTAGACATGGAACACTTAAATCCCCTTCTTACCTTAGTCATTCTTGGTCAATTTTTGTTTATTTCAACTAAGTTGAGTTAAAGTTAAAAGTTATGTTATAAAAACTCATTTTGACCACTTAGGCCTCAGCTCGACTTGCCGGGATGCAAAATTACAATTTTTCCCCCAAACATCATTTAGCGCCTAAACCTTATCAGGATTTAGTGAACTTTCATAAACTTACTTATTATTTCTATGTAAACTTGAATTAAGGTTCCAAACTTGATTTAAAACGCTTCACCTTACTCGGACATGCTTCCTACTAGAAGGGCCATAATAGACAGTCCATAGTACCAAGGTGCCATCGGTGCCGTAGCACCGAGGACACTCATCTAGCATACGTAGGAAAAAAGCCTATGGCTAGTGCCGCAGCCCCAATGGCTTGTTTTACCAACAAAATTTACTATTTGCTGGAGGATCCAGGGGAGGATCGAATAGGTCTTTGGGGTGCCTAAGGGTTGTTCTTGTACAATGGCACTCTAATCTCCCAAAACTCTCTCATGATCTAGGGGTTTTCTCATGGTTCTTGGTTGGAAGGTGTACTTTATGAGAAAACTAGTTGATGGGCCATAACAAATACACCATTAGAAAAGGTGGAAGGTTTAGCACTATCAAGACCTTAGTTGTACCTTTCGGTTCAAGGCCTCGATGAGGAAACTTTAGCATACCTAGTAGGTTCTTTGAGACCTAGGAACTATTAGTCTAACCATAGTGCCCTAGTGTAACATAAGGGAGTTCAACTAGTGAAGAACTTCATTAGTTAGGCTAGTAAGCAATACTTGCTAGTAGACAAGGCTTTGCTTTATAGTTTAAGGACTAGATAGAAGAAAATTCCCAAAGGACTAAGACGTATGTGCATAGGTTTAGCCTTACACTACACAAGCACACAACAAATTACATATGTTCATATATGTGTTGTCTATAGCATTTCTCCTTGTAGTTGAAGATCCATTACTAAGAATTCTAATTCTTACTCCCTTATCTTATGCTGTGCAGATTCTAACATTGTTGAGCTTGATAACCACTGAGGGTTATTGTGGCACTCTTTTGTTGCAAGTATAATATTATGAGAATCCTCATGATTCTAGTTTTTATGTTTACATGTTGCTTAAGGTTTTTTACTAGCTATAGTTTTCCTTGGCCATAATGGCTATTAGAGCACGTGCAGGACTTTTTTAGGCTCATTACTGGGATTGCATTTAGGGCAGGAGTTAGATGGAAAGATCTCAGTGAGAAAGCCTTGTGTCTAATTTATGCACTAATTGCCTCCTTTATTTATGGATAGAGTAAAGGACTCTAAGGTTGCTCTTGGATGAAGAGCATTAGTCTTCTTTTGTTGAATGCCTTCACATGGTTTTTATGATACAAATGATGGATTTATATGCATTGGCTATTTAAACTCTGCTTTCCATGGAAAAATCCCTAGGCAAAAGTGAATGTTTTATAGATTCCTGTTTACTCAAGCCAAAGCAAAATTGCCTGCATAGTTGCATTTCTCGGTTAATTCACTTGTGACACAAAGTTTTAATTTGGTACACATAAATAACTAGCTAATTGCAACCACTGTGAGATCCATTCTCATAAGTTTCCTAGGTAAGATGATGGGTGGCTGTGCCACTTAAGGTCCAAGAATCTATCCTAGTTGTCCAGTGTGATGAGATTGGGCCAAGTAGCTTGACTTTCTTTAAGGCAAAAGAAATGCATTGGTGCAAGTATTTTCATGTGACCACATTCCTAGGGGAAGTTTTTCAAGACCTCAGAATAAGGTAGACAACATGATCCATAAGACTATGAGGGTATGAAAATCTCCAACGTGGGGAGTACCATAGAACTGGGTGGATTACTCTCAAAGTTCTAAAGGTTGAACCCATCAATGTGGATGGGTTATGCTACCAGAAAAAAGTTGAGGAAGCGCTGACCAAATGGCAAGCACTTGGTCAAGTAAGCTATGAAGCAGAGAGAACACTCTCATACTTTTCATCGAGATTAGGAGTTTGGGCCTAAACTACCAAGGCCATAAGCTAGCATACTATGGCACTTGATGATCATTGATGTCGGACCATCTGTGAAAGGTCTAGGTTGCATTAGATCTTAAAAGAGAGTTAAAAGAATTGAAGATACAAGACAGCAAGGTAAAGGTTCATTCATCCAACCTAGTAGGAGCATGGGTGACACGCCCATAATGCAAAAGTCAACTAAAGATTGAAGTAGAAAAATGGATTATGTAGGAGAGGAGCTTAAGCCTAAGGTACAAAGAGTGCATGGTTATTAGGTTGCACCTAGGAACTATTGCCAACGGTCCAACTAGTCATTGGACTAGTGTCATAGTTAGGCTCCATTAAGTTAAGTTTAGCCAAAGAAGTTGCCCCATTAATAGTTGCTTGATGGAGTTGACCTAGAACATCGAAGTAGCAGTTCAGCTTTGCTTAGACTAGTCAAGTGGTTACAGTAGACAACCCCCAGCTAGATGTGATGAGTAGCCATAGTGAACTCATGGATAGTGGGTGGCTAGTGCGAGGTAAGTCCTTACCCTTTCACTAGAAGTTTGTTACTTATTTTGTAATTTCTGGCATCAATTACTGGCAAAGTTTTATTTGGCTGGTTGGGTAGTAGTTTTGAGCAGGGTTAAATGGTGAACTGAGTGCATTAGAACCTATGAATGTGCTAGGTATTATGACAATACCCAAAACCCTAGAACACATGAGCTAGTGTATGATCCCATATAAGTGGAGGCTCAATTGTCTTCAGTTGGAGATATTCTATGGTTCCATAGGTTGTCTTCCTGCATGAGTTAGTTTGTTTGGCCTACTTGGTAGTGAATGGCTAGCTAGTTGAATAGATGTGTTCCTTATAGTAGCCAAACAATACAGTAGGTTAGTCAGATGTTGATAAGGTAAATAGGTAAGTTTTAATTTTTTTTCTAACAATAGAATGCAAGACCTAACCATGAAAGGAAGCAAGGAGTAAGGAACTCATCAGAGTGCAATAAAAAAGGTACACTTGTTCGTTCATTGGTTGTACTCCTTAGCGCAATGTCAATAGGAGTAGAGTCATTGCTAAAGTTTAGCTTGACTACCTAAAGGTAATAGAAGAGCCCAAGCAATAGGATTGACTACTATGGAGCAAGGGATTGCCAGTGACTTGTGGTTAACATCCTGAGGTTGAGTGCAGACGAGGGCTACTGAGGTGACTCATGAAAAGTAAGAGACTTGACTAGTGGAGCTAGCCAACTAAGCAATAGACTAACTCTTAAGTGGAATCGAGAATCTTATAGGGATCACTTCTTAGCTTGAATCAATGCCAGTATGTTTAGCAGAACATAGAACCATCAAGTTAAAAATGGCCAAGTAATGCCAGAAAGAGGATGTCTTGTGATAACCCTTCAGGTTAGTGTCCATGGAGTGCCCAAAAGGAATAGCTCACAATGATCGATCAAGAGGCAGCACAAAAGTAACCAAAGTGAGAAATAATCTCCCATCTAGTTTAGTATATTGCTTAGTAGTCAGAAGTGCCAGTTCTAGTTTGGTGACAATTGTGCTCACTTTTTGTGCAATGACTCCAGTGAGAGTTTTGGTTAAGCTAGTTTTAAGCCAAAAGTTAAAGGATCCACTGCCTTGTAAAGGGAAGGCTAGTGACTTGTGAGATTGGTAGAGGGCAAACAGGTTAAGGCTCATAACTCTGAGGTAATATGATCAATCCTGAGGTGCATACTTTGGCTCACTAAGCAAAGTTGTAGTGGACAAACCACCAAAGTGATTTTCTATATTTAACAACCTTCCAATAGTTTAACTAAAGTAAAGGATAAAATCAGTTCTCCCATTAAGTGAGTTGAGTTGGTGAGGTGAAGGCCGCAAGTGCATTGTCCTACCAGGAGGTATAGTTGTGGTATGGTAGTTAAGCATGGAAGGCAAAAGTGGTTATCTATGACCATAAAGCAAATAATTGTGGTCAAAGAGTTCCTCAGTAGTGTTAAAGGCTGGTAGTCAAGGTGTGGTGTGTTTGTAGTTCACAACAAACCTTTTCCACTACACTAGCCATAGTGTGGATGCATTAAATCTCTCCATACTCAAACAAACATGTGAACTCACAGGCAAGTGCACCTATTAACAAAGTATAACCGTGGCAAGTACCAAGCCCATTTTTGCCTAATAATGGAGACTATCTACCATACTCATTATCTCCCTATTATCTAACTAACAATTAAGAGGATTTGTTTAAATAACTACTATGACTAACTAAAATAAACTAATATGGTAAAATAAACTAAAAACTAACAAATGACAGCAAAGACACAAGTAAGACAATCAATGAATAAAGAACTCACACTTAGAATTGAATCCTTCTAGAACAACCACTGTGTTGCTTTTATTAGGGTTTAATAGGATTGTGATTAACTTGAACCATGGAGTACTACCTAATGTAGATTAGCTCCTAATTATTCCCGTTACGCTAACCTTATTCCTAAGTCACTGATTGGGTGTTTAGCCCTACCGTGGTTCTTAAGAATGCAGTAATGTCCTATAACCCACTACTAGGTTTTAGCTTAGTCTGGAGGTATTATATCGCACCTATTACTCTCAATTATGATACTATCCCTTTTATCCAACGATAATCCACAACAAACATACAAGAAACTACCTGACTCATGTTTATTATCCAACACTGAATTAATAGGCCAACTACTATTAATCAATGCAATAAAGCACATTGGTAATTTGCAAGAAAAACACATAATCAAATTAAACCAAAAATAATCACAATCACAAAATTATCCTAGTGTTCATCTACTCTAAGCGTGAATAGGAAAAGTCTAGCTCATAGTGACATAAAATAAACACCAAAGTTTCAAAAGAAAACTAAGAAATGAATAATCCATGGCTAAATGTCTTCTTCATCAAGAAATCTTTGATCTGATGCTCATAAAATGGTGTTGATCATTAGAACTACCTATTACAGTCTTCCTACATGAAAAACCATATTTTCTATGTATTTTCTATCTATTTCTGTCTGTCCACTCTTTTGTTTTGAATTAATCCTATTCCCTAAAAATTAAGGCAAACACGGGCTTAAACACATCGTGTAGCAGGCCATGTTACTCATTTGGAAATTAAAATCTCGCTCAATTCAATATAGTTTGGAACATTGGCATGTATCACACTACATGGGAATGTATAAGGGCACGTAAGCTCCAAAGCATTGCAAAATCTCACAATTCAGCCCAAAACTTGACCCAAAATACTTTCTAGCCCAAATGAAGCTGAAATATGACCTAAAAACAAAATTTGAGCTAATTAATCACCATATCCTAGCAAAAACACATCAAAAGACAAGAAAATGCGTAGGGGAAATGTCACAGGCCTTTACCTATAATCCTAAGTCATATAGGACCCCAAGAATCTTACACTAATTTAGTGCTAGGCTTGCACAAGTTGCTCCTTAGTGGGCCCGCTAATTAATTAAATCCTTAATGCGTTACTGTTTTATACTATGCCTTACTATGGCTGTAGGTCAATGACCATAAAAATAAAATATACTTGGTGCAACTGGCCAGCATTTCAAAATATGCATTCATATAACACATACTTTTATGCACTATGAATCCATACAAGCTACCAGGGAACATAACCAATAGTTCCATAGCATTTATCAGAGGCAAAACTTCTGCACACATACATACATCATACACAAAAGTGTTATACATATGCTACACACTGAGAATCTGGGAATCTTATCACACCTGAGTTACACTACCAAAAGAGATCACTACAGTGCTCAGGTACCCCCTGCTCCTTGCCTCTGGTATTAAAACACTAACGACCTTTCCTTCTATTAGTTGTTAACCCCAGATGTATTAGTATATACACATAAAACATATAGGGGATGTGGGAACTGGAGGTTCCCAATAAGGGTTATAACATGCAAGAAAAATAACAATAAAGGACCATGCATAATATCCATAAGGATGTCTATATATATGCCTCATGCACTTGAGCTCAAATCATAGTGCTGGGAATTCATATTATTGGCCAATAATCATGGGAGTAGCTAATTCCCACAATTCCTTTACCCATTTTTCTTGCAATTGACAAGTCCAACTTGTCCATACAAATACTGCTTTGAAAGCTTCTTAGTATTTTCTAAAATCCCTTATTTTATGTTCAGGAGTGAACTATTTGCTTATTTAAATGCATGTGTTAATGCTAGCATTCCAACATTTTATGAGTGGTTGAGGACACCTCCCCCTCTTAGGTTCACCTAAGCCTTGGCCTATCATGTTAACCTTAGGTATCTTAGGTTCTCAAACCATCATACTCTCCATAAATTAGACCATACCAAGGTCATTGTTGCCTGTACATGGAAGTTTACAAATATGCACTTACACATTTCAAATGCACTTCATAGTTTGGTTTCCTATGAAACCCAATCATATAAGCTTCTTAAATAGCCATCAATACTAAATTTACATGCTTGTTAAATCCATCAATAATTCAGCCACTTGATATACAAGTATCTTAGCCAAATTTATTTAACACATAAGCATTCAAATCAAGCAACCTTTACCTTAAATAACTTAGTTTGCAAGCTTCAAGTACTTAGCCTTTTTGTCTCAATTTCAAGCCAAACTTAGGAACTCTCTTAGTAGCTTATTCCCAAAACCTATATTGATCATTTTAAGCACAATTTATCAATTTTAACACTTGGAAATAGCCCCTGAAACAACCACCAACAGCCCAGAATTTTCTGTCTCCGGTTTCCCTATCTTGTGATTCTTTACACTTTTAATAGCATAAATGCAGCCCAAATCTTGCTCACTTATTTTTTATGTCTTGTATACTAGTGTATAATCAAGATTATAATAGCCAACAGCTACTAATATCATTGGAATAACACAGTTTATTCTGGGAAGTAACCACAATTACAACAGCCACAAAACTTGACTAGTGCACATTCATGGCATTCATTGGTAATTCACTTCCAACTAAATGTTCCCTTGCTTCTTAGCCCTCCAATACTAGTTCATGAGTAAGATAAAATCCTTGGTGAGCTACTAAAAGCCCTGGAACAACAAATTATGGCTGGCTGTAAAAGAATTAAACCACACCTAACTCAACACTCACAGCTTCTGCTACACCAAAATTTCAGTCGTAGTTCTCTTGGGTTTTTAGCTCATTTGCATCTCAATTCACATATTACAGCTAGGAAACACATCAAAAAATTATCCCAACCATGATTTCTACCATAAAAATCACATGAACTGTGCCAGAAATCCAAAAATGATGAAAACAACACCATAGAAACAAAACTAACCATGGATGAGCTCATGAACACACTCAAACATGTTGAGCACATTCAATTTCTCTTAACAACCAAGTCTAACATTAATTTCCAGAATTTACAAAGCTAAACTAAAGCTCAAAAAATAGGGGAAATAATATAACCAAACTTACTTGGACACAAAGCAAGAAATCCTAATTTAGGGTAGCACAAAACTTGATTTTCCTTCAAAATCTTGATTATTTGTGCTTGAATTTGGGTGGATTGAGCTTGGAGGGATCTTGGCTATGGTGGTTCAAAGATGAGAGAGGTTTTGGTAGGCTAGAGCTTCTGGCTAAGGAAGGAAACAAGTTGGTTCGATTAATAAAGTTTATTAAGTAAGCTAGCATGTGCAAGGAGCATCCATGGCCTAAGTGTGTGATTTTTAATGTTTGATCCTTAGATGATAAGATTCTAAAAATTGAGGACCAATATTAGTATTATGCCACAGTTTGTTTCTTCATAGATATAATTACACGCCAGTCTCCAGATTTTTTACAAACGTCTAATTAATCCCTATTTCTTTAAGGATTACATTTAAACCACCTATGGACAATCTATTCAATCCAAAATTTCATGATGATACAGCGGAAATCACGAAAAATCATGATATATCAAATTTAATATTTTCTTACACTCTATCCAACTGTATAATAAAAATGGTTCACTATATGGAATGACTAAACTACCCCTCTTGGCTCGACTTGCTTAAATGATCAATTTTATTCATTTTTAACAATTGGACCCTATATTACCGAGACTTAGCTTGCAAATAAATTATCTAAAGTGTAATTTATTAAATTAACTAATTACCTGACTGATTAGACTTATAGCTCTGAAAGCTGTCATAGGAAACTCATAGAAACATAACTAAATATGATTATAACATATTTTTTCCCCCCATTCTAGAACTTTTGTTTTCCCTTAAGTTAAAACCATGAATAAAAATCTAAAAATTTGAAAACAAAAAGAATGTAGAATGATTTCCTTGAGGAAAAAGATAAATAGAGGATCGAGACTCTAATTATCTTAAGAAATTAACAAGACTACCAAACATACAACTCTTTTTATCTAACACTTCTGATGCCTGTCCGCATCTTCGTTGTGCAACATGGTGAGCCTGGAGCCTGGATTGTAGAAATAGTAACCCTTTGTTTCTTTGGGATACCCAACAAAAAGGCATTTTTGAGATTTGGGCCCTAGTTTGTTAGAGGATTGATGTTTCACATAAGCGTCACAGCCCTAAATCTTCATAAAAGACAAATTGGGACGCCTCCCACTCCATATCTCATATGGTGTCTTTTGAACCGATTTAGATGGAACTCAGTTTAGTGTAAAAGCGGCTGTCTCTAGAGCATGTCCCCAAAAGGAGTTTGGAAGGTCATCTTGACTCATCATAGAGCAAACCACGTATAACAGAGTTTGATTTCTCATTTCAGATGCACCATTCCATTGAGGTGTACCTGGTGGAGTGAGTTGTGATACTATACCACACTTCTTCAGATAGTCAAGGAATTCTTGATCCAAGTACTCTCCACCTTGATCTGATCGAAGCACTTTGATACTTTTCCCGAGTTGATTCTCTACTTCATTCTTGAATTCTTTGAACTTTTCAAAGGATTCTGACTTGTGTCTCATAAGATACACATAGCCATTTTTGCTGAAGTCATCAGTAAAGGGAATGAAGTATTGGAAACCTCCTCTACCATGTGTAGACATAGGGCCACATACATCACTATGTATGAGTCCTAGTAAGTCATTAGCCCTTTCACTTTGCCCTTTGAATGGGGCTTTGGTCATCTCACCCAACAAACATGACTCACATGTCTTATATGATTCAAAATCAAATGAGTCCAAGAGTCCATCCTTATGGAGGTTCGATATGCGGGTCTCATTTATATGGCCCAAGTGATAGTGCCAGAGATAGGTCGGGTTCAAATCATTTAATTTGACCTTCTTGGTATTCACATTATAGGTTGGATCTTCGAGGTCTAGAACATACAACCCATTGCTAAGTTGAGCACTGCCATAAAAGATTTCATTCAAATAAATAGAACAACATTTATCCTTTATTATAAATGAAAAACCTTTCTTGTCCAAATAAGAAACAAAAATCAAATTTCTACTAATAGTAGGCACAAAGTAACAGTTGTCTAATTCTAAAACTAATCCACTAGGTAAACTGAGAACATAAGTCCCTACGGCTAAGGCAGCAACCCTTGCTCCATTTCCAACCTGTAGGTCCACTTCACCTCGGGCCAATCTTCTACTTCTACTTAGATCCTGCACATTTACACAAACGTGAGATCCACATCCAGTATCCAATACCCAAGATGAGGAAGTAGAAAAGTTAGCCTCTATAACAAAAATAACTGAAGTGGAAGTCTTACTTCCCTTTTCCTTAGCAAGTTCTTCAAGATAGAGCTTGTAGTTGCGCTTCCAGTGTCTAGGTTGCTTACAATGGAAGCACTCTCATTCCTTTGCCACACCACCCTTTGGTTTCAGTGCAGCTGAAGAAGAATTGGCATTGGAGTTTCAATTAGCTTTATCCTTCTTCTTGTTGGCTTTTCCCTTTCCCTTGCCCTTTTGAACCATCAAAATGGGCTTAGTCTTCTTAAGGTTTTGCTCAACAGTTCTCAACCTGTTAAGCAATTCAGGGAGGGACTTGTCAAGATCGTTCATGTTATAGTTCATGACGAATTGACTGTAGCTTTCAGCCAACGATTGCAAGACTACGTCAATAGCTAACTCTTTCTGAAGAGCAAATCCCAAACTCTCAAGATTCTCAATGTACCCAATCATCTTGAGCACGTAAGGGCCCACAGGACTTCCCTTAGACATTTTGCACTGAAACAATGCCTTAGAGGTCTCAAATTTCTCATGCTTAGCTTACTCTTGGAAAAGCATTTTAAGATGTTCGATCATATTGAACATCCCCATGTTCTCATGTTGCTTCTGAAGCTCAGATTCCATGGTAATAAGCATGAGGCATGCAACATCCAAAGCATCATCAGAATGCCTCTTGTGAGCATCCCTTTCAGCTCTTGGAGCAGTGGCAGCAGGCTCATTCGGAATGGGTTGCTCTAGGACATAAGCCTTTCTCTCTTGCTTAAGGACTATCCTCAAGTTTCGGTACCATTTGAGAAAGTTGGTCCCATTTATTTTTTCCTTCTTAAGGATCGATCGCAACGAAAGTGTCGATGTGTTTTGTGCCATGGTGATCTACAACAGTAAATATGCAGT
Organism: Aquilaria sinensis; assembly: GCA_005392925.1. NCBI lineage: Eukaryota > Viridiplantae > Streptophyta > Magnoliopsida > Malvales > Thymelaeaceae > Aquilaria > Aquilaria sinensis. The sequence goes on along the minus strand of SMDT01002965.1, from coordinate 215,071 downwards.
GGTAAGAGCCATGTATTTTAATTCATTTAATAAGGACTTTTATTGTACGATACTTCCACTATTTTCCTCAAAATAATAACCCTCGATATTATTTCGGAACACCTCGGCGCTAAGGTATTCTAGTGGGCCAAGATCCATATTTGACCACAACCTAAGTCAGCTTTGGCTTTTCTCTCAAGTTACAGCTATTTAGATAGGCAACTCCTTGCCAATTGCATCTTGTGCAACTCTTGGATAGTTGGGTGAACTGTTAGTGTTGTGCTCAAAAGCCAATCATGAGATGATTGTATTTTTCCACATTGAGTCATGATATTTTATTAAGGCATTAATCCATCAATTTTGTTTGTTGTTTTGTTTCTGCGTAACTTAACAAACATAATCGTAACCCTAGAATAATGATATTCTTGAACGTCCCTAGTCTAGTATTATTGTGGAACGGGTTGCAATAATACATAACGACTAGCATATGTAGAAACTAATATGAGATATGTATTCTACATATGGGTACAAGTTGGAGAACTTGTGTACTGGACCGACCCACCACGAGAACACTACATGGATCATTATATGAGTGTCATAAGTGATTCTCATAGTGATCATGGTATATGTAGTCCTTGGACCTAAGATCATCAAGGTTCCCTACATGTGAGTCACATACTTTGATACTTTCCTTTGTTGCTCGTAACTGAGTGAACTTGAAGAAGGTCATTAGGTATGTCATATATCATGCGGAGGGATTTGTATGATCAAGATGGGATTTGTCCCTCCTATGTAACAGGAGTGATATCTTCGGGCCCCCTGATGAGGGGTAAGACTTAGAAAAAGAATGTATAATGCAGCCATGCTCGGATGAGCATGATCGCAGATATCAATGTTTTCAAGTTTAACCAATCAAGGGCTGTAATCAAGAAACCAAAGATCAAATACCAAGTGACATATTCCATGTCTCGTGCTTATTCTTGATATCTTGGACAAAGGGACATGGCATATATCGACGTGCATTGATCATAAAGGTTTATTCGATTCATCCGACAATCTTGTCACGGGGGTAGCAATGAAAAATTGCTAGACACCGCTCATTGCTTATGATCATAAATCTGATTCATGATCATAGGCAACCTGAGAAGAGCCTATTGGGTCGAGCCACAAATAATACCTTATTTGGATCATTAGAGTGCATGAATCCGAATTATTTGGGTTATGGTTGCAACTTTTGTTTCGTATCCTAATGGGCCTAAGAGTTGTATCTCATATTAAGCCCGAATTTCGGGTCCTAATCTCATTAACCAATTTGTGTCATTAGGCCTGGATATGTCATATGTTCAAATATAACTTTTAAGTGAGAAATTCATCAGGAATCAATCTAATTAGCCTGCCAAAAACAACGAACACATAACATCATCTCTTTCAATTCCTTGGAGGATTTAAAGTAGCACTGCAGTAGCGCAAGAGAAACTGTTCTGTTTCAGAAGGTGGACAGCAACGTGATCCTGAGAGGCTCCTCTGGATACCATAGAGAGCCTGAACAAACCGGGTGTTCAGGTTTTGTGATTCGACTCTACAGTTGAGTGAGAGATCTCAACCGAAAATTAGGTATGAAAATTTTCGAACACTCGGTTTACCCCGTTTCACTTAGATCCTGGAGGGTTTCAGTTAAATTCCGCTCTGCTGTTGTGCTTCCGAAACCCAACATGAACAACACTTGTCCAAGCTCATCTCATGAACATAAGCCCAACCTTATGCCTCTAAGTCCCTAATCCTGTTAGGATGACTTAGTTAACCCGAACCCAAAGTTAGCAGTTTGGATATCACTATTATCCCATTGCACCTTACCAAGATGAACATAGGTGCTTTGCTTTGGAAAACCCACCTAATGTTGATCAAAGGCTTGACGAGTGCCAACATTTGGAAGGCATCACATTTAATGACTTAATATCTGTTTGAGGGATTTTTCTTTTGATCTCACCAATTTGTTATCTCCGGTTGTCTTATACATGCATCACATACAAATATAAAACATGCATCTCATGCTTACAAGAAAATAAACGTGACATGGTTATAGGCCAAACTATGCGATATTCTCAAGCTAATGAGAATATCATAAAAGTCTAAGAAAATAAAAGGGTCTTCACAAGCTCCTTATCTTCCTTTCTTGGTTGCCCTTTTGTTGTCACCTCCTTGGACATACCACCTTGGATGATCCTTGGACATACCACCTTGGATGATCCCATAATGTACCATTACATCAATAATAGAAACCTCGAGTTACATTCGAGGGGAGTAAGGTGAGAAGAGAATGTACAATGAGAGTGATAAGAAAAGGCACGACTCGCAGGCCGTATTTACAAGTACAACCAATCAAGGGCTATAACCATGCACCATGCTTCAAACACCAATCAGCATATCATGTCAAATCTCATTCAACAAAAATGCATGCCAATTTTCGCGCGTTGATTAACCAGTTTTTATTTATGTGGCGCTTCGCATACGGCGGTCCCGCTGGCCGGTCAGCGGGCGGTGGTTCCGCTGACCGGTCAGTGGACGGGGTCAAGGGGGCTGCCCTTGCGGGGGGTTGCGAGGGGGCAGCGCCCCCCTGGCGCAAAAAATTGTCTTACAATTGCTTTGCCCGAGATCTTCTATTTCGAGCAAGTAGGCACCTGAGACTCCTCCATTCGAGCCACCAAAAATACCTTACTTTCGGTGCCCGAACAGGCCGAATCCGAACAAAGCTAGGGTTTTTGCAACTATTGCAAGAATCCTAATCCATATAGGTATCTCATACCAATCAATTTCGGGTTAATCTCATTAACCAATTAGTGTCATTTCTTCATATATGTCATATGTTCATTACGAGTTCCGGTTTCATGCATCATGAATCAATCTAATTAATCATGGCCGAAAAGCAACCGAACACATAACATCATGCGATTCAACATTCAATCCCGATTTAGGGTTTCACCAGTAGCTCTGATACCACTGTTGGGTTTTGGGAGCCAAACAGCGCAGCGGAATTTAACCGAAACCCTCTAGGATCCAAGTGAAACGGGGTAAACCGGGTGTTCAAAAATTTTCATACCTAATTTTCGGTTGAGATCTCTCACTCAACTGTAGAGTCGAATCACAAAACCTGAACAGTTGACGTGTTCAAGCTCTCTATGGTATCCACACGAGCCTCTCGGGATCACCATGCTTCCACCACGTCCCGGCAGATGCGTTTCTCTTGCGCTCACAGTGCTAGCTTGCGTCCTCCAAGGAATTGCAAGAGAAGAGTGCAGCTGTCCTTTTGGGAGGCTAGGGCAAGGAGACCTACGAATTTCTCACTAGAAGTTGTATTTATAGTGAGACTCAACTTCCAGGCCTAATGGGTTTCAAAGCCCTAATCCAATTAGGCTTTAATTTCGGGCTTAATAATGGCTCAACTATTGGGCCCATTATTAATACGAAATTATTGTGAAACCATAACCCAAATAATTAGCCCATGCACTCTAATGATCCAAATAGCTCTATGTGTGTGACCCAATAGGCTCTTACCACGTTGGCAATGATCATAAATCACATTTATGATCATAAGCAATGAGCGGTGTCTAGCAACACATCATTGCTACCCAAGTGACAAGATTGTCGGTGATTCGACTAAACCTTTATGATCATCACCGATATATGCCATTGTCCCTTTGTCCAAGATATCAAGACTAAGCACGAGACATGGAATGTGTCACTCTCGTATAGCCCAATCTTTGGTTTCTTGATTACCGAGTAGACCAACTTAAACTGATGACATTGATATCGTATATCAACTCATCCGAGCATGGCCATGCATTTTCTAAGTCTCACTCTATCAAGGGGCCCGAAGATATCACTCCCGTTACATAGGAGGGACAAATCCCATCTTGATCATACAAATCCCTCCGCATGATATGTGACATACCCAATGACCTCCTTCAAGTTCACTCAGTTACGAGCAACAAAGGAAAGTATCAAAGTATGTGACTCACATGTAGGGAACCTTGATGATCTTAGGTCAAAGGACTACATATACCATGATCACTATGAGAATCACTTATGACACTCATATAACGATCCATGTAGTGTTCTCATGGTGGGTCGGTCCAGTACACAAGTTCTCCAACTTGTACCCATATGTAGACTACATATCTCATATTAGTCTCCACATATGCTAGTCGTTATGTATTGTTGCAACCCGCTCCACAATAATACTAGACCAGGGATGTTTAAGAATATCATTATTCTAGGGTTACAATTATGTTTATTACATTACGCAGAAACAGAACAACAAATATAATTGCTGGATTAATGCCTTAATAAAATATCATGACTCAATGTGCAAAAATACAATCATCTCATGATTGGATTTTTAGGCACGACACTAACATAAACCCCTCTTGCTCCAGACCTTCACACACTTTTCCTTTGCTCTTGTTTGCTCTAGAACTCTCTCTTATCTTTTTTCTCCTTCCGGCAACGGTTCTAGCGGTGGAGCGATTTCTGGCAACCTTTCACGACGGTGTCCAGGAATCCAAACTTTGGCAAAACTTTCGGTGGGTCTTTCTTTTTGAAGTCATTTGTTTCAAAGTTTTGCTTTTTTTTATGAATTCCTTCGGTTCTCTTTTTTTAGTTTTCCCGAAGCTACCTCTCTTCTCTTTGAAAAATGTCAAACTCTGTTCCACTGATGACCGTCCATCTTATTCTTGAGAGTTTTCTCCCCCTTGAGTTTCATCCATGTTGCACTACTTCGGAGAAAATGAAGAAGTGGGCAGCAAAATTCTATCTCCCTACTTATGCTGTCCCAAGATTACCTACCTCGGGCATGTGTGGTTACATGGCCGGTCCTGATGAGATCACCATTTACCAAGGCCAACTGAAGGCCGGTCTTCAGTATCCTCCCCCGCGTGTGGTGTATGAGTTCTGCAGGTTCCATGGGATTTCCGTGAGCTAGCTTCCTCTAAACTCCTATTCTTATTTCAATGCCTTTCTTTGCATGTGTGGGGTCTTTAAGATAAGACCCCATTTTTCTTTTCTTCATGCAATACTATAAGCTGCACCTGGTCCCGAAGGGTGGCTTCTACTTCTTGCTTGCTCGAGGATCTGGGAGCAAGAAGTTCACCTTTACCTTCGGGACGAAGGACAGCTGGCGGGGCTGGCAAAAAAAGTTCTTTTTCCTATCAGTTACCGAAAAATGGTGCTACGTTCCGACCAGATGGGCTTCGGGGGTGTTGAAGGCTGACATGGTTGACCCTCGGAAGCTGCTGACCTCTGGGTTGGCCGAGGATTTTGACGAGCTCGACAGACGCATTTGGGCCATTGCGGATTAGGACTCCGAGGTCCCTCCGTGATCCTTATACAACTTTCTGGGGAGTAAACGTCACTGGCCTTTACCCCTTTGTTTTCAAGGCCTTCCTCCAACCTCATTCTGGTAACGAGGCTGGTGGCTTGGTCCTTCGGGCCGAGGGTGTTCCACCTTTGGTCCCCCCATTCTGAGTTCTTCAGCCATCATGTGCTGTTTGGCCTTTTGGTAGAATTCTCTGATGGTGTCTGGGGGGTCCTTGAAGGACTCATAAAAGAGCTGGGAGTCTCTCCGAAGTCCTCTTATCATTGCGAGGATGTGAATCTCGGGCCGAAAGTCGGGCACGCTTAGTGCTTCTCGATTGAACCTTTCAACGTAGTGGCGAATGGTTTCCCCACTTCGCTATGCTATGTCGAACATCTGCACCGGCATCTTGGCCGTTGGCCTACCACCAATGAACTGTTGGGTGAATGCAGTAGACAGCTCCTGGAAACTCAGCAAGGTTTCATGGGCGAGGGAGTAATACCATGCCGTTGTTGGACCGGAGAGGGTCACCACAAAAGACTTGCAGAGGGTAGCGTCATCTGTGCCGTGGAGCACCATGCTTCGCTTGTACTTTGTCAAGTGGGCCCGGGGGTCACTACGCCCGTCGTAGGTTTCCAAGCGTGGCACCCTGAAGTCACTAGGCACGGGTGCCTCCACCACTTCCCGTACAAAGGGTGACTCTTCTCCTGTATAAGCGTTGGACAATCTTGACCAGACTGGTTTTCGGGAGATCTGCCTCTCAACCTTTTCTAGTCTTCCAAGGATGTTCTCCATGAGGGTAGCTGTGCTAGTTTCCCCTTGTTGCCTTGTGGTCGCCGGCAATGGTGAACTTCTTCTCCTTCTTAGAGAGTAACTTCGGCGGCGAGGAGACTGGGACCTTCGGTATGAGGATGGACTCTGCCGATATGAGGTCTTAGTTTCTTTTGGGGCCCTTTCTCTGGTGGGTTGTGCCCTAGGGGGCACGTCCTCCATTGAAGATTCGTCATGAGAGCCCTCACGCTTGGAACTCTGGTGGGTGGACCTTGAGCTTCTCTCCCGGTGTGTTACCTAGAGGGAGGCCCTTCGGACCGAAGGATGCTGGGGCCACCTCTGCTCGAGTTGCTGAGTCATTTCAGCAACAATGGGGCGTTGGAAGTCTTATAAGAAGCTTAACATCACTGTTAGAGGGCGGTTGTCCTCTGGCGTAGAAGTCTCTATAGTGGGCTGCTCGGTCGCCGGCTGATCCTCCGGCGCAACGGGGGACTTTGGGATCCCCTTGTCTTTGGAACGTCGAGTCTCAACGACGGAGACCTGGGAAGGGATTCCCTCTGATGGCACCAAATGATGCTTGTCCGCATCTTCGTTGTGCAACATGGTGAGCTTGGAGCAGGAACTTTCGGTGAGGGAACGCCTGGATGGGGGCCTCTGGTGGGGGAAAACTGCAAGGACTCAGAAAAGCAAGGGTTAGGAGCTCCCAAGAGTATTTTCTGCGAGAGAAGCCTCTGGTGCCCAAGTCAGTACTTTGTGAGAGTAGAGAAAGGGAATAGTAAGTAGAGTATAGCAAGAATTCCCTATTACCTCTTTGTGATCCTTATGAAAGCATTGTGCAAGTATTTGGATAAGGCCGTTTGACATAGCCTGCTGAGATGGTGACACGTGTTCAACCCGATTTAGTCCGTACCTCTACAAAGGGCTCTTCCAGCTAGCCTTAGGCCGTTCTGACCAAGGATGCTAGTGAAGGTGCTGTGATAGGGGTGCCCGTGTCAGGGCTGTGTGTGAGGCTTTTATGTCAAAGGCTTCTCAGCCGTTTTGTCGTATGTCCACGTGGCCTTTTCGGGGGACCAAACTCTTTCGGAGTACAGAACTTGTTCAAGGAGGTGAGCTCCTTTGGAGGGAGGTCCCTTATTTGTATGAGGCACCTTCGGTTGGGCTCTCTAGAGGTCAGGCTTGGGTACCTGATGTTGGCACTTTGTGAGTGTGCTACGAGGGTGGCCCAAAGAGTATCTGAAGGTGGTTTTGGGCACGTGAGGTCAGTGCGAGGTCACCCTCGGGAAGGGTGGTGACCTCTTCTGATCGAAGTTGGTCCCATGGGTTTCCTGAGGGTAGCGCCTATCCGGCTTGTTGGAAGGTGCTGAGGCCCTTTCTTTGCTGGGGTTTTTTCATGACTATTTCGACCGGAGGTGGTGCACTGGCCAAGGGTGGTGCACACATGTGAAGTCCTTCAGGGGGCGATAGCCCTTCGGCTATCAACTTCTAAAACAAAATAGTCTAATGGTAACAATTCATTCTCATGCTACCAACCCACATCTCTCGAAACCAAGAAATGACATCAAATTTTCATGCCAAGTACAAAGCACAAACCACACTAAGCAGGAGCTCACTACGCATAACCTTTCGATCCACAAACCACGAATTAGGTGATTAATTGAGTTTTCCACACACATTTATATTTTCTAATTCTTGTCATGTGTCCAAAACGTTTGTAGCAAGCGTATGCCATAGGTGCTCTATTTATGCCGAAGCAAATTCTTAACACAATTCAAGATGGCCTTTTGATCATACTTATGCTTTTGTGGTTGGCTCTTTCCTTAAGAGAAGATCCCAACCTACTTCAGTACTAAAAGTAGTGGATTAGCATAAAGTCAAACTTCACTTTACTTTCCTTTATCCACAATCAACCATAAATCCATTAATTAAACTTTTTGCAAACTAACTCAAAAACTAAAAACTTAGCATATTCTAAACAATGCACTAAATACAAAAACTTGATGCAAAAATAGCTTCTCGAGACCATCATCCACCAGCTTGCTAATGAATTGCAAAAACATTTCAAAAATAGATTAAGCACAAGAAGTGTAAGATTAAGAATCACTTACTTGGTCTTTGAGTTAATAACTCATGATATTAAATAATCACTCCCTAGTAAGCACATGCTCAATAAAGTGACTTAAAAATATATAAGCTCTCAAAATTGAAAATTTTTAGAAAAATCACCAAAAAGATAAATGTAAGAATAATTGTAAAGGTAAAGCTTGAAAAAAAACTCCTCTCCCCCCACGCTTAAATTGTACATTGCCCTCAATGTACTAGCATGAAAAATAAAAGTGAGAAAAAAATGGTAGATACTGGTACTACCCTTAAGAAGAAAAATTTAGTTGTTTGTCTCACAAGTTGGCATTTCAAAAATTAGTTCCAACAATGTGTTGAATCAAGGTTCAAACCAAAACTTTAAAGGCTTCCAAATAAAATATGAAAGATGATTAAACACAAAATATAAGAAAATTAAACATAAGCAAATAATATAAAACTAATCGGAACAACATGAAACAAAATAGGAGCAACCGATGCCCCAATACCTAAACAAAACTGAATAATAGAAATATAAATGGAAAATAAAAATACCAATAATATCGATAATAACATAATCAATAAATATAAATAAAAGTCTTGGATCCCAAATGATCAAGCATATCCGGAGGTGGAAAGTTGGTAGAGGTGCTCGGAGCCATCATCATTGGTCTAGGTGCAGCTGGATCCATAGTAACATCGGTCTTAGTACTTGGTTCCTCTATCATCAGATCAACTATTGTCCTTCCACCCTCCTTAGTAGTCGTAGCAATAACAGAAACAACAACATCATTAACAGTAGCATCAATCCTGGCAGCTCTCTCATCAACTACCTGCTGGGTAGCAACAATACTTGACTCGGCCACTACAGCACTTGGCTTGGCTCTTTCAGTCAATAGTACAATAGTCATGGCCTCATCTCCCTCCTCAACAACTTATTCATCAATGTCGTCCTCATCATCCAAGCTCTAAGGGAGAATGAAACTACCGGTGGGATCATCAACACCATCATCATCAACATCATGAATAGAACCCTACTGGGCATGTCTCGATGTACCTACCTTAGTGTCTGATAGGAAATATAGATGGATCACGTCCTCCAAGCTCAAGGTGCTCGCCTCGACAGTATAGAGGCATGAACTCAAATCCACCATTTTCTCTAACATGAACTGGAGGCGATCCAAGATAAGTTGTTGCCTTTGATAGATATCAGATAATACGAGTGGTCTAGCACTGGTGGATGTAGAGGCAGCATGTGCCCCAGTAGCCATGGTTGTCTCAACAGCTTGGATCCCCACTAGAGATCTCAAAATGAAGCTCATCAAGTAGTCCAGTCACCTCACCTTCTTCAACATCCGCAAAGCCTTAAATGAATCCATGTTGGGCATCCGAGGCCTTACTGCCTCCATAATCAGCTCCCACAATAGGAAAACATTGAGGTTCCAGGCCAACCTCATCATAAATAGTCTTACACAGCTAGCCACAGTCCTCCACATGGCAAGTGATGTCTCACATCTAGTATGTGAATGACACACCTAAATGGCAGTGCATCCGATAGACTATGTAGTAGAGATGGAAGAGGTCCATCTCTGATAGCCGAGGTGCCCATCACCCTCCGAACCCATAAGTTCAGACAAAGCACCAACCTTGGAGAGAAACCACCCATCACGGAAAGAAGGAAGTTCGACCTCCGAAATCGGACCTCGGCAATTCTCCATCCCAGGAAACAACAGTTCCAACCTCGGGGGATGATAAAACCACCCTCGGAAATGGGGATATCCCTGAGAAAGGCCACCCTCGGGAAATATACTCCTATGGTACTAAAATAACCTTGGGAGACAAGCTCTTCTCCGAAGAGGTCTCTTCCACTGAAAGGGACCTCGGGAGTACAACATGAGCAATTAAGGAGCCTCTAACACATCCCTGACACGCCACTCCCAAACACGTTCTGACACGCCGCTTGCAGGGACATTCTTGCACGCCACTCTCGAGTTAGCTAGGCTCCTAGCCCAGCAGCCTATGATTGGCTGAGTGACCCCCTATTCCCCGAAGACATGGACCACATCCCACCGAACAGGTGTCACAATCTGGGCCGGCCACATGAAGAGTACTACTACTGTTCGGTCCTCTATAAACACTCGGAAAATGCCCCAGGTAGAGCAAGTTTTTTTTGAATACCAGATACCATACTTCTCCACTATCTATCACCTCTTTATCTCTTGAATACTGACTTGTACGTCGGAGGCCCCTCCCCGGAAACATACTCCGGGGACCTCCTAACCTCTATTTTCTAGACATTTTAGGCACCTTCCCCTGGGAAACCTTCTTTTGAAGCGCTCTCCTCCACCGAAAGTCCCCCTTGTTCCTATCATGTCACATGACGAAACAGCCACCGGCCACCATTTGGCGCCGTCTGTGGGAACTCTTTCTCATGTCATCATCGTAGAGACTCGGCCCTCAAAGGACAAAGGGATTCCTAAGTCTCCCTCTGCGCCCGAGGATCAGCCGGCGACTACTCCGCCTGTGGCAGAGACTTCTGTGCTGGAGGATGACCGCCCTGTAACGGTGACGATGGGCTTCTTGCGAGACTTCCAGCGCTCCATCGTCACCGAAATGACTCAACAGCTTGATCAGAGGTTGCCCCAACCTCCTTTGGTCCGAAGGGCCTCGCCCCCGGATGCTCGTCAGGAAAGGAGTTCGAGGTCCACCCACCGAAGTTCCGGGAGTGGAGACTCCCTTGATGCCTCCTCAACAGAAAACGAACCCGTTGAGGTACGGCCCACCAGGAGGGGAGCCCCAAAGGAGACTAGGGCCTCCTGGCAACGGAGTGCATCCCTCTACCGGAGGTCCCCGTCTCCTCCTCGCCGAAGTCGCTCCCCAAGGAGAACGAGGAATTCGCCATTACCGGCGAACACGCGATAGTAGGGAGAAGACAACACGGCTGTCCTTATGGAAAGAATCCTGGGAAGACTGGAGAGACAAATTTCCGAAATCCAGCCTGGTCCAGACTGTCTGACTCTTACACCGGAGAATAGTCACCTTTCGTACGTGAGGTGGTCGAGGCACCCATGCCCAGCGATTTCAGGGTACCTCACCTAGAAACGTATGACGGACGAAGTGACCCTCAAGCACACCTGACGAAGTACAAATGAAGCATGGTACTCCATGGCACGGACGACGCTACACTCTGTAAGTGCTTCGAAGTAACACTTTTGGGACCAGCAATGGCGTGGTATAACTCTCTGGCCCACGGAAGCTTGCTAAGTTTCCAAGAGCTATCCACTACGTTCACTTAGTAGTTCATTGGCAGCAGGCCAACGGCCAAAATGCAAGTACAAATGTTTGACATAGCTCAGCGAGGAGAGGAGACCATTCGCGATTACGTTGAGAGGTTTAACCAAGAAGCGCTGAGCGTGCCTGACTTTCGCCCAGAAATTCGCATCCTCGCAATGGTAAGAGGACTTCGGAGGGACTCCCAACTGTTCTATGAGTTTTTGAAAGACCACCCAGAAACTCTTGGGGAGTTTTATAAAAGGGCCGAACAACATATGATGGCCGAAGAGCTCAGGATGGGAGGTCCCAAAAGAGAACACCCCCGCGCTAAAGGGCCCAGCCATCAGCCCCGACATCAGAACGAAGGAGAAAGACCCTGAAAGCAGAGGGGGAAAAGGCCCATGGCATTCACCCCCTTGAACACCTCAAGAGCTAGCATCCTTATGGCACTAGAAAGGCAAGGGACCACAGTCCCAAGACCAAAGGCCATGAGCTCGGAAAACAAGAGAAACATGAAGAAATTTTGCCAGTTCCACCGAGACCATGGCCATGACCCGAAGATTGTTTCCAGCTGAAGAAATATATTGAGTCCCTGATCAAACAGGGTCAACTCCATCGGTACTTGTGGATGCCTCCCCTAAAAGGAAGAAAGGAAGAGCAGAGAATAGGGGACGACGAAGAATATGACTCGGACAGACGCCAGGACAGAAGCCCTCGAAAGAATCTACCACCATCAGCAGGGGTTATCCAAACCATCACCACTGTGATACCTTCGGCTGAGAGAAAGAAGAAGATAAGAGAAATCTCCGTAATGGAGTACGGAAACTCCCCAAGTAGACACACTCATACATATGGGTCTACAGTAAAGTTCCCCCACGATGATCCACTCCTTGTCATGGCAAGGATAGGAAACTGGGATGTCAAAAAGGTACTCCTCGATGATGGCTCAAATACCGATGTCATCTTTTCCCATCTGCTGCCCAAGTTAGGCATTCCAAGGGGCGACCTCAGTCCAGTCTGCTCCCCTACCTTCAGCATCAGACCCTCTGAACTTCCGGTCCTTGGGTACGTTAACATACCTTTGATGCTAAAAGGGGTTTCCCCCCATAGCCAGGAGGAGTTAATGGCTTCCGTCAAAACAAGATTTATAGTCATTGATGTGCCATCGGCTTACAATGCTATCCTTGGAAGGCAGACCCAGGGCAACTTCCACATTCGCCCAAACATAAAGTACCTAACAGTCACCTTCGCCACCAAAGATGGAGACGCAGAGATCTTCATTGACCAAGCCGAAGTCAGAAAGGTCTTCACAAGGGCCAGGCAAAGCCCAGCAAAGATCCAAGTACAGACCTCGGCAAAAGAAAAAATGATCTCGGTGGACGGGGAAACAATTAAGGAGGAAACTGAAAGCCTAAAAAAAGTAGAAACAGAGGATGTAGAGTTGATCCCCGGCCGAAACACCCAAATTGGGAAAAAATTGGCCGGGGATGACAAAAAGAGGCTTGTATCCTTCTTATGTATGAACAAAGATCTATTTGCCTACTCGCCAAAGCATATGCCCGGGGTCGATCCTAGTATAATCCACCATGATCTTAGAGTGCAGCCGAACGCCAGGCCAGTTCGGCAGAAAAAATGAAGTCTATTGGCTCACAATAATACCTTTATTAAAGCTGAAGTTAATCGCCTCATTGAGGCCGGGGTAAAATGAGAAGTAAAATACCCCGAATGGCTCAGCAACGTCGTCATTGCCACGGAAGAAGGAAGTGAGAAGCTCCGAATGTGCATTGACTTCTGAAATTTGAATGATGCTTTCCCAAAAGATTCTTACCCTTTGCCAGCCATAGACCAACTGGTAGATGCAACTGCCGAATACAGGCTTCTTAGCTTCCTCGACGCCTTCAGTGGATATCATCAGATTCGGATGAACCCCGAGGATGAAGAGAAAATAGCCTTCATCACGGAAATAGGCACATACTGCTACGTCAGAATGCCCTTCAGGCTGAAAAACGCAGGAGCTACCTATCAAAGGCTGATGGACAAGGTATTCGATTCACAAATCGGGAGAAACATGAAAGTATACGTTGATGATATGATAGTCAAGAGCAAAATGCCTAGTAATCATATCACTGACCTCATCGAAACCTTCCAACGACTTCAAGGGTACGACATACGTCTCAATCTAGAAAAATGTGTGTTCGGGGTAAGTGCAGGAAAGTTTCTCAGGTTTATGGTATCAGAAAGGGGAATAGACGCCAACCCTGAAAAAGTCAAAGCCTTGCTGAATTTCCGAACACCCACATCTATCAAAGATATACAAAGGCTTACTGGGAGAATCACTTCCCTTAGTAAATTCATCTCCAAGTACGACGACCGATGTCGACCATTCTTCAAAGTACTCATTAAAGCCCCCAAAGGTGAGGACAGCTCTGAAACTCAAGAGCATCCATGGAACTCATAATGCCAGAAAGCCTGGGACGAGCTTAAAAACTACCTGACCAAGTTGCCAACACTTCGACAACCCCAGGAAGGAGAACCCCTCATCCTTTATCTCGACGTAACCAAAAAAGTGGTGAGTTCGGTCTTAGTAAAAGAAGAATGTGGGAGGCAATGGCCAGTATATTATGTAAGCAAGTCCCAACATGGCACTGAGACCAGGTACCCATTGATCCAAAAAGCCATCTATGCCTTAGTACTTGAGGGCAGAAGGTTGTGACCTTACTTCCAAGGACACGCCATCACCGTCCGAAGTAACGTGCCCCTACACGACGTAATGAAAAGAGTGGAGCATTCGGGAAGATTATCGAAATGGTGTATCGAACATGGGGAGTACGACATTACTTACGAGCCAAGGAGGGCAAATAAAAGCCCAGGCACTAGCAGACTTCATTGTCGAAATCCCAGAAATAGAGAATACCAGTACCACTGAGGAAGACCGAACAAGGGTTTGTCCAGAATGGAAGCTCTTTGTCGATGGAGTATTAGGTGCAGAACACCAGGGCGCTGGAATAGTCCTTCGGGGACCCGAAGGCATGGAAGCCACTAAGGCAATTAAATTCGGTTTTGATGTTACCAATAACATCGCCGAATATGAGGCCCTTATAGCAGGACTAAAACTGGCCAGGAAAGTCGGCATAAAAGACCTCATGGCCCACAATGACTCACAACTGGTAGTCCGGTAGACGAATGGGGAATACGCGGCAAAGGATCCAGCCTTGGAAAAATATCACGATCTCGTCAAAAACCTCATTGGAGAGTTTGACTCGGTACAGATAAAAAATGTACCCCGAAGAGATAATGCTCAGGCTAACTCCTTGGCCAAATCAAAGGAACCCACCGAGGTGCTAAAGCAACCTAGCACAGAACTGATGTGCATAGCAACCTCGGGGGAAGGATGGCAAGATCCCATCAGGAAGTATCTAGCAACTTCCGAACTCCCTGAGGATCCCAATGAGGCCACAAAAGTAAGGAAACGCTCGGGAAGGTACTTCCTCATTGGAGAAGAACTATACAGACAAGGGTATGCAAGCCCCCTGTAAAAATGTATAGGCGAAGATGATGTCAGAACAATACTTGAAGAAGTCCACGAAGGGGCGTGTGGCTCCCATATAGGAACAGACGCCCTTGCTAGGGTACTACTCCGCCAAGGATACTTTTGGCCTACCTTGAGGAAAGATGCAAGGCAGTTTGTCCGAAGATGCGACAACTGCCAAAGGCACGCCAACATCCAAAAGCTACCTTCAGAAAGAATAAACTCAGCAGATTATCCTTGCCCTTTCGCCGTATGGGGCATTGACCTCATCGGACCTCTTCCAAACACTCCTGGTGGGGTAAAGTTCTGCATAGTCGCGGTGGACTACTTCACTAAGTGGATAGAAGCAGAGCCACTGGCATCAATCTCGGCAAAAGATGCTTAAAAGTTTGTATGGAAGAACATCATATGCCGATTTGGCATACCAAGGGTAATAGTGGCCGACAATGGAACCCAGTTCACAGATAGAGGATTCCAGGAATTCGTGACTGACCTCGGCATAAAAATGCATTTTGCCCCAGTAGCCCACCCCTAAAGTAATGGGCAAGTCGAAGTATCCAACAGGAAAATAAAAGATGGCTTGAAGAAAAAACTAAAAGAGGCAAAAGGGAAATGGCCAGGAGAGCTCCCAAGTGTGCTGTGGAGCTACCGAATGACTCGCCGAAGAGATACGAGGGAAACTCCTTTCTCGCTCGTGTACGAGACAGAGGCCATTATTCCTATTGACGTCATACAGCCTTCGATAAGAATACAAGTATTCGATGAAGGAGGAAATAATCTCGGCTTGAGGACAAAACTAGACCTCGCCGAGGAGCATCGCGAAATGGCCGAACTAAGGAGAAAGGTTTTCCAACAAAGAATAGCTCGCGCTGCTAACATACATGTGAAAAGAAAAAAAATCAAAAAGGGAGACCTTGTTCTCTGAAAGGCCGAATTTGAGCCACAAAAGCCGTCAAAAGGGGTACTTCGGGCAAATTGGAGTGGACCTTATTTGGTCCTCGACGAGGTGCGACCAGGGGTCTACAAACTAGGCGATACCAAGGGAGTAGAGTTGAAAAATACTTGGCATTTAGATTCTCTGAAAAAATTCTATACTTAGACATTTTTTCAAAGAAAGCTTGTAACTATTTCTCCCCAAAGTCGCCAATGAAAGTACATGCCAAATACGGTCGCATTACTAGAAAAAAGTTCCTTGATGGTTCTCTTTTTGGAACTAACTCCTTGATGGAGTCTACCAACTCAGCAGGATGAGGAAAAAGTCTAAAAAGACTCTCTCCGAAAAACATAGGCACAGGCATTCGCCAAAAATGCATACTTAGGATTGCACTAACTTCTGATGACTCATATTCGGAAGAAAGAATGGGGATTGGAGAAAAAATCTTCATTAAAAATTCTAAGGAAAAAAAGTACAAAGCAGCAGGAGTACAAAAAAGAAAAGAAGAAGCCTATGGCTAAGCAGGGGCATCCGGTGTCTCTTCGGCTTTATCATCTTCAAGTGGCTCAGATGGAGGCACAAGCCCAGCGGAGGAAGATTGAGAAAATCGATCTTAGACCTTGTCCCCCTGGGCTCTTTGGGGAAGTCTAGGGCAAACAGGTAAGAAAGGTCGAGCTCAGGGTTCCGAGCAAGGACTTGGTGGCGCGCCAAGCAGAAGCCGTCTTGGTAAGACACTTTCGACATCTTCTCGGTCTGATCCTTCTCGGCACGAAGAGCCGCTAGCTCGGCCTTAAGCGCATCAATCTTCCCCTCCAGCTTCTTCTTCTTTTTGCTCTTGGTCTCTTTCTTCTTCAGTGAATCAACCTCAGCTTGGAGCTCGGCATTCAAAGCAAGTGCCTTCGTAAGGTTCTCGCCATCTTGAGCGCTTGCCTTCCGAAAAGCCTCGTTCTCTGAAGAAAGAACGGTGCACTTTGAGCCGAGGTCCTCGACCTTGGCTATGAAGTCAAGAAGGAGTTTCTGCTTGCTTGCCGCGAGTTCGGCCCGAAGATTCACAACGTCCTCCTTTACAATCTTATTGAGCTCGCCGTATTTGAGGACGTACTTGGCACAAAACTCCTTCATTTTGCGCAAATACTATTCGGACCGAGAACGGGACTCCGTTTGCTTTGCCGCCCAAGAACGGAAGTACCCGCTGTATGCCAAGAGCTGCAAACAAGGGGGTCCTGAATGAATACCAGAAGAATGATAGAAACTTAGAAGAAAATTTTCTAAGTAAAAAAAAAAAAAAAGCTACCTGAGCGGCATGCTGGGTCATCCTCGCCGTGAAGATCTCTTCATTGGCACATTCGGTGACAAGCGACTGGAAGGTGGCATTGCTCATCTCCCCCGTTGCCATCTGAGGAGCCATCATCTGGCTATCCTCAGAGAACAAATTCATGTCCTCTGTGAACATCCAGAACGGCTCCCTCGGCACCTTGTCTTGTGGGATCCGCCTGTCCCGAAGAGCCCTGCAACAGGCATGAGTCTCCACCCAGGGAGCAGCAGGCATGTCCTCTACAATATCCTGCCGAAGTTCCGTTAGAACATCATCCCTTAGCCATTCATCCAAAAAATCATAAAGGCGAAAATACTGAGATTCCTAGAAGAATGGCTAAGGAACCAACCTGGTGGAACTTCGGCGATGTCATCCTCAGACTCGCCTCCCCGGACTTCGCCGGGAACATTTTTTCCTTTCCTTCTCCTGCTCTCTTCAAGCTCATGCGCAGATCTCTGCTCAGCCGAAGTCTCGCCAGAAAGAACGGGGCTCAGTGCGGTCCCGAGGAGGGCAGGATCCGAAGAAGGCTCCACAGGGGTTGAAGGTAGGCCAGGGGACCAATATGGCACCTCAACCACGTCTTCGGCAAGAGGAGGGGGTAGCAGCCTTAGCTTTCTTGGACTGAGAAGGCCCGCCGCCGGTCGTCTTCTTCCTCTTAGAAGGCGTCTTCTTGCGCGTCTGCTCCCCCCTCTCGGCCTGACCGAGCAAGAGGGACTTGTAGAAGTCAGCAGATTGATCGCCCATCTCTACAAAAGGACAAAATATCAGTGTAAGTCAAAAAGGGAAAAAAGATATCAAACCCTGAAAGGTGACTTACTCTCGGCAAACACCTCATACAAAATTTTGCCCCGAAGGAGCATGACTATCCAAGCCTTCTTCCCCGAAAGAACGGGCACGGGCATACCGGGGTCACTCTTGTGCGCGTTCACCACTCCTAGTTCCCGAAGGACCTCCTCGGTCATAAGGTCCCACTTGATGGGAAAGGGGTAGAATGAACGCGGAGGGACCTCGGGGTCCCAATCTGCCACAACCCGAATAACTCTATCGAACCTATCGACCTCGGCAAACAACACTGGAGTTAGGAGCTTCCAGGGATCGACGACGTCAATCTTCAGGGTCCCCGAGGCCCATCTGATCTGCACGTGGCTCCAAAACTCGAGGACTTGAAGAAAGAAAAACTTCTTCTGCCACCCTCGCTAGCTGTCCCTGTTGTCGAAGGTAAAGGTAAACTTCTTACTCCTGGACCCTCGGGGAAGTAGGAAGTAAAAACCGCCCTTCGGGACCGGGTGGAGTTTGTAATACTGCATGAAGAAGAGAAAGTGGGGGTTTACCTTAAACACCCCACACATGCAGAGAAAAGAATTAAAGTAAGAGTAAGAATTTGGGGGAAGTTGGTTCACGGAAATCCTGTGGAACTTACAAAATTTGCATATCATGCGATGGGGAGGATACCGAAGACCTGCTTTCAGTTGAGCTCGGTAAACGGTAACCTCATCCGAACAAGCCATGAAACCGTACGTACCCGGGGTAGGTAACCTCGTTACGACGTAAGAAGGAAGGTAATATTTGGCCACCCACTTCCTCATCTTCTCCGAAAATGGTGGAACAAGGGTGAGATTCAAGAGGAAAAAAACATTCAGGGAGAGGCCGGACAGTCATCAACGGGGGCGGATTTGACATTTTTTGAAAAAAACAAGAAGGGAATAAAAGTACTTCAGAAAAGCAACCTTGGTAGGAAAAGAACTACAGAAGGAAGCACCCACCAAAGGTTTTGCCAAAATCTGGGTTACGAGACGCCGCCGTGAAGAGTTGTCAGAGATCGCTCTGCCATAAAAACCGGCCCCAGAAAAAGGAAAAAGACAGGAGAAGGCTCTAGAGCAGATGAGAGCTAAAGCAAATAGTGAGGCAAAAATGAGATAAAAGGTGCTTATATAGACCGAAGAAGGTAAACGAAACGTCACCATTATTATCCCTCGAAGGCACAACAGCCTCATTATTACATCTCGAAGGCGAAGAGATGGAATTAGCGTGACCGGCGTAACTATTGCACCATCCACTAGCGGCCACGTGTCAGCCAACGCAAAGACCTAGGGCACGCCTCTCTGACATTGTGAAAACCCAGGAACGCTTATCCATAACTGACATGTCTGACCAAAGGATGCGACGGTTCACAAACCCACAGCAAAAAAAATGAAAACAAAAGCTACACGTGCCCCGAGGTCACCCAAAGAACTAGGAAAAGGTACCTCTGCTATATAAGGACATCTCGATCACGAGCTCGGCAAAAAAGCCTTACCGGAAGCATAAAGCCGAAGTCTCCACTTCGACTTCTCGGAATGGGGCATGTGATAGCCGAGGTGCCCATCACCTTCCGAACCCATAGGTTCGGACAAAGCACCAACCTCGGGGTGAAACCACCCGTCGCGGAAAGAAGGATGTTCGACCTCCAAAATCTGACCTTGGCCATTCTCCGTCCCAGGAAACAACAATACCAGCCTCGAGGGACGATTAAACCACCCTCAGAAATGGGGATATCCCTGAGAAAGACCACCCTCGGGAAATATACTCCTGCAGTACTAAAATAACCTTGGGAGACAAGCTCTTCTCTGAAGAGGTCTCTTCCACCGAAAGGGACCTCCGGAGTACGACATGAGCAATTAAGGAGCCTCTGACACATCCCTAACACGCCACTCCCAGACACGTTCTGACACGCCGCTTGCAGGGACACTCTTGCATGCCACTCTCGGGTCAACTAGGCTCTTAGCCCGGTGGCCTATGATCGGCTAAGTGACCCCCTATTCCCCAAAGACGTGGACCGCATCCCACCGAACACATGTCACGATCTGGGCCCGCCACATGAAGAAGACTACTACTGTTCGGCCCTCTATAAACACTCTGAAAATGCCCTAGGTAGAGGAAGTTTTTTTTGAATACCAGAGACCATACTTCTCCACTATCTATCACCTCTTTATCTCATGAATATTGACTTGGGCGTCGGAGGCTCCTCCCCGGAAACATACTCCGGGGACCTCCTAACCTCTGTTTTCTAGACATTTTAGGCACCCTCCCCTAGGAAACCTCCTTTTGAAGCGCTCTCCTCCACCGAAGTCCCCCTTGTTCCTATCATGTCACATGATGAAACTGCCACCGGCCACCAATCTCCATCACCATGCCTATGCCCTCCTTCCCACCACTAATAGAGTGAGCAACTAGATAGTGCACATAGCATATAGCTAGCAACCTTAACCTAGATTCCTTGGATCTTGTCAGCTGGTAAATGACTCTGTCCTTAGTGATGTCCATCTAGAACTCCTATGAAGTGGGAGTAGTGACCCCAAATTGATAGATCAAGCCTCCGTGCTTAGTTCAAAGAATGAACTCATGGGTGTAGAACCCAATGTAGCATCTAAATGCATCCAAGCTCAACTTAAAGTCCCACTGTCCCTATTAGAACATATTCACATCTGGCCTATTACAGCTGATGTCGATTAGATCCATACTAAATGTGCTGCAAGAACTGGAGGCTAAGTGTGCCATATATTGGTTCCTAACAATCAAAAACTGACAGCTAACCATCAAAATCCACAAGTGCTCGAACCTTCTCAACTAATCCGAGTTGAGCTAGTGTTTCCCTATCTATAACCTTGCTCATGTTAACCTTCTTTGTCCTCAGAATGTCAGAGCTATCTCGCTGACCATCCTCTTTGAAGACAAGGAGAGGATATGTCTTCTTTGGATTCTTTGTTGGCCTCCTAGTGTGGATCAGGAGCTTCTGCTAGCACTTTGCCATCCTGAAAAATGTAGAAGATTTTTCCCAGTGCAATAAATAATCTTAACTATTGGAATAAATAATTAATTCAACAATATGAGCTCTAATCAAAATTCAATAAAATTTCCCCTTATAAGGCAAGTCCAATTTAACTTTAGGCACTAAGGTGATCAGGGCAAACAACGAAAGCTAATGCATAAGAATTATAAGAATTCAAAACAATGCATCTCACAATTAGGCTCTTTATTGCTGCTTAGGAAACCTAGGATCTGCCACACCAAAAGACTACCAACTCCTAAAATCCATGAGATGTTAGGACAATTAATCAATCAATGCATTCTTAGTTGTCGGGAATCCAAAACCACACAAATCCAAGCTATGGAATCTAGAAAATCAATTATACATTGCATAAATCTTATAAACCATCAATTCTAACTCTTCCTCTTCCAATCACATCAATAGAAATAAAAAATTATGAAACATGACATTAACTCAACGGTAATATGAATAGGCATACAAAACCATCCACCTAACTCAATTATAACCTACCCATGTCAAGAAATCAAGCCAATACTCCACAAACTTCAAATAAACTTAGAGAGAGAAAGTTACCTTTGGAGAAACAAAATCAACTATGTAAGGGTGAAAAATGAGAATTTGAGCAAGAAACAAACTCCTTTAATGCTGCAAAATCATACCCAGGATGCAAAGAGGCTAGGATTTAAGGTTAGGAGTATAGGGAAGAAGCTTGAGTGACTTTCGTGCAAAGCGGCAAAGAAAAATCACGAATCGAGCTTATAAAGAGGCAAGACCCAACCTCTAAGATGAGCATGTAAACGCCTATATAAGTAACAACTTCCTCAATATGCTGTAGCATTCGAGCGTGCCATGTGGTGTGTACAACATAAAAAAGCTAATTTTTTTGAAACACAGAATAGCAACACAAGGTCTATACACGAAAGTGTAAGCAACCATGTATGCCTAACATGTGTTTGTACATGGTCATGTAATTGACTGTGTATTCTTCTAGAGATCAAAAATTTTCAAACCAAAGACCAAACATTGGCTCTAACATGAGTAAAACTGAGACCAGGTACACCAAGCACGCTTGACCGTACGGTTGTGTTAATGGCTATTTAACTGCTCTAGAATGTCCATTTTCAAACACAAAAAAGATAAAACACATTTTCCAAGATGTGTGTGTGCATGTCCATGTAACATAAACATGTTTTAAGACATGGGTGCACATATTCATGTGTTTAAGCTCTAGAATTTTAAAAATTTGAAAACATGGGAAAAACCATACCAGTATGTGACCATGTCATGCAACACACCTTCATACACGGTTTTGACACAGGCCATGTTTGTGTGCAGAAGCTCAAATAAAAATCCTTCGTGAAAATTAGTTTTGTAAAATCAAACAAGGCTGTATTTGCAACCATGTAGATTAACACAACATCGAACACGAGCATTTTCCAGGCCATCTTTAATGTTTGGAAACTTGAAAAATTTGCAAACTTGATCAGAATTGAATATAACCTTTTTGTCACCCTTTGAACATAATTTCTTCCTAAAACATGATAGATTCCTACATGAACAACATAGATTATAAGGTCATAGCACAAGCAAAAGCTAACTAACAATCATAAGTGAAAATCAAATAGAAAAAAATGAAGTTAAATGAAAAGTTTACCGCTTCAGTTGTCTTCCCAAGAAGCACCTGGTTTAATGTCATCGGCTTGATGTTATCCTCTACAAATAAAGGTGGTTCTTCCTTCTCCAACATCTCTACTTTTATGTGGCCGTCCACCTTATGACAAAAAGCTAGATTGTATACCCTCTTTGATTCAACTTAGTATTCACCGATAAAGTTCCTTATAGCTTTTCGGAAAGTATCTTAGCAAGTTGACAAAGTTGGGTCTTGAAATTTTGCATACTAACTCTCATATTAGCACCAGTTCTGCAATAAGGAAAAAAATAAGAAATAAACAAAATAAAAATTCAAAGAAAAATACTACAATAAAATAAATGGCTAAATTGAAAAAAATCAATCTTTCAGGTAATAAACTCAACAAATGTTCTTCGGAAATGGTACCAAAAACTTGGTTTGTTAATATTACACAACAAACCTTTTCCACTACACTAGCAATAGTGTGGATGCGTTAAATCACTTCGTACTCAAACAAACATATGAATTCAAAGGCAAGTGCACCTATCATTAAAGTATAGTAGTGGCAAGTACAAAGATCATTTTTCCCTAAGAATGGAGGTTGTTTACCATACTCAATATCTCCCTATTATCTAACTGACAATTAAGAGGATTTCTTTAACTAACTACTACGACTAACTAAATGAAACTAATGTAGTAAAATAAACTACTAACTAACAAATGGCAACAAAGAAACAATTAAGACAATTAGTGAATAAAGAGCTCAAACTTAGAATTGAATCCCCCTAGAGCAACCCTTGTGCTGCTTTTATTTTGGTTTAACAGGATTGTGATTAACTTGGACTATGGATTACTACCAAATGTAGATTAGCTCCATTCTATTCCCATTACTTTAACCCTTTCCTATGTCACTGATAGGGTCATTAGGCCTACCATACTTCCTATGAACTCATTAATGTCCTATGAACCACTATTAGGTTTCACCCCCATTCGGAGATATTATATTGCACCTATCACTCCCAGTTATGATACTATCACTTTTATACAATGATGATCCACATCAAACATTCTAGATACTATCTAACGTATGTTCATCACCCCACATTGAATTAGTAGGTCAGCTATTATGAATAGACACAACAAAGCACACTGGAGAAATTACAAGAAAAATATATAATCATATTAAGCCAAAAATAATCTCAATCACAAAATCACCCTAGGGCGTACACTCTAACCATAAGTAGGAATAGTCTAGCTTATAGTGCAATAAAATAAACACTAAATAATCAAAAGAAAACTAAGAAAAGAATAACCAATGGTCAAATGTCTTCTTCTTTAATAAATCTTTGATCCGGCGCTCATAAAATAGTATTGATCATCATAACTTTCTCTGGCAACCTTCCCTTATGAAAAAATTTCTTTTTCTATGTATTTTCTGCCTTTTTCTATCTTTCTTCTCTTCTATTCTAAATTAACTCAGAAACCCTAACAATAAAGACAAGCACGAGCTTAAAAATGGCCATGTTGTAGGCCGTGTTACTCTTTTGGAAGTTATAATCTTGCTCAATTCAACATGGTTTGGAATATGGGCATTTATAAGGGTGTGTAAGCTCCAAAACTTCCATAAAAATCTTTTCTAGTTTAAATGAAGCTGAAACATGACCTAAAAGCAAAAAATGAACCATGTAAGTACCATATCCAAGAAAAAACACCTCAAAATACATGTGAATACAAAGGACAAACCCATATAAGCATAACTAAATATGATCATATCAAGGTGTTGAGTAATACTGGAGGCACGTCAGAGCCTAGTGTTGAGGCCGAGGTTTCTAGTCTATTACCAAACCAAGGATGGCTACGTCAACCTAGGATCATGTAGTACCTTACAACTCAGCTATGAATGCTTTAGTGCTTCAGGCATAGGGTAAGTATTGGTGGTAGAGAAGCAAGTGTACTATGGAGACACCTGAAGAGCTAATCCAATTTGTGTAGGATGTTGGGCTTTGAGTGTAGGGAAGTTATGAGACTTAGTGTGTAGGCTTTGGGCACCTAGGATACTCTAAGTGGAGTAGCTGAAGCATCAACACGTTCCGCTTGGGTAGCATATTGGTAGCTTAATCATAGATTTCTGGTTGATCTAAGTTAAGGGAGCTCGTAGAAGGCCCAAGGGCTACTAGTTGCCTGGAGGTGCTAGCACTCATGCTAAAAAGGTTTTCTTTGGTAGCCATATGGATGTAAGAGACTCCAAAGTAACAAGAATTGTAGAATCACGATGCTCAGACAGTGTATGGGTACCTTGCCCAGTGCACCAATTTGCCTGATGCTTAAGGGCCATTTGAGGGGAGCATTAGAAGACTTGTACTCTATGGTAGGCTGGGAGTTGTAACTATCAATAGTTCACTCATTCAGAAGGGTTCTAGAGTATAATGGAGCTTAAAGCGGAGCATGACTTAGGGTACTAATGGTGTATGTGATAAGGCCATGGTACACTAGTGACTCATTTAGTCCAATGATCATTAAAAGTTGTTAGGTACCAAACCTACACTAAGGAACTGTTAGAATGAGGGTTAATGGACAAGTCGTGTGCTCGATAAGCTAGCTTGCACTAAAAGGTTTGGTATAGAGACATTGGGTGCCAAACTTTTCAAGTGTAAGTATTAATGGACAAGTTTAGCTTATTAAGTTAGCATATGCTAGTGGGTTCAGGTACAGGGGAGAGAATGAGTGAAGTTAATGAGTGTTCGACTTTAAGTAAGTAATGATAAGTGTGAAGTTAGTGGAGAAGTTTCAAAACTTGTTCAGCTATCTTGGACTAGGAGGCTCAGGGATTTAATTTGGGGTTGAGAAGTCATGATCATTGGATTAATTAGGGATAGCTTTGAGTGGTTAAAGATCTTTTAGTAACACCTATAAGTTGAGGGTTGTGAAAGACCAAACCATAGTCTTGAAGAGTGAGGTTGCACTAAAGTGTTTTAGATAAAGTAAGGTTAGGCTAAGGTGGGGAGGACATTGGCTTGTAACTAGAATTCCATTGGGTGTGAGTACAATTGGCTAGTAATTGGAATTCCATTGGGTGTGAGCACAAAGAATTGCATTAGCCACCATAGTTCCTAAATAATAAAATGCCTAACTTAGTGCCTGAAGGACATTAGCTGAGCAAGTTAGGTAGTTTCGTGCCAAGTGAGTTGTTGTGTGATCGACACCCTTTGGTAGGTTTAATCGGGATACATTGCCATCGTGTCTTAGGATAGTGTCTGAAGGTGGGAAGATTGAATTTGAAGGACTAAATTGTCCAAGGTTAGGGAATGTTACGACCCTCCATTGGGAGAAGCTTGGTTGAGGGATATAATTCGATTCAATTCCTAGGTTTACTAGGTTTTAAGGAGTTTATGGCATCAAAAAAGCTCATGGGTAAAATGGTAATTTTGCATCATGAGGTGTCAAGATGAGTGTTGGGTGTTAAAAATGTGTTTTAAAATTTAACTCTTGCTTAGCATTCTAAATTTTGATCAAGTGTTGAAGGTTTGACCAAGTTTTGACTATGGGTTACCATTTTGCAAATGAGGCATTTTCACAAACTTATGAAAGATTGAGGGTTTATGGGATTAAAGGCTTCAAAACTTGGAGGAGAAGGGGTTTTTTCTACTATTATTCCTCCATTTCTCTTCCAAACCCGAGCTCCATCTTGCTCTCTCCAAATCCATCTCAATTTCTTCAAACAAAATCCTTGCTTTCTAGGTGAATTTTGAAGTTTCCAATGGTGTGTAAGCACTGGATAACTTGTTTCTAGAAGGTTTTGTGGTTTTGAAGCTTGGATTCACATTTTCTTGCTTGGTGCTTGTGATGTGCGGGAGGTAACTTTAAATCCTTAAAGTTTTCTTGTTTTTTTTTTTTTGCCATTGATGCTTGGGTTTTGTTTAATTAGTCTTGTTTTGTAGCCATTTGCCTTAGATTGCCTAGAACCTAGGTAAAACATAATGAAGCCTTGTTTATTGGTGAAAGATTGCTTGATCTTTGCATATGGCATGAAATTAAGGTAAGGGATTTAAGGTTTCAGTTTAATTGATGCTATTTAAGAGCTAATACTTGTTGGAACATGTAGTTTGATCAATGGCATTAGTTAAAGGACATGGTTGATCATGGTGGGCTAGGTGTGTGTTTGAGCTTGGCATGATGCACTGGTGCATCATAGATGTGTTTGTGATGTTGCATCATGACCTAGGCAACTTATTTTATAGGTATGAGGAGTGCGAAGCCATTCCATGCATGATTTGTAAGCTTTGCAGGCCTTCCAAGGTGCTATGAGCACAAGTTGGTGATGCTAAAAATTTCAATGGTTAAAGCCACGTCACCAAGGTAGGGTGTGAGTTTTAGTACCATCGAGGACCAAGCGGTACCTTCAGGTGCGAGGTTTTGGTGTGAGGACCTTAGGACACTTAATTGCATGGAACCTAGTGAATAAAACTCCATCCATGGCAAGCTCTATTCCACTTTAGTGAACCAAGTAATAGTGGATACCTAAGCACCATGAGTGAAGGTTTAGGGCACTTATAGCCTAGGAAAGCTTACTTGAGGCACAAGTGAGGACCTAGAGCACTCTTGGTATGGTTTTAAGGTAGAATCTTAATACACAAGTGATCTAGGAAAGCTTAATAGATTAAGGCACTATCTGGGGACTTAGTACACCTAGTAAGTTCCTTGGAACTCAAGTGGGGTGCATCCACCATGTTCACCTGTACAATGTAAGGGAGGTTGAAACTAGTGGTAAACTTCACTAGTTGGGCCAGTAAGAAACACTTGCTAATAGAGGAGGCTTTACCCTGTAGTTAAGGATATGTATAGCACAAGTCCCAAAGAGCTAAAATGCTATGTGCATATGTGCATAGATTTAGCCACACATTGTATAAGCTCATAGTACAATACATATACATATATATATGTTGTCCTTTACTAAGAATCATGGATGCTCACTCCCTTCTTTTCATGTTGTGCAGATAATGTGATTACTGACCCTACAATCATTTAGGGTTGTCGAGGTTGTTATTGTTGTAGGTACACTATTATGAGTATCTTTTAGATTATAGCTTAACTAGTTACTTGTTGGTTAAGCTAGTGAGAATCTGGAGGACTTTTAAGGCTTGCCATTGGGATTTCACATGTAGGGTGGCAGCTAGTTGATTGGATCTCAGTAGCACTAGCCTTGGTGTATAATGTATGCACTAATTGCCTCTAATTTGTGTGGATAGAGCAATGGACTCTCAGGTTAGCTTTGGGTGTAGGCATAGCCTTCATCTATTTAAGATGCCCACACATGGTTAATTATGTGCAAGATTATCATTGATACTATGGCAGTTTAATGTGCTTTGACTCTTTGAATGATGGATTTATGAAAAATGCCTAGGCTATATAAATGTTTTATGGATTTTTAG
Organism: Aquilaria sinensis; assembly: GCA_005392925.1. Classification (NCBI taxonomy): domain Eukaryota; kingdom Viridiplantae; phylum Streptophyta; class Magnoliopsida; order Malvales; family Thymelaeaceae; genus Aquilaria; species Aquilaria sinensis. Next base: position 186,977 of record SMDT01002965.1, on the reverse strand, counting down.
TTGTCCAAGTCAAAGCAACACTCGCATGCATATTTGCATTATAGGTTAAACAACTAGTAGCATGAAGTTTTAGCAAGGGTGCGAATAGTTAATTAGCCATTCACAACTAGAGTAGGACACGTTCTTATAGGTTTCTTTGGTAGGGCAATAAGCATCATCAACTCTTAAGCCCAATTTGTAGGCATTGTCATTGATCTTTTGTAACACTTATATAGACCAACTCCTTGAGGTTGAAGCTTAGTCTTACTCTAGTTAGGAAACCATTCCTTCCTCATGTGGATACAAACCCAAGCTTAAGGCTCAAAGGTAACTTTCTTCCATCCTTTGTTGGCTTTGTTTGCATACTGTTGGGTCTTTTTGTTTATTTGTAACTTCACCTTCTCACACAATGCTTTAACCACTCGGCCTTCTTAGGCCTATCTACACTAGAGAGTTGGCTTCAAGGCAAAGGAATTAAGTCTATAAGTGTTAGTAGATTAAAGTAATAAACAACTTCAAAGGGTGAAAACCCAATTATACTATGCACAACTCTATTATAAGCAAACTTAACATGCTGCAAAACCTTTTCCCAAGTGTTCAAATTGTTTTGAATGATCGCTCTTAAGAAAATGGAAAAAGTTCTATTTGTTAGCTCAGTTTGGCCATCAATTTATGGGTGACAAGAAGTAAAATACATGAGTTCAGTAGTAGACTCGCTCCACAAAACTCTCTAAAAGTGGCAAGGAAATTTCCCATCTTGGTTGCTTACAATTGTTCTTAGGATTCTGTGTAATCTCACAAATTTTTTAAAGAAAAGATTGGCAATATGCATGGCACCATTGATTTTTTCACATTGAACAAAATGTTCCATCTTTTAGAATCTATCCACAACCACAAAGATTGAATCTTTGCCATTCTTTGTCCACGACAATCCTGCAACAAAATCCATAGAAATATCAATCCATGGGTGAGTAGGAATAAGCAATAGAGTATAAAGACCATAAGGGTTTAGTTTTCACTTAGCCTTTTTGCACTCAAGACAACTAGCATATAGTCTTTCAGTATTTCTTGCCACTCAAGATAACTAGCATATAGTCTATCAGCATTTCTTACCATTCTTGGCTAATTGAACATCTTTTTTTGCACCCTTGAGGCATTTGTGACACCAAAGTGTCCTATTAAACCTCCTCCATGAACTTCCTTGACTAGAAAAATTCTCAAAGAATCTTTTGAAATGCAGAACTTATCTTACTTGCAAAGAAAACCAATATCACTATAGTACTTGTCAAAACTTGAACGTAAGCACTTAGAATATATCTCACCAAAGTCAAAATCACTTGCAATAAGTCTTTCAAATACTTAAAACCTAGAACCTTAGCATTTAAAAAGGTAAGAAGGGCCCACAAAGTTTTCTTTACCTTGCTTACATTTGGTGTGGTATGAAAAAGTCTCCATGAATTCAACCCACTTGGCATGTCTTTTATTCAACTTTTCTTGGCCCTTTAAGTACTTCGAGGATTAGTGGTCTATCTAGATAATGAACTAATTTGGCCACAAGTATTACTGCCATCTCTCTGGGGCTCCCACTAATGCATCCATCTTTTTGTCATAGATTGGACAATTCAAGGCTGCTCTACTTAGCTTCTCATTAAAGTATGCTATCGATGTTCCCTCTTGCATCAAAACAGCTCCAACAGCAAGTCCATATGCATCACATTCAATCTCAAAAGTCTTAGAAAAATCAGGCAAGGCTAACACAGGTGCATTACTCAACTTATGCTTAAGTTCTCTAAAAGCATCTTCTTGGGTTTTCCCATTTAAAGCCCACACTTTTCTTTACTACTTTATTCAAAGGGGCAGTAATTCTTGAGAAATCTTTCACAAAGCTCCTAGAAAAACTAGCTAGGCCATAAGAAGATCTCCCCTTTAAAACACTTTAAGGTGTTGGCCATTTTGGGATAGCCCATAGCTTTTCTTCACCAACCTCCACACCTTTTGAACTCACAACAAAACTAAGAAAGATGACTCAGTTAATACCAAAAGAACACTTCTTAAGAATTGCATACAAATTTTGTGCTCTTAAATTTTCTAATACATGCCTTAGATGATAAACATGCCTATGCAAACTTTTACTATAAACTAGAATGTCATCAAAGTAAACTACCATAAATTTTCCATTGTACTCCCTCAAAACATGATTCATGAGTCCCACAAAAGTACTAGGAGCATTAAATAAACCAAATGGCATGACTAACCACTCATATAAACTGAATTTAGACTTAAAGGAAGTCTTCCACTCATCCCCTTCTTTGATCTAAATTTAATGATAACCACTTTTCAGGTCAACTTTAGAAAATACTGTGAAACCATATAGCTCATCAAGCATATCATCTAATGTAGGAATGAAATGCCTATATTTTATAATGATCTCGTCAAGTAGCATACAATTCATGCACATTCTCAATGATCCATTTTCCTTATGAGATAACAAGCACAACACTAGGACTCAAAATCTCCTTCACATATCCCTTCGAAAGTTGGTCTTCCACTTACTTTTGGATATCTTTGGTCTCCTCAATGGTATAGGCTAGCTTTTCTGGGATGGAAGCTTTAGGAATTAAGTCTATTTGATGTTCAATATGTTAGTGTCATGCCCAATAGCTAATCATCAGATGATTTTATTTTGCACATTGAGTCATGATATTTTATTAAGGCATGAATCCAATAATTCTTTTTGTTATTTGTTTTCTGTGTGACATAATCAAACATAATTGTAACCCTAGAATAATAGAATTCTTAAAAGTCCCTAGTCTAGTATTGTTTTGGAGTGGGTTACAATAACACACAACGACTAGCATATGTGAAGACTAATATAAGATCTGTCGTCTACACATGGGTACAAGCTGGAGAACTTATGTGCTGGACTGACCTACCATGAGAATGCTACATGGATCATTATATGAGTGTCATAAGTGATTCTCATAGTAATCATGGTATATGTAGTCCTTGGATGTAAGGTCATCAAGGTTTCTTACATGTGAGTCACATACTTTGATACTTCCTTTTGATTGCTCATAATTGAGTGAACATTAAGGTGATCATTGGCTATGTCACATATCATGCAGAGGGTTTTGTATGATCAAGAAGGAATTTGCCCCACATATATAATGGGAGTGATATCTTCAGGCCCCTTGATAGAGTGAGACTAAGGAAATGCATGGCCATGCTTGGATGAGTTGATATACAATATCAATGTCATCAGTTTAAGTTAGTCTACTCGATAATCAAGAAACCATAGATTGGGCTATATAAAAGTGACACATTCCATGTCTCATGCATGGTCTTGATATATTGGAAAAAAGGACAATGGCATATACGAATAATAATCATAAAGGTTTAGTCAAATCATCGATAATCTTGTCACTTGAGTAACAATGATGTGTTGCTAGACATCGCTCATTGTTTATGAACATAAATGTGATTTATGATCATTGCCAATGTGATTGGAGCCTATTGGGTTGCACACATAGAGCCAATTTGAATATTTGAATGCGTGGGCTGAATTGTTTGGTCCTGGTTTCATGATAATTTTGCACTAACAAATGGCCCAAATGTTGAACCATTATTAGTGATGCAAACCCCAATGGTATAAATACCATGAAACGCACCCAAGATGTTTTTCAAGCTCCACAAGACATCAAAGAGACTGGATTTGAAGACCCCCACCCCTAATCAACCTGTGACTAGAAACGACAAGTATAGAACCCCAAGAACACAAGCACACTTGTGCACCAAGGCAGTCCACAAAGAAACAAAGAGAAATTCTCTCCAAAGTAGCAATATTATTTAATGTCAAGGCTGTTTTTTACAGCTAGAATATGTGCCTATTTATAGGCCTAAACTAGGGTAAAAGACTCAGCAAAATTTGCAGCCCAAGTCACCTAGGAAACCTAGATACAAAAGACTTAAGAAAACCTAGTCAAACTAGGATTCCTACACCCTTTTAACACATGTTTAAGGTGTGCAGCGAATTCCATTTATCCTAAGTGACCTAAATCACTTCCATGGCTTAAATAACATCCTAAATAATGTAAATAAATAGGAAACTAAAATAAAATACGTTACAACACAAGATTGGCCATAAAAATCCCAAAATAGTCTTCTCAGGTGGTTCCTGCTTGTATCTTCAACTTCAAGCTGAAATTCGAACTTGATGCAACCATTATTTCTCAAAATACAAAGCATGAAAGTTGTAGATATATTTCTTAGCCTTGAAATGACACCTGAACCACACAAAACGGACATCTAAAGCCAAAGATATACCTAAAATACGGCAACTTCTTCTGAACCAACGATGACTCGCAAATCGTGACTTTGAAGCTATATTGGACCTCCTTAACATGCAAACTGGGTTTGATGGTCTTCATATGATTTGTAGCTCCAGATGTTAGCTTTCCAATGAATCAAGAATTACTAAATTCTGATTTGTTAGCTCAAGATATGATTTTTCTACCAGAACATCGCCAATCTGTCAACATCCAAGCTTGAGACAAAAGCTTGAAGTGCACTAGTGAGCTCTTTAGCCTTCTTCCTTGTCAATGGTTCACTAGTTATCTTCCATGGATCCTTGCCATCTTTAGTTGTGCCTTCTTTGATCGTATCAGCTCCCCCCTCCTTAGAAGGATTCATCCTCGAATCAAAACCTACATTAGAAAAGGGAATTGAATCAATAACAGTGAAATAATCAACACATAAGCACTTACCTTTCACATAAGCACCAATAACATAGAATGCTTGTGTATGAAGCTTTAATCTTGTGAAAAACCTAGAACAATATCCAAATGCAATGATACCTCCAGGATCAAAAACAAAGTTTGAAACAATTAGCACAAAAAATTTGAATGTTTTCACAATTTTCATCTTAACTTTAGGCATCACTTTCATTGCGTTTGCCATCTGAAAAACATTACTCTCACAACTAGAAAAAGTGTTGGAATAATTTACCTTAGGGATGTTGTACGCACTCAAAACAAATGGACCTAAACTCACAAAAGTATTATAGTTATGAAAAACACAAGTTATGCATGTCAAGACAATAGTTTGCATCGGCCATTCAAACAAACAAGAATTGAACACCACGTGGCCTATAAAAATAGCAAAACTAGGATGCACCAATTCCACAAAAATCCTAAGTGTTTTAAATGAAACAAGATTCAAGTAGATAGGATTAAGTGAAACCAATTCAGTAGCAAACTTATTTTTACATGTATTTGTACAACAATGCATGAAATTTGTGAATGGGACGTGACACAAAACAAAGGACTCAACATACCTCAATAAAAGGCTGAATTTAAAACTAGAATTTTCACTCAAAATAAAAACTTTCAGGTTTGGATACAAAGCAAAAATGTCAATGCTCAAAAGTTTGTGTAATGCATGTGTCAAGGTAAAGAAATGCTTGCTCGAAATTAAAGATTGACTGACAAAAATGGGCTGAACATGAATGGCAATCAAAGAAGTATGTAATATATGTGTATGAGCTAATTTATGCATGAAAAATTCCAAAGAAGTAGATTTAACTTGAGATAGAACAAAACAATGTGAAATGGATGCAAAACAAACAGATTCAAAAACAAAAGACTCCAAAACAGATTTTTCTTTAGAGAAACTCAAGCAATTCCAAAGAGGATTTGATAAAACCAAAGAATTAGAAGCTTTAAAACCATATTTTGTCAAAGTTTCATGCTTACTTCCTTCTCTTAATCTAGTTTTATGAAAACCATTTATCAAAATAACATTGCAAGCAAACACACATTGTTTGAGATTTTCATGCAAAACCATATCATATCTAGGTGTTAGGAAGAAATACATTATAGTGGTTGGACTTAGTCTCCAAGTATCTTCCTTTGGTGTAGGAATCATAAGATTTTCACCTTTGCACTCAATGGCTTCGGGTGAAGTTACAACAATTTCATCCCCTTGAACCATAGGATAAGAAACAATGTTAGGCAAACTTTTGCATATGAAATCACTTGGACTCACCTCAAATTGTTCCTTCTCAACCTCCTTCATTGGTTTGATGCATGAGACATGGCTTAGAATATTAGGAACACCAACTTCTTTAATGGGCAGAAACTCACTTGATTCTTGAAGTTCATATTCACTTAATTCCTGAAAAGAAGACAACACAACACTAGAAAAAGACTTTGTTATGTTAGATGAAAGTATGGCTTCTCTGGAGGTCTTTCTCTCTTCACTCAGCTTGGGTTCATTGCACTCTTGTCTTCTCTCAACTTCCCACTCAATTTCTTCTCTCGAGAACTCTCCACTCTTCTTCCCTTCATGTTCATTCTTCTCACTTAATCTCTCGATTGTTCTCTCGGCTTTCCCCTCATCACTTTTGCCCTCAACTTTCCCCTCTTTCTCTTTTCTCTCAAGCTCACTTTGAATTTTTCTTTGATCCTCCAAGACTTGTTGTGGTGAAAGTGCTACAAGCATGATTGACTTTTCTTCTTGAGGCCAAGACAAGTCTTCTTCTATGGCCTCCACTTTTGGCTTGGGTACTTCTCTTACATCCTTGCTCCATGCTCCTCTCCATGTGGAAATTCCTCCTTGACACATCTTGGATGCCTTTGCTTTCTTGATGATCCTTTCAGCCTCGGTGGCCTGGTGAAGCAAGTCCTTCATATTGAAATAAGGCACCATTTCCACTCTATTGGCAATCTCAAGATTGAGACCATTAATGAATCTAGCAATGGTGGTCTCCTCATCCTCAATGATGTTGGCTCGAGTCAAGGTTATCTCCAAGTCTTTATGGTAGTCCTCCACACTCCTTTGGCCTTGCACTAGCTTCTGAAGCTTTAGGCGCTGATCTTTATAGTAGGAGCTAGGCACAAATCTCCTCCTCATTAAGGCTTTAAGGGCTCTCCATGTGTGTATGGGCTCCTTCTCATTCCTTCTGCTAGAAATAACATCCTGATTCCACCATATAAGAGCATAGTTAGTGAACTTTATGGTAGCCAATTTAACCTTCTTTTCCTTGGGGTAATGATGGCGATCAAACAACATCCCAATCTTTTGCTCCCACTCCCAATATGCATCTGGATCACTCCTCCCTTGGAAGGATGGAATAGTAAGCTTGATGGAGTTGAGATTGTTGTCCTCCTTTGGCTCACACCTCTTTGGAAACCCATGGTCATGCCAAACTCTTTCTTCCTCCTCGGGTTCTTCTCTCCTTGGACCTCTCCTTGGTTGCAAGATGGGATTTGGTCTCCTTGGCAACCTCAAATCCATGTCCTCAATCCTCCCAACAAGCCTATTGAGAGTTTCTTGAAATTCTTTCATGGTTGGCTCATCATTGTTCCTCACTTCCATTCTCCTATCCTCCTGGCCCTCCATACTCCTGAAAATAACAAAGATCCTCACAAACACTCACCTCACGTGTTTTACTCAAACACTCAATTTTTTAGTGAGATATTGCTATTCGAAGAGTTCTCAAAAGTTCTAAGAAAACTATCCTCAAAGCACACAAGAAAACTTGAATTTTTGAAGAACTATTTTGACTCCAAAAGATGTGGGCTAAACAAGCTTTAAAGAATCTAAGAAACCCTTGAAATTGATGATCACAAGAACCACAAAGAAAGCTTTTTTGGCTCAAATCAATGCGATAGGTTTGTGGGCGCAAAAATTTTAAAACTTTGTGCAAATTTCTTTTGCAAGCTCTTTTCTTTTCTTTTCTTTTTCTTTTTCTTCCCTTTTTTTTCTCTTTTTTTTTTCTCTTTTTTGCGTGCTGTTTTGATGCTAAACAAATGCTCTCCTTGAAATTCCTTATTGCCAAAGACAAAAAGTCAGTTTTCTATTCGGCCAAAACAAGAAACTATTGAAACTTGCACAATTTGAAACAACTTTTGTGATACCGAAACTTCCTCAACTTGGATCCTTCTATTTTTGTTGTTTTCTTGACTCTAGGATGCTGGAAACAATGAAAACAAGGAAGATTAATATGGCTGGACATGAAATAGAAAGATAAGAATCAAACAAGAACAATTGAATTGAAACCAAGAACACTAGACAACACGGATTGACTTTTTGTTATTTTTGGTGTTTTTTAGTTGAACAAGGGTGGAATAAAAAGGACAGACCTGAAACAAGAAGAAAAAGGATTAAAATAGAGAATTAAGACATGAAATTAATGGAAACAAATTGAAAGAAAACCGAAGAGAAACAAGAACACAAAGATATGTCCTTCAATGGAACTTGTGGCTCTGATACCAACTGATGTGAACCCCGATGGTATAAAGACCATGAAATGCACCCAAGATGTTTTTCAAGCTCCACAAGACATCAAAGAGACTGGATTTGAAGACCCCCACCCCTAATCGACTTGTGACTAGAAACGAGAAGTATAGAACTCCAAGAACACAAGCACACTTGTGCACCAAGGCAGTCCACAAAGAAACAAAGAGAAATTCTCTCCAAAGTAGCAATATTATTTCATGTCAAGGCTATTTTTTACAGCTAGAATATGTGCCTATTTATAGGCCTAAACTAGGGTAAAAGACTCAGCAAAATTCGCAGCCCAAGTCACCTTGGAAACCTAGATACAAAAGACTTAAGAAAACCTAGTCAAACTAGGATTCCTACACCCTTTTAACACATGTTTAAGGTGTGCAGTGAATTCCATTTATCCTAAGTGACCTAAATCACTTCCATAGCTTAAATAACATCCTAAATAATGTAAATAAGTAGGAAAATAAAATAAAATACATTACAACACAAGATTGGCCATAAAAATCTCAAAATAGTCTTCTCAGGTGGTTCTTGCTTGTATCTTCAAATTCAAGCTGAAATTCGAACTTGATGTAGCCATTATTGCTCAAAATACCCATGAAAGTTGTAGATCTCTTTCTTATCTTTGAAATGACACCTGAATCACACAAAACGGACATCTAAAGCCAAAGATATGTCCAAAATACTGCAACTACTTCTGAACCAGCGATGACTCGCAAATCGTGACTTTGAAGCTATATTGGACCTCCTTAACGTGCAAACTGGGTTTGATGGTCTGTATATGATTTGTAGCTCCAGATGTTAGCTTTCCAATGAATCAAAAATTACTCAATTCCGATCTGTTAGCTCAAGATATGATTTTTCTACCAGAACATCACCAATCTGTCAACATCCAATCTTGAGACAAAAGCTTGAAGTGCACTAGTGAGCTTCTTAGCCTTCTTCCTTGTCAATGGTTCACTAGTTATCTTCCATGGATCCTTGCCATCCCTGGTTATGCCTTCTTTGATCGTATCAATTAGTCCTGAAATTAAAACCCAATTGAATTAGGGCTTTGAAACCCATTAGGCGTGGAAGTTGAGTTTTACAATAAATACATCACATAGTGAAAACTTCACAACTATTGCCCTAGCCTGCTCAATGAGGAAATCATAAGATTTATGAAAGTTCTAGTCACACTTTTCTTTTTCCATTCCTTGGAGGACACAAGCTAGCATTGCAAGCATAAGAGGAATGCATCTACCGGGATGTGGTGGAGGTGTGGTGATCCCGAGTGGCTCATATGGTGATCCCGAGTGGCTTGTGTGGATACCATAGAGAGATTGAACATGTTAATTGTTCAAGTTTTGTGATTCTACTCAACAATTGGCTGAAAGGTCTCAACCGAGCTAAGTATACAATTTTGAGCACCTGATTTACCCCATTTCGCTTGGATCCATGTGGGTTTTAGTTACATTCTACTATGCTTGCTTGGATCTTGAAACCCTATAATAGTATCAGAGATACTTGTGAAACCCTAAATCGGGATTGAAGGTCAAATCGCATGACATGTTGTGTGCTCTAATATTTTGTTCATGATTAATTAGATTGATTCATGATGCATGAAACCAAAGCTCAAAATTTATATATGAGATATATTAAGAAATGACTCAAATTGGTTAATAAGATTAACCCTAGATTGATTGGTATGAGATACCTACATGGATTAGGATTCTTGCAATAGTTGTAAAACCCTAGCATAGGTCGGATTACGGTTGTTCAGGCATCGAGAGCAGAGTACTTTTGGTAGCTCGAATGGAGGTGGTCTCGGGTGCTTAGCTGCTCAAAATAGAAGGTCTCAGGACCACCGCCCGCTGACTGGCCAACAAGACTGCCGTATATGAAGCACCACATTAATAAAAACTGGTTAATCAATGCGCATTAATAGACATGCTATTTTCTTGAATGAGATTTGACATGATATGCTAATTGGTGTTTGAACCACGATGCATGGTTATAGTCCATGTTGGTTGTACTTGTAAATACGGCCTGTGAGTCGTGCCATATTCTTGTTATTCTCGTTGTACATTCTCTTCTCACCTCACTCCCCTCGAATGTAACTCGAGGTTTCTATTATTGATGTAAATGTACTTTATGGGATCGTCTAAGGTGGAGTGTCCTAGGAGGTGACACCAAAAGGGCAACCAAGCAAGGAGGAGAAAGAGCTTTGTGAAGACCCTTTTATTTTCTTATGCTTTTATGATATTCTCATTGGCTTGAGAATATCACATAGTTTGGGCAATAACCATGGCATGTTACTTTGTTGTTAGCATGAAATGTCACGTTTACTTTGTTGTTAGCAATAACAATGTTTTATATTTGTATGTGATGCATGTATAACAAGAGATAATAATTTGTGAGATCAAAAGGAAAAATCTCTCAAACAAAATATCAAGTCATTAAATGTGATGCCTTCCAAATGTTGGCACTCATTAAGACTTTGATGAACATTAGGTTGGTTTGCTAAAGCAAAGCACCTATGTTCATCTTGGTAAGGCGCTATAGGGTAATAGTGATATCCAAATTGCTAACTTTGGGTCCAACTTAACTAAGTCATCCTAATAGGATTGGGGACTTAGAGGAGTTTGGGCTTAAGTTCATGAGATGAGCTTACACAAGTTTTGTTCACCCAACTACCTAGGATTTGCATAAGGTGCAACTAGCAAAGAGTTGCCAACCTAAATAATTGTAACTTGAGAGAAAAGCCAAAGTTGACTCAAGTTGTGGTGAAATATGGAACTTGGCTTACTAGAATACCTTAGCGTCGAGGTGTTCCGAAATAATATCGAGGGCTATTATTTTGAGTAAAATAATGGGAGCATTGTTTAATAAAGGTCCTTATTAAATGAATTAAAATGCATGACTCTTACACTACATATTTACTATTGTACATAACTAGGGTACAAAATGCATCAACATTTTTGTTGTAATTGATCCTTGAGAAGAAACAACTTAATCGGAGCAACTTTATCAAATGGTACCAAAATTTGAGGAAAGTCCTCAAGCAAGAGAGAAAGGCTTATGTCCTAGAGCAGCCCATTCCGAATGAGCCTGGTGCCAATGCTCCAAGAGTTGAAAGGGATACTCACAAAAAGCATTTGGATGATGCTTGCCTCATGTTGATAACCATGGAATTTGAGCTTCAGAAGCAACATGAGAACATGGGCGCGTTCGATATGATCGAACATCTCAAAATGCTCTTCTAGGAGCAAGCTAGCCATGAGAGGCTTGAGACCTCTAAGGCACTATTTCAGTGCAAAATGTCTGAGGGAAGTCCCATAGGTCCTCATGTGCTCAAGATGATTTAGTACATTGAGAATCTTGAAAGTTTGGGATTTGCTCTTCAGAAAGAGTTGGCAATTAATGTAGTCCTGCAATCATTGCCGAAATGCTACAGTTAGTTTCTAATGAACTATAACATGAATGACCTTGACAAGTCCTTCCCTAAATTTCTCAACATGTTGAGAACTACTAAGCAAAACGTTAAGAACGCTAAGCCCATTATGATGGTACAAAAGGGCAAAAGAAAGGGAAAAGCCAATAAGAAGATGGGCAAAGCAAAAGGAAAGTCCAATGCTAATTCTTCTTCAATTGCACTAAAACCATCTGGTGAAGTGGTTAAAGAAGGGGAGTGCTTCCATTGTAAGCAACCTGGACATTAGAAGCACAACTACATGCTCTATCTTGAAGAACTTGCTAAGGAGAAGGGAAGTAAGACTTGCACTTCAGGTATTTTTGTTATAAAGGCTAACTTTTCTACTTCCTCATGTTGGGTATTGGATATTGGATGTAGATCTCACATTTGTGAAAATGTGCAGTATCTAAGTAGTAGTGAAAGATTGGCCTGAGGTGAAAAGGACCTATGTGTTAGAAATGGAGCAAGGGTTGCTGCCTTACCGTAGGGACTTATGTTCTCACTTTGCCTAGTGGATTAGTTTTAGAATTAGAAAACTGCTACTTTGAGCCTACTAGTAGTAGAAAATTGATTTTTTTTTCTTATTTGGACAAGAAAGGTTTTTCATTTATAATAAAAGACAAATGTTGTTCTATTTGTTTGAATGAAATCTTTTATGGTAGTGCTCAACTTAGCAATGGTTTGTATGTTCTAGAACTCAAAAATCCAATCTATAATGTGAATATCAAGAAGCTCAAATTGGATGATTCAACCCTGACCTATCTCTAGCACTGTCATTTGGGCCATATAAATGAGACCCACATATCCAAGCTCTTTAAGGATGGACTCATGGACTCATTTGATTTTGATTCATATGAGACATGCGAGTCATGTTTATTGGGCAAGATGACCAAAACCCTTTCACTGGGCTAAGTGAATGGGTTAATGACTTATTAGAACTCATACATAGTCATGTATGTGGCCCTTTGTCTACACACAATAGAGGGTTTCCAATGCTTCATTACCTTCACTGATAACTTCAGTAGATATGGCTATGTATTATGCCCCTCCTTGTATGACACATGCCCAAGGAAGGTAAAGTGCTCTAAATTAAGTTTGGAGCCTTAATTCAAGTTCACTTAGCAAGAATGAGTAACTTTATCAATGTTCACTAACTTCTGAAGAGGTTCAAGCACTAAATAAGGGTCAGGGGCAAAATAGTAATTTGACATCTTGAATAGTCAGGCTACCTCCCAAATGTTGAAAATGAGTTTTAATAACCTAACTTTTAACTTTAACCTAAACTTAGTTGAAATAAATAAAAATTAGCCAAGAATGACTAAGGTTACCAAAAGAAAGGGGTTTAAATGTTCCATGGCTAATACTTTGGTGGCTTATGTTTTAAACTTGGTTTATAAGATGGTAAAGTGGGGCATGGCTGCCGTAACCCAAGTTCATTCTTCACACCATCATCTCTCCATCCATTTGAGGCAAAAATCAAGATTTTTTGGTGAAAGGAGAAGCCATCATAAGTATATAGGCCATTGGAAGCTCATTACAAGCATAAAATCATGGTTTTGAAGCTTGGAACCAAGTTCTTCATCATCCATAACTAATGTGTTCTTGATTGATTCCATGTTTATTAGTTGATTGGGGGCTTAGGCTTTGGTTAGAAGTTAGTAACTTGATGTTTTGTGCCCATATTTGCTTAGAACATAGGTTCAACTTTATGGAACTTGGTTAGTGCAAAAGAGTTGCATAATTCTTGCTTGTTACATGGAGTTGAGGTAAGAGAGTTGTGCTTTCAAGCTTAATTGATGCTATTGGAATGAGTTAGCTTGATGAATTCAAATAGTTCTAGCAATAGCATTAGTTAGTGGGCAAGGTTGAATCATGGTGGACTATGAGGTTTGTGATGATTAGAATGATGTTATAATCCATCATACTTGGCTTGTAATACTTGGTTGTGATCTATGCAATATGTTTTGCATGTATGTGAAGTTTGGAGGCTATCCATCCATGTTTGATTGTTTGGAAAGTGTCTAAAGTTCATAGTAGTGAAATTGGAAATCTTCTAGGTTGTCATAGGTATTGGTGACACGTAGCTAGTACCCAAAACGCGTTGCCATTACCACAAAAATTGGCAGTTCATTACCAACTGTGGCGATGTGTTGCCATAGTTGACGACGCGTCACTACAAGCATAATGACTAAAATTTCTAGTTTCTGCTAGGAAGGTCGAGAGGAGACCTAAGCGGGTTCTTAGGGTACCTTGGGGTCTAAGCATTCTGGGGGTACTCCAAGACTTCCAAAATTCCTTGGAGACTTAGGAGTTTTCTTGAGTTTTGTAAAGTTTTATGGTTACTTCTACCATAACTTGGGAACTAGTTTAAAAATGGTCACAACTAGGTATCACTAGCTTGGGTGGAAGGTTTAGAACCCTTGGCTGCCTAGCAATGTAGTTAGCCATTAGGTTGTAAGGCAAAACCTTAGTGCACCTAGTCTACAAGGTCTTTATGGCCTAGTCTATAATAGTCCTACCATAGTGCCCCAGTAAAACATAAACGGGAGAGGTTCAACTGGTAATTTATCACTAATTAGGCTAGTAAGCTAGGCTTGCTAAAGGACAAGGCAATGCCTTGTAGTTCAAGGACTAGAAAGATGAGAGGTCATAAGGGACCTAGGTGATACCCGGAGGGCTATCACCCATAAAAACCTTCTCCCTTGGTAGAACTTAACACCAACCTCGGTGGATTCGTAACACCAACTTTGGGAAAAACCACCCCACCACCCTCAATGATAGCCGAAGGGCTATCACCCACAAGACCTTACAATTTACTAACTTGACACTACCCTGAGGAGCATCATAGCCCCAACCTTGGGGGATTCTCCACACCACCCTTAGAACGTTAGATGACTAACTTCGGGAAAAAGATGGCCCTCGTCACCCTCAAATTTACGAAGCTACCAACCTTGGAAAAATAGATCCACCATCCTCAATAGAGGGAAAAGTTTACCGAAGATGGTCCGCTCTTCCGAAGGGCCTTCCCCAGTAGCCCTCAGGGGCAAATCTCTGCCCAAAGGGGTCTCACATCTCCAAAAAGGTTTCATGGAGAAATGAAAAAAATGGTTAAGGAACCTCTGAAAAATAGACCTCACACACACCCCTAGCTTCTAGCCAAAACTGCCTACGGCCAATTGAAGATACCAGTCTTTGAAGGTACGGGCCAGATCTAGCCAAAAAAGTGTCATGATCTGGATAGGCTGTGCAAAACAGCCTCCTCCATCCACCATTTAATAAATACTTATGAGGGTCCTTGGTCAACGGAACTCTCTCTTCTTTACTCTTGGCTGTCAAACAACCTCTATCCCGTGTACTGACTTGGGTGTCGGAGGCTCCTCCCCTGGAAACAGACCCCGAGGAGCTCCTAACAAATATTCTTCAAAATCTTACAGATATCTTATCATCAGAAGTCTCCCTTTTACACCAACGTGTCATATAATGAGGATGCCACTGGGCATCATTTGGTGCCATCTGTGGGAACCCAGTCTCAAGTTGCCATTGTTAAGACCCGACATTCCAAGGACAAGGGACTCCCGAGGTCCCAGTCCGCACCAAAAACTTAAGCAGGTACTAGATAGCCTGCAGTGGAGACTTCCCTACCTGAGGACGAACGTCCTCTAACAGTCACAATATGTTCTCTATATGATTTCTAGCGCTCTATCGTGGCCAAAATGACGCAACAGCTCAACCAAAAGTGGTCACAACCACCTCCAAGGGGTAGGGCATCTTCTCCAGATACCTATCAAGAGAAAAGCCCTAAGTTACCTCGCCGAAGCTATGGAAGTAGGGGTTCTCATGATGAGTCCTCAATGAAGAACATACCATCCAGGGGACATCGCACTGGAGGAACGGTGTCAAAAGGGCCCAGAACTTCCCACTGGTGAAGTCCATCCCCAGATGGGAAGTCCTAGTCCCCCCACCAACAAAGTTACTTGCCAAAAAGAAGATGTCACTCTCCGTTGCCAGTGACTACCAGGCAATGAGGAGAGGACAGTGCTACCATCCTCATGGAGAGAATGCTGGAGAGGTTGGAGAAGGAGGAAAAACAAGTGTCTCGAAAGCCTGTCTGGTCAAGGTCGTCGGGGACCTTCATCATAAAAGAGTCACCCTTTATCCATATGATAGTAGAAGCACCAATGCCTAGGGATTTTTTAGTACCACACCTGGAAACATATGATGGGCATAGCAACCCCCAAGCCCGCTTGAAGAAATATAGGCGTAGCATGGTGTTACATGGTGCTGATGACGCCACCCTCTGCAAGTGTTTTGAAGTCACATTGTCAAGGCCGGCAACTGCATGGAATAACTTCCTGGCTCCCAGAACCACAATGGGTTTCTAGAAGTAGTCCACCACACTCATCCAATAGTTCATCGGAAGTAGGCTGATGGTGAAGATGTCCGTCCAAATATTTGACGTAGCCCAAAAGAATGGGGAGACCATTTGGGACTATGTCGACTATTTTGAGAGGTTCAACCGAGAAATGCTCAGTGTGCCCGACTTCTGCCTGGAAATCTGCATCCTCACCATGATCAAAGGACTTAGGAGGGACTCACAACTCTTCTATGAGTTCTCCAAAGACCCCTCTAACACCCTCAAAGAACTATACCGAAGGGCTGAGCAGCACATGACAGCCGAGGAGCTAAGAATGGGTGGCTAGAAGTTTGAGCATAGTCACTTCGAGAGTCAGAGTCACCAACCTCGGTATTCCACTGAGGGTGGAGCAGACCTCGGAAAACAAGGGGAAAGAGGCCAGTATCATTCACTCCCTTAAATACTACAAGAACAAACATCCTGATGGCCATGGAAAGTCAAGGACCACAATCCAACATCTGACGGCCATGACCTTGGAAAACAAGAAGAACATGAAGAAATTCTATCAACTTCATTGAGACCACAAGCACGATACCGAAGATTGCTTCCAGCTGAGAAAGTATATAGAATCTTTAGTCAAGCAAGAGCAACTTCAATGCTACCTGCAGATGCCATCACCCAAGGTCTGAGAAAGAAAGGAAAGAGAGAAGAAAGAAGAGGATGAGGACTATGATTCTGACCGACGTCGGAATTGAAGTCCCAGAAAGCACCCACCACCTTTGGTAGGAATAATCTAGATAATCACCACGGAACACCCTTAGCTGAGAGGAAAATGAAGGTTTAGGAAATCTCGATGATGGAATTTGACAACCCAGTAACAAACTTGTTTGGAAAGATAGGTTTACCATGAAGTTTCCACATGATGACCCTCTCCTACTCATGGCAAGGATAGGGAGCTGGGATGTTAAATGGGTGCTCATTGATGATGGGTCGAACACTGATGTTTTGTTCTCTCATTTGTTGCTGAACTTGGGCATCTCCAGGGCTTAAACCTGTTACCTCTCCTACTTTTGGCATAGGTCCCTCAGAACTCCCAGTACTCGGTTGGATCGATCTACCCTTGATGTTAAGGGGAACCTCATTTCAGACCAAGGAGAAACTTTTTGGTTCCACTATGATGAGGTTTATCATCATAGATGTCTCTTCTTCATACAACACCAACCTCAAAAGGCAAACACAGGGTAATCTTTACATTCACCCAGATGTGAAATACCTAACGGTCACATTTGGCACAAAGGAAGGTGACGCAGAAATACTCATCGATCAAGCCGAAAAAAGGAAAGTTTTCATGAAAGCAAGATAAAGCCCAATGAAAGTTCACATATAGACTTCGGGAGAAAAGAGCATCATTGGTAAAGATGCAATAGAAGGAGAAAAAAGTGGCTTTGAAAAAATAGAAATTAGGATGTAGAGCTTGTCCTGAGCCAAAGTACCCAAGTGGGCAAAAAAACTAGCCGAAGGTGATAAGGGAAAGCTTGTATCTCTTCTATTAATGAACAAAGATCTATTTGCCTACTCTCTGAAGGATATGCCTAGGGTAAACCCTGGTATAATTCAGCATTGTCTTAAAGTACGCTTGGAGATGAAGCATGTTCGACAGAAAAAGTGTAACCTTCCAGCGCATAAGAACAATTTCATTAAAATGGAAGTCTAATGGTTAATGGAGGCGAGCATAATAAGGGAGGTCAAGTACCCCGAATAGCTCAGCAATGTTGTTGTTTCCATGAATGAAGAGAGTGATAAACTCTGAATGCGCATCGACTTTCGAAACATAAACAATGCCTATCCAAAGGACTCGTATCCTTTGCCACCAATAGACCAATTGGTAGATTCCACTACCGAATACGATCTACTTAGCTTCCTTGATGCTTTTAGTGGACATCACCGAATTCGGATAAATCCTGAAGAAAAGGAAAAAACCGCCTTTATTACCGAAGTTGGGACATACTACTACGTCAGAATGCCCTTCGACCTTAAAAATGTAGGAGCAACATACCAAAGGCTGATGAACAAGGTATTCAACTCCCAAATCGGGAGAAATATAGAAGTATATGTCAATGATATGATAGTTAAGCGTAATCAGCCTAGTAGTCATATCGTGGATTGAGGGAAACATTCAACCAACTTCAGGAATTTGAAATCCGTCTTAACCTTGAGAAGTGTGTGTTTGGGGTAACTATTGGCAAATTCCTCAAGTTTATGGTATCCGAAAGAAGTATCGATGCCAACCCAAAAAAGGTCAAGGCCCTGCTAAGATTCTGAACTCCCATGACGATCAAGGATGTCCAAAAGCTTATGGGAAGAATCATGGCCCTTAGTAAGTTCATTTCCAGATATGGAGACCAGTGTCGACCATTCTGTAAAGTGCTCATCAAAGCAGCAAAAGATGAAGGGAACTTCAATTCCAAGGAGCACCCTTGGAATGAAGATTGCCAAAAAGCTTGGGATGAACTCAAGAGCTACTTAACTCATCTACCAACACTTAGGTAGCGGCTGGGAGGAGAACCTCTCATCCTCTACCATGTCATCACTGAAAAGGCAGTAAGTTCGGTACTTGTAAAGGAAGAGAGAGGAAAGCAGTGGCCAGTATACTATTTGAGCAAGTCCCTGCACGGTGCCAAAGTCAGGTAACCTCTTCTGCAAAAGGACATCTATGCCCTAGTGTTGGCAAGCAAGAGGCTACGGCCTTATTTCCAAGGACATCTCATCACTGTTCGAAGTAACTTACCTCTTAGGGATGTCATGAGGAATGTAGACCACTCCGGAAGATTATCAAAGTGGTGCATCGAGCTCGGTGAATACGATATCACTTATGAGCCAAGAAGGGCAATAAAGGCCCAAGTATTGGCAGATTTCATCACTGAAGTACCAAGAACCGAAGGTACTCTAGAGGACCTCGAAAATGACGAGCCTGAATGGGCACTCTTCATCAATGGCACCTCCAGTTCTGAACATCAAGGAGTTGGAGTAGTTCTACGGGGACCCGAAAGTATGGAAGCTTCAAAGTTTGTTACCACCTCACAAAATGGGAGAATTACAAGTGTCATAATGGCTAAAAACCATTATATTGTGTAATTCTCACCATAGTGATTGTAGTGTGGGGGGAAAAATGGTATGATCAACACCTCCTTAAAAGTGTTCCAAGTTGGTAACTTGGTCCCCAAGAAAAGCCTTAAGGATTGCTTGTTTGTCAAGCAACCTATGGACTTTTTTGTAAAATTTTGGAAATTCGGGAACTCAATTGTAAAACTTTCACAAAAGAGATTTGGAGAGTTATGGGAAGGATATGAATGGTATGAAAGTGCTATTGGAGGACCAAATTGCTTATGGAAGACAACTAAGGACAAAGAAAACACAAAAAGGCATAAAGGACCTAAGTGTCCTAATGTAGGCCTTAAGATGTTTATGTCTATGACTTAAGTCAAATGGAAGTTTTATGGGGTTATCCCACATAAGGAGGGCTGCTAAAGGAAGATAAGGATGGTCAAATGTGGGCCAAGAGATTAAGAATAAGAAACCATAGTCTTGTAGCAAGGAAAATGACATAAGACAAGGTTAAGACTACTTAAGTATGTTTAGTGTACTTTTGACTATTAAAGTAGTCAAGACCACCTTTGCTTCTCTAAATTTCGGCCTCCTCCAGCAAAAAGAAAGCTAGCCTTCTCCTCCACACTTCCTCCATAGCCACCATACCTTCAAACTCAAAACTACTTGCAATTGAAGTCAAGGAAGCACAATTGGAAGCTATTTCGTGCTATTGCTTGAGTGCACCTAGGATCAAGCTCCAATTTCAGCATACCCATCAAGGTAAGGGTTCTCTTGCTTTCATGGGTTGTTTTCTGTATTTTCAAACATCCATGGAGCTAGGGCTAATCTTGGAAGAGAGCCATGTGCTTGATGAACCAAGCTTAGTGAGGGGAGTGCACTTATTGAAGGTTTTGTGACCTAGTGTGAAGTGCACAGTGATGGCAGTGAATTTCTGGGTTTCTAGAGCCCAAAATTTAGTACTAACTAGTGTTAAAATCCTCCTAAGACCAAGCATTAGCTTGAGGAGGGCTTCCATAGTGATTTGGTTATGTTTATTATGTGTTTTATGGACTAACCTATGGTGTATGTGGCTGCCACATTTCATGTGTTTGTTGTTGCTGTTTGGCTACTGCATTTGGTTGCTATATCTTGTATATATGCATTGTGGTTTTTTTGTTTTAGTGTATTTGGATGCAGGTTTTTATGATGGTTACATTGCCTATTGAATCCAAGTGCTACGCTTACTAAGTTTCTCAATGAAACTTACTCCCCTCAATTCTGTCATTTCAGGTCCAGCTGAAAGATCACCTTCAAACTAACCCTTTGGGTTTGAGTTTCGATCTCAAATTTCAGGTACATGAACTTCCATATGTCTATTTATGATCTAGAAATTTTTGTGATTTCAGCAGGACATTTGGTATCCTGAAATTGGTATTTTTAATGGAGATACTTATTGTGTTGTGTAGCAGCTATCCAGCATCCTGTTTTTGGAGTCCATTGTGTCTCAGGACCTCCTGTAACCTAGGGTGCGTATTTAGATGAGTTAAGACCATATTGTAGTGAATGTATGCATGTACATGTAGTGTATGTGAAATGAGACAAGTATGAGAACATTTGAGTAATGTTTTGGCTATGTAAGTGATGTGGTGCAAAGCTGCCTAAGTGTGAATGATGGGCAGCTTACTTGTAAATTCTGTTTTGACCACATAAAGTTGTTAAAAGAAAGGGAATGTAATTCCCATGTGTAATGGACATATATGGGATAGCCTTGGAGGGCTTTCCCCTTGTGAATGAAGTGTTTGCATGGTTATGAAAAATTGTATGGGCAAAATGGTCCAAAAGTTGCCAGAATTTCGACTCTGGACCTCAAGTTTCATATCTCCCTGTGTAGAATGAATCTTGGTATGAAATTTTGACCACACCTAGAGGACATCGAGAGGGTTAACTGGGCTTTGGAATTTATGGATTTAGAGCCCTGTAGCCAAATATATGATGCTGAAAAATTGGGTGAGTTACTGTTCATTTAGTCAGAATTTTGTATCCAATTTAAAAAATCCATAACTTGGTCCATAGGTGGGCTATTGATGTAAAACAAAATTCTTTTGTTTTCTCTAAGTCTCCACTTTATAATGGAGCAAAGAAAACATGAGGGTATGTAGCTAGAATGATACCGTTTTTTTCTGGAAGTTACAGGTGCAGTACCTAGTCACTAGGGCTTAAGAAGATTGCCTAATGTGTGGAAGCCAAAAACTAAGACTTGTGCTAGTGTTTTCCTTCTTAGCTGCCACAGTGTGCATAAATGTAAATATGCGTGTTATGGTTAGACCAATATGCATGTATTTACATAGTGCTCAAGAGGGTCACTTGAGTCTGTACACTAGGGGTGTTGTTCTGATGACCTACAGGATACACCAAACCTGGGAGTTGAAATGCACAGTTTTGGCACCATAACTGGACTACATCAGAGTGGGTAACACATTTCCCTAGCCAAGTTTTAACAGACTGTAGCTCAGGAATGTCATTCCTGATGAGTAGAATGTCAACTACATACAACAACAAGAAGACAATAGCGCTCCCACTAACCTTCTTGTAGACACAAGGTTCATCTTCATTTTTGATAAAACCAAACTCTTTGATTGCTTCATCAAAATGAAGATTCCAACTTCGAGAAGCTTGCTTTAGTCCATAAATGGACCTTTACCACTTGCACACTTTATTGGCATTCTCAGGAGTGACAAAACCCTCAGGTTGTGTCATGTACACATCCTCAAGTAGCTTTCCATTTAAGAATGAAGTTTTGACATCCATTTGCTATATCTCATAATCATAGTGTGCAGCAATAGCAAACAAAATTCAGATGGATTTAAGCATAGCAACTGGTGAAAAAGTTTCATCATAGTTAATACCATGAATTTGCTTGAAACCTTTTGCAACCAATCGTCCCTTAAAGGTAATCACATTACCATCCATGTCAGTTTTCTTCTTGAAAACCCATTTGCACCCTATGGGTTTTACCCCTTCAGGTGGGTCAACCAAAGTCCATACTTGGTTTTCATACATGGATTCCATCTCGGATTTCATGGCCACTAGCCACTTCTCAGAGTCAGGCCCCGACATAGCTTGTTGGTAGGTTGTGGGCTCATCCTGATCCATGAGCATCACATCACCAGTGTGAGTCATGAGAAATCCATATCTCTCAGGCTCACGCCGAATCCTACCAGACCTACGTGGGCTCTGTGCTACAGGAACAGACTCTTGAACCACAACATCTTGTGGTGTCTGTTCAGGTTCCATTTCAGGTTCGATGTCTCCTTGTTGTTCTTGAATTTCTTCAAGTTCTACTTTCCTCCCACTAGTTTCTTTAGAGATAAACTCTTTCTCTAAAAAGACACCAGTTCGAGCAACAAACACTTTTTGCTCAGAAGGATTGTAGAAATAGTAACCCTTTGTTTCTTTAGGATACCCAACAAAAAGGCATTTTTGAGATTTGGGCCCTAGTTTGTCAGAGGATTGACGTTTCACATAAGCATCACAGCCCCAAATCTTCATAAAAGACAAATTGGGATGCCTCCCACTCCATATCTCATATGGTGTCTTTTGAACCGATTTAGATGGAACTCTAGTGTAAAAGCGGCTGTCTCTAGAGCATGTCCCCAAAAACTCTTGGAAGGTCAGCTTGACTCATCAGTTCGAGCAACAATGTCTAACAGAGTTTGATTTCTTCAAGTTCTACTTTCCTCCCTACTATTCTCTTAGATACACCATTCCATTCAGGTGTACCTGGTCGAGTGAGTTGTTCTTGAATTTCTTCAAGTTCTACTTTCCTCCCACTAGTTTCTTTAGAGATAAACTCTTTCTCTAAAAAGACACCAGTTCGAGCAACAAACAGTTTTTGCTCAGAAGGATTATAGAAATAGTAACCCTTTGTTTCTTTAGGATACCCAACAAAAAGGCTTTTTTGAGATTTGGGCCCTAGTTTGTCAGAGGATAGACGTTTCACATAAGCATCACAGCCCCAAATCTTCATAAAAGACAAATTGGGATGCCTCCCACTCCATATCTCATATGGTGTCTTTTGAACCGATTTAGATGGAACTCGGTTTAGTGTAAAAGCGGCTGTCTCTAGAGCATGTCCCCAAAAGGAGTTTGGAAGGTCAGCTTGACTCATCATGGAGCGAACCATGTCTAATAGAGTTCGATTTCTCCTTTCAGAAACACCATTCCATTCAGGTGTACCTGGTGGAGTGAGTTGTTCTTGAATTTCTTCAAGTTCTACTTTCCTCCCACTAGTTTCTTTAGAGATAAACTCTTTCTCTAAAAAGACACCAGTTCGAGCAACAAACACTTTTTGCTCAGAAGGATTGTAGAAATAGTAACCCTTTGTTTCTTTAGGATACCCAACAAAAAGGCTTTTTTGAGATTTGGGCCCTAGTTTGTCAGAGGATAGACGTTTCACATAAGCATCACAGCCCCAAATCTTCATAAAAGACAAATTGGGATGCCTCCCACTCCATATCTCATATGGTGTCTTTTGAACCGATTTAGATGGAACTCGGTTTAGTGTAAAAGCGGCTGTCTCTAGAGCATGTCCCCAAAAGGAGTTTGGAAGGTCAGCTTGACTCATCATAGAGCGAACCATGTCTAACAGAGTTCGATTTCTCCTTTCAGATACACCATTCCATTGAGGTGTACCTGGTGGAGTGAGTTGTGATACTATACCACACTCCTTCAGATAGTCAAGGAATTCTCGATCCAAGTACTCTCCACCTCGATCTGATCGAAGCACTTTGATACTCTTCCCGAGTTGATTTTCTACTTCATTCTTGAATTCTTTGAACTTTTCAAAGGATTCTGACTTGTGTCTCATGAGATACACATAGCCATATCTGCTGAAGTCATCAGTGAAAGTAATGAAGTATTGGAAACCTCCTCTAGCTTGTGTAGACATAGGGCCACATACATCACTATGTATGAGTCCTAGTAAGTCATTAGCCCTTTCACTTTGCCCTGTGAATGGGGCTTTGGTCATCTTGCCCAACAAACATGACTCACATGTCTCATATGATTCAAAATCAAATGAGTCCAAGAGTCCATCCTTATGGAGCTTGGATATGCGGGTCTCATTTATATGGCCCAAGCGACAGTGCCAGAGATAGGTCGGGTTCAAATCATTTAATCTGACCTTCTTGGTATTCACATTATAGATTGGATCTTCGAGGTCTAGAACATACAACCCATTGCTAAGTTGAGCACTACCATAAAAGATTTCATTCAAATAAATAGAACAACATTTGTCCTTTATTATAAATGAAAAACCTTTCTTGTCCAAACAAGAAACAGAAATCAAATTTCTACTAATAGTAGGCACAAAGTAGCAGTTGTCTAATTCTAAAACTAATCCACTAGGTAAAGTGAGAACATAAGTCCCTACGGCTAAGGCAGCAACCCTTGCTCCATTTCCAACACGTAGGTCCACTTCACCTCGGGCCAATCTTCTACTTCTACTTAGATCCTGCACATTTGCACAAATGTGAGATCCACATCCAGTATCCAATACCCAAGATGAGGAAGTAGAAAAGTTAGCCTCTATAACAAAAATACCTGAAGTGGAAGTCTTACTTCCCTTTTCCTTAGCAAGTTCTTCAAGATAGAGCTTGCAGTTGCGCTTCCAGTGTCCAGGTTGCTTACAATGGAAGCACTCCCCTTCCTTTGCCACACCACCCTTTGGTTTCAGTGCAGCTGAAGAAGAATTAGCATTGGACTTTCCATTAGCTTTATCCTTCTTCTTGTTGGCTTTTCCCTTTCCCTTGCCCTTTTGAACCATCAAAATGGGCTTAGCCTTCTTAAGGTTTTGCTCAGCAGTTCTCAACATGTTGAGCAATTCAGGGAGGGACTTGTCAAGGTCATTCATGTTATAGTTCATGACGAACTGACTGTAGCTTTCAGGCAACGATTGCAAGACTACATCAATAGCCAACTCTTTCTGAAGAGCAAATCCCAAATTCTCAAGATTCTCAATGTACCCAATCATCTTGAGCACATGAGGACCCACGGGACTTCCCTCAGACATCTTGCACTGAAACAATGCCTTAGAGGTCTCAAACCTCTCATGCCTAGCTTGCTCTTGGAAAAGCATTTTGAGATGTTCGATCATATCGAACGCCCCCATGTTCTCATGTTGCTTCTGAAGCTCAGATTCCATGGTAATAAGCATGAGGCATGCAACATCCAAAGCATCATTAGAATGCCTTTTGTGAGCATCCCTTTCAGCTCTTGGAGTAGTGGTAGCAGGCTCATTCGAAATGGGCTGCTCTAGGACATAAGTCTTTCTCTCTTGCTTGAGGACTATCCTCAAGTTTTAGTACCATTTGAGAAAGTTGGTCCCATTCAGTTTTTCCTTCTCAAGGATCAATCGCAACGAAAGTGTCGATGTGTTTTGTGCCATCGTTATCTATAATAGTAAATATGCAGTGTAAGAGTCATGTATTTTAATTCATTTAATAAGGACTTTTATTAAACGATACTCCCACTATTTTCCTCAAAATAATAACCCTCGATATTATTTCGGAACACCTCGGTGCTAAGGTATTCTAGTGGGCCAAGATCCATATTTGACCACAACCTGAGTCAGCTTTGGCTTTTCTCTCAAGTTACAACTATTTACGTAGGCAACTCCTTGCCAATTGCATCCCATGCAACTCTTGGATAGTTGGGTGAACAACACTTGTCCAAACCCATCTCATGAACTTAAGCCCAACTCTATGCCTCTAAGTCCCTAATACTATTAGGATGACTTAGTTAAGTCAAACCCAAAGTTAGCAGTTTGGATATCACTTTTATCCAATCGTGCCTTACCAAGATGAACATAGGTGCTTATAAGAAAATAGAAAACAAACGTGACAAGGTTATAGCCCAAATTATGCGATATTCTCAAGCCAATGAGAATATCATAAAAGCCTAAGAAAAGAAAAGGATCTTCACAAGCTCCTTCTCTTCCTTTCTTGGATGCCTTTTTGTTGTCACCTCCTTGGACATACCACCTTGGATGATCCCACAATGTACCATTACATCAATAATAGAAACCTTGAGTTACATTTGAGGGGAGTAAGGTAAGAAGAGAATGTACAATGGGAGTAACAAGAGAAGGCACGACTCGCAGGCCGTATTTAAAGTACAACCAATCAAGGGCTATAACCATGCACCATGCTTCAAACACCAATTAGCATATCATGTCAAATCTCATTCAACAAAAATGCATGCCAATTGACATGCGTTGATTAACCAGTTTTTATTTAAGTGGCGCTTCGCATACAGCGGTCCCATTTGCCGGTCAGCTGCCCTTGTAGGGGGGTATTGGGGGCAGCGCCCCCCAGTGCAAAAAATTGTCTTACAATTGCTTAGCCCGAAATCTTCTATTTTGAGCAAGTAAGGACCCGCCACTCCTTCATTCGAGCCACCAAAAATACCTTACTTTCGGTGCCCGAACAGGACAAATTCGAACAAAGCTAGGGTTTTTACAACTATTGCAAGAATCCTAATCCATATAGGTATCTTATACCATTCAATTTTGGGTTAATCACATTAACCAATTAGTGTCAATTCTTCATATATGTCATATGTTCATTACGAGTTCCAGTTTCATGCATCATGAATCAATCTAATTAATCATGGCTGAAAAGCAACCGAAAACATAACATCATGCGATTCAACACACAATCCTGATTTAGGGTTTCACCAGTAGCTCTGATACCACTGTTGGGTTTCGGGAGCCAAACAGCGCAGCGAAATTTAACCAAAACCCTCCAGGATCTAAGTGAAACGGGGTAAACCAGGTGTTCAAAAATTTTCATACCTAATTTTCGGTTAAGATCTCTCACTCAACTGTAGAGTCGAATCACAAAACTTGAACAGTTGACGTGTTCAAGCTCTCCATGGTATCCACACGAGCCTCTCGGGATCACCACGCGTCCACTGTGTCCCGGCAGATGCATTTCTCTTGCGCTCGCAGTGCTAGCTTGCGTCCTTCAAGGAATTGCAAGAGAAGAGTGCGGCTGTCCTTTTGGGAGGCTAGGGCAAGGAGACCTGTGAATTTCTCACTAAAAGTTGTATTTATAGTGAGACTCAACTTCCAGGGCTAATGGGTTTCAAAGCCCTAATCCAATTAGCCTTTAATTTCAGGCTTAATAATGGCTCAACGATTGGGCCCATTATTAATATGAAATTATTGTGAAACCAAAAGCCAAATTATTAGCCCATGCACTCTAATGATCCAAGTAGCTCTATGTGTGCGACCCAATAGGCTCTTACCACGTTGGCAATGATCATAAATCACATTTATGACCATAAGCAATGAGCGGTGTCTAGTAACACATCATTGCTACCCAAGTGACAACATTGTCGATGATTCGACTAAACCTTTATGATCACCACCAATATATGCCATTGTCCCTTTGTCCAAGATATCAAGACTAAGCACGAGACATGGAATTTGTCACTCTCGTATAGCCCAATCTTTGGTTTCTTGATTACCGAGTAAACCAACTTAAACTGATGACATTGATATCGTATATCAACTCATCCAAGCATGGCCAAGGATTTTTCTAAGTCTTACTCTATCAAGGGGCCTTAAGATATCACTCCCATTACATAGGAGGGACAAATCCAATCTTTATCATACAAATCCCTCCGCATGATATGTGACATACCCAATGACCTCCTTCAAGTTCACTCAGTTACAAGCAACAAAGGAAAGTATCAAAGTATGTGACTCACATGTAGGGAACCTTGATGATCTTAGGTCGAAGGACTACATATACCATGATCACTATGAGAATCACTTATGGCACTCATATAACGATCCATGTAGTGTTCTCATGGTGGGTCGGTCCAGTACACAAGTTCTCCAACTTGTACCCATATGCAGACTACATATCTCATATTAGTCTCCACATATGCTAGTCGTTATGTATTATTGCAACCCACTCCACAATAATACTAGGCTAGGGACATTTAAGAATATCATTATTCTAGGGTTACAATTCTATTTGTTAGGTTACGCATAAAAAAAACAACAAACATAATTGCTGGATTAATGCCTTAACAAAATATCATGACTCAATGTGCAAAAAAATACAATTATCTCATGATTGGCCTTTTGGGCACAACACTAACAGAAAATCAGGAGGGGAAATAACTGTTTGCATCCAAAGATACAACTTTGGATACATTGAGAACTCAGCTTGAGGACAAAATAGATCTTTGTAATCCGAAGGTGAGGCCTCGCCAAAAGTAAAGAGCCTCATTGAATGTTGAAGATACTACTTCGGCAAAAAGAAGCATCTTAAACCAAAGAGAGGAGCCCCATTGAATGCCGGATACTACTTTGGCAAAAAGAAGCATCTTGAACCAAAGAGATGCCCACCCCACAGGGGTGACCTCGGTAGAAAGGAAAGATTCTAGTAAATATGCTCCCAGGTTATTAGGACCGAAGACACCGCTTCGGTACTCTAGAAGTAGGGCATGTGATAGCCGAAGGGCTATCACCCATAAAAACCTTCTCCCTCGATAGAACTTAACACAACCCTAGGTAGATTAATACCCTAGGAGAGCTTTTAATTTGCTAACTTGACACTACCATTGGGAGCGTCATAGCCCTAACCTTGGGGGATTCTCCACACCACCCTCAGAAAGTTATACGACCAACTTCGAGAAAAAAATGGTCCTCATCACCCTCAGATATGTGAAGCTACTAACCTCGAAAAAATAGATCCACCATCCTTGACAGAGGAAAAAGTCTACCAAGGATGGTCTGCTCTTCCGAAAGGCCTTCCCCAGTAGCCCTTGAAGGTAAATCTCTGCCTGAACGGGTCTCACATCTCCGAATGGGTCACACGGAAAAATGACAAAAACAGTTAAACAACCTCTGACAAAGAGACCTCGCACACGCCCCTACCCTCTGGCCAAAATTGCTATGGCCAGCTGGAGATACCCGTCTCCGAAGGTATGGACCAGATCTAGCCAAACACATGTCATGATCTAGATAGGCTATGCAAAATGGCCTTCTCCCTCCACCCTCTTATAAATACTTAAGAAGGTTCTTGGTAAGAACAATGGGACTCTTGGCTCTCAAACAACCTTTCTCCCATGTACTAACTTGAGCATTGGAGGCTCCTCCCCCAGAAATACACTCCTGGGAGCTCCTAACCCCAATTCTTCAAAGTCTTGCAGATATCTTCTCATGGGAAGTCTCCCCTTCAGGCCAACATGTCATACAACGAGGATACCACCTAGCATCACTAGGTATATGAACATATTAGACCCTCAGGCTGTATGAGCTCAAAGTGGGTTATATATGTTCTCATATGTGGAGTCCTTAGTAACTTTTCTTGCAGGTAAAATGAAGACCCTTACTGAGAATTTTTGAATTCTCACTCCCTAGTTTGTTGTGCAGATGTTGCAGTTGTTGGGTTGGATAACCGCTAAGGTTATCGTGGTAGTTTGCTTTTGTTACAGGTATTTCACTTAAGAATCTTTATGGTTCTAGTCTACTTAAGTTACTTGTTGGTTAAGTCACAATGTTAACCATAGTCTTCCTTTGGCCGTAGAGCCTAGCAGCACGTGGACAAAGACTTTTGTGATTCGTCACTAGGACTACCATCCAAGGTGGGAGTTAGTTCAAGAAGATCTCAATTGAGGCTTGTATACATAGTACTCCTAGTTGCCTCCATTGTCTATGATTTGAGGAGTCCTAGACTCTAGGGTTGCTCTTGGGTGAGGGCATTAGTCTATTTTATGTATGAATGCTCCCACATAGTTTTTATGTGTAGTAAATCCACATAAATGTTGATTTTCTATGCTTTGGCTATTTGAACTTGTTTTTTATGAAAATCTTTTGGCCAAGTTAATGTTTTATTTGTTTTGTTAATCCAAGTCAAAGCATAAAAAGCATTCATTTCGTATATTCTAGGTTAATCAACTAGTATCATAAATTTTTAATCTACACCCATATACAGCTTGCCAATTGTAGCCACCGTGAGACTAGTTCTCACGGGCTTCTTAGGCAGGGGCCAAGGACGGCCATGTCACTATGTGTATCTCATGAGACACAAGTCATAATCCTTTGAAAAGTTTAAAGAATTCAATAATAAAGTGGAGAATCAACTCAGGAAGAGTATCAAAGTACCTCGATCTGATCGAAGTAGAGAATACTAAGATCTAGAATTCTTTGACTATCTAAAGGAGTGTGGTATAGTATCACAACTCACTCAACCTTGTACACCTCAATGGAATGGTGCACCTAAAAGGAAAAATCAAACCCTGTTAGACATGATTCGATCTATGATGAGTCATGCTAACCTTTGAAACTCCTTTTTGGGACATGCTCTAGAGACAGCCACTCTTACACTAAACCGAGTTCCATCTAAATTGGTTCAGAAGATGCCACATGAGATATAGAGTGGAAGGCATCACAGTCTATCTTTTATAAAGATATGGGGCTGTGACACTTATGTGAAATATTAATCCTCTAATAAGCTAGGGCTCAAATCTCATAAATGCCTCTTTGTTGGGTATCCCAAAGAAACCAAGGGTTACTATTTCTACAATCCTTTTGAGAAAAAAGTGTTTTTTGCTCAAACCGGTGTCTTTCTAGAGAAAGAGTTTATCTCTAAAAGAACCAGTAGGAGGAAAGTCGAACTTAAAAAAATTCAAGAACAGCAAGAGGACATCAAACCTAAAATGGAACTTGAACAGACACCACAAGATGTTAAGATTCAGGAGTTATTCCTATAGCATAGAGCCCACATGGGTCTAGTAGGATTTGGTGTGAGCCTAAGAGACATGGATTTCTCGTGACTCACACTAGCAATGTGATGCTCATGGATTAGGATAAGCCCACAACCTACTAACAAACTATGTTAGGGCCTAACTCTGAGAAGTGGCTAGAGGCCATGAAGTCCGAGATGGAATCCATGTATGAAAACCAAGTCTAGACTTTGGTTAATCCACCTAAAGGGGTAAAACCTATGGGGTGCAAATCGGTTTTCAAGAAGAAAACTGACATGGATGGTAATGTGATTACCTTTAAAGGACAATTGGTTGTAAAAGGTTTCAATCAAATTCATGGTGTTGACTATGATGAAACTTTTTCACCAATCACTATGCTTAAATCCATCTGAATTTTCATGGCTATTGCTACACACTATGATTATGAGATATGGAAAATGGATGTCAAAACTACTTTCCTTAATGGAAAGCTACTTAAGGATGTGTACATGACATAGCCTGAGGGTTTTGTCACTTGTGAGAATGCCAAAAAAGTGTGCAAGTTGCAAAGGTCCATTTATGGAGTAAAGCAAGCTTCTTAGAGTTGGAATCTTCATTTTGATGAACCAATCAAAGAGTTTGGTTTTATAAAAAATGAAGATAAACCTTGTGTCTACAAGAAGGTTAGTGGGAGCGCTATTGTTTTCTTGGTGTTGTATGTAAATGACATACTACTTGTTGGGAATGACATTCCTGAGCTACAATTTATATAGACTTGGCTAAGGAAAGGTTTCTCTATGAAGGACTTAGGTGAAGCAGCCTATTTGTTAGGCATCAGGATCTATAGAGATAGATCTAGAAAATTGCTTGACCTAAGTCAAAGTACATACATTGACAAGGTGTCAAAGAGGTTTAGCATGCAAGACTCCAACAAAGGATTCTTGCCCACATCACATCATATAACTCTTCCTAGATCTCAGTGTCCGAGTTCACCCCAGGAAAGAGAGTGCATGAGTAAGATTACAAATCCCTTGGCAATTGGATTTAACATGTACACCATGATATGTACTCATTTTGATGTCTCGTGTGCCCTGAGCATGATGAGCAGGTTCCAATCAAACCCTAGTGAGAGTCATTGGATAGTTGTTAAGAACATCCTTAAGCACTTATGAAGGACGAAAGATGCATTCTTGGCCTTTGGGGGTGAAGATGAGCTAGTTGTAAGGGGTTACACAGATGCTAGCTTCCAATTCAATAAGGATGATTTTAGGTCACAATCTGGTTATGTGTTTTATATTGGTGGTGGTGCTATGGGCTACAATAGTTCAAAGCAAGAGAGAGTAGCTGACTTTACAATAGAATCTAAAAACATTGCCGCCTCTGATGCTGCAAATGAGGTAGTTTAGATGAAGAAGTTCATCACAGAACTTGGAGTAGTTCTAAGCATTGCCAACCTGATAGAGCTCCATTATGACAACAATTGAGCAATCACACAGGCTAAGGAACCTCGATCTCACCAGTGATCCAAACACATACACCAACACTATCATCTCATTAGGGAGACCATCGAGATGGGTGATGTGAGGATATATAGGACCTCGACCGACAGCAACATTGTAGATCCATTGAGAAAACCCCTCACACAACATAAGCATCACAGTCATTCTATACCCATTGGTATTAGATACATGGATCATTGGCTTTAGTGCAAGTGGGAGATTGTTAGTGTCGTGCCCAAAACCCAATCATGAGATGATTGTATTTTGCATACTGTGTCATGATATTTTATTAAGGCATTAATCCAATAATTGTGTTTGTTATATGTTTTCTGTGTTACATAATCAAATGTAATTGCAACCATAGAATAATAGTATTCTTAAATGTTCCTGGTCTAGCATTATTGTGGAGTGGGTTATAATAATACATAACGACTAGCATATGTGGAGACTAATATGAGATATGTAGTCTACATATGGGTACAAGTTGGAGAACTTGTGTATTGGACCAACCCACCACGAGAACGCTACATGGATCGTTATATGACTGTCATAAGTGATTCTCATAGTGATCATGGTACAAGTAGTCTTTTGACCTAAGGTCACCAAGGTTCCCTACATGGTAGTCACATACTTTGATACTTCCTTTTGATTGCTCGTAACTGAGTGAACATAAAGGTGGTCATTGGGTAATCAGATATCATGCAGATGGTTTTGTATGATCAAGATGGAATTTGTCCCTCCTATGTAATGGGAGTGATATCTTTGGGCCCCTTGATACAGTTAGACCAAGAAAATGCATGGCCCTGCTCGGATGAGTTGATATACGATATCAATGTCATCAATTTAAGTTAGTCTAATTGGTAATCAAGAAACCATAGATCCGGCTATACGAGAGTGACACATTCCATGTCTCATGCTTGGTCTTGATATATTGGACAAAGGGACAATGACATATACGGATAATGATCATAAAGGTTTAGTTGAATCACCGACAATCTTGTCACTTGGGTAGCAATGATGTGTTGCTAGACACCACTCATTGTTTATGATCATAAATGTGATTTATGATCATTGACAATGTGATAGGAGCCTATTGGGTCACGCACATAGAGCCAATTGGATTATTTGAGTGCATGGGCTGAATTGTTTGGTCTTGGTTTCATAATAATTTCGTATTAGTGATTAGCCCAAAGGTTGAGCCATTATTAGGCATGAAATTAAAACCTAATTGGATTAGGCCTTTGAAACCCATTAGGCCTGGAAGTTGAGTCTCACTATAAATACATCATATAGTGAGAAATTCACAGCTCTTGCCCTAGCCTCCTTAAGGATGTAATCTGAAGAGTTCTGAAAGTTCCACCTGTACTCTTCTCTTGCCATTCCTTGGAGGATGCAAGCTAGTACTGCGAGTGCAAGTGGAGGCATGGTGATGCCGAGAGGCTCGTGTGAATACCAGAGAGAGCTTGAACATGTCAACTATTTAAGTTTTGTGATTCTGACGGAACAGTTGGGTGAAAGATCTCAACCGAGCAAGGTATAAAATTTTGAGTACCCTATTTACCCCATTTCACTTGGATCCTAGAGGGTTTCAGTTACATTCCATTGTGCTTACTTGGTTCCTGAAACCCTACAGTGGTATCAGAGCTACTTGTGAAACCCCAAATCCTAATTGAATGTCAAATCACATGACATGTTGTGTGTTCTAATATTTTGATCATGATTAATTAGATTGATTCATGATGCATGAAATAGGAACTCATAATGAATTTATGAGATATATCAAGAAATGCCACAAATTGATTAATAAGATTAACACTAAATTGATTGGTATGAGATACCTATATGAATGAGGATTCTTTCAATAGTTACAAAACCCTAGCATGGATCGAATTAGGGCTGTTTGGGCACCAAGAGTTGACTACTTTTGGTGGCTCGAATGAAGGTGGTCTCAGGTGCTTAGTTGCTCGAAATAGCATGTCTCAGGACCACCTAACATTTTTCTTTTAATCTCTCAACTTGCCTCTTGTCAGTTAGGCCTTCATCTCTCTTTTTCCTTTTATTGATTTTTCTCTTGGCCTCACCATGTATCTTTCTTTGATCCTCCATGACTTGTTATGGTACAAGTGGCACCAATGTGACGGTCTTGTCCATGAATTAGAAGGAATATCTATTCTTGAAACCATCAAGCATCCTCTTCTATCATATTGCCACGGCCTTCATTAGAAAATTTGGCTTGCCTCCATGGTAACATCACAAAGGACCTCATCTTTATATCTTCCAATCTTGAAAGCTACCAAGATTTTCTTTGTTACCTTTGCCTTATCTTCACTGTTAAGTTATTGAAGCTTGAAAGGTCTCGAGTGTTTAGTTATAGGTAGTTACAACTTCTCAACCAAAGTAGTACGATTAACATTAGTGCAACTTCCTCTATCTATAGTCATACTACATAGCTTACCTCCAATATAGCACTAAGTTTGAAAGATGTTCTCCCATTGGTTGTGGTCCTTCTTGATCTGAACATTCAAGGCTTTCCTTGCTAACTATAACTCCTTCCTTCACAAAGTCTATCTTGGGCTCATCTTTTATGGTTGCCACATCATGTTCTTCCCCCAACTTTCATTCATGACTATTTATCCATCATCATTGAGCACCATGGTTCTTTGATTCACACAATCTTTTGCTAGATGCCCCCTACCTTGGCATTTAAAACAAACTTGGTCACAGTTTTTAAATCCAACTTTAGAATTATGACTACCTTCTTGAGACCTTTGGAGTTGGCCTTTGAAGGGTGCCTCAGGTTTAGGCTTGGAGTGCCCCCTTCCTTGGCTCCTCATTCCTTCCATTATGGCTCCAAAATGGCTTCGGATTAGGGTTAGGTTTGGTGGAAAACCTTGTTTCCCTTTTCCTCTTAAGTTGTCTCTCTACCTAACTGGCAAAGCACTCAAAGATCATATCCACTTTGGCCACCTATTCAAGGAATGCCTTCAGGTCATTCCTGCCCTTGAATGGTAAGATTTACAACTTGTTTGGATTAAGGTTTGGGTTCTCCCTTGGCTGGCTGCTCACGGATCTTCTTGGTGGTGGCGACTACACACTTTCAAGGTCATGCTCTTCATAGTTGGTGAATTCATGGCTTGTGGATGGATCTCTCCTCATTGGCACGTCAAGTAAGTGGCCTAGGATGCTTCTTTATGGTTCTTTGGAGGCACCTAGCTCCAACGTCTCTATTCTTTCTAGTATGGATTTGAGTTTGGCACTTAGGTCAAGAATGGCTTGCATAGGAGAAGCCTTTATCTCTTCTTTTATGCCTCAATGAACTTCCTTAAGCACTTTATATGAAATCAAAAATCCTTACAAACACTTTTCTATATGGTTTTGGGAGCTAAGCAAGCACAGTAGAATAGAACCGAAACCCTCCAGGATCCAAGTAAAACGGGGTAAATCGAGTGCTCAAAATTTTATACCTAGTTCGGTTGAGATATTTCACTCAACTGTTGAGTCAAATCACAAAACTTAAATAGTTGACATGTTCAAGCTTCCTATGGTATCCACACGAGCCTCTCAAGATCACCACATCTCGGAAGATGTGTTCCTCTTGCGCTCACAGTGCTAGCTTGCATCCTCTAAGGAATCACAAGAGAAGAGTGCGGCCGGAACTCACAGAACTCTTCTAATTTTGTCCTTAAGGAAGCTAGGGTAAGAGCTATGAATTTCTCACTATATGATGTATTGATACTGAGACTCAACTCCTAAACCTCATAGGTTTCAAAGCCCTAATCCAATTACACTTTAATTACATCCCTAAGAATGGCTCAACCTTTGGGCCAATCATTAATATGAAATTATCATGAAACCAAGACCAAACAATTCAGCCCATGCACTCAAATAATCCAATTGACTTTATGTGTGTGACCCAATAGGCTCCATCACATTGGCAATGATCATAAATCACATTTATGATCATAAACAATGAGCAATGTCTAGCAACACATCATTGCTACCCAAGGGACAAGATTGTCAGTGGTTTGACTAAACCATTATGATCATTATCCGTATATGCCATTGTCCTTTTGTCCAAGATATCAAGGCCAAGCACGAGACATGGAATGTGTCACTCTTGTATAGCCTGATTTATGGTTTCTTGATTACTGAGTAGACAACTGATGACATTGACATTGTACATCAACTCATTCGAGCATGGCCATGCATTTTCTTAGTCTCACTCTATCAAGGGGCCTAAAGATATTACTCCTGTTACATAGGAAAGAAAAATCCTATGTTGATCATACAAAACGCTCTATAGGATATCTGACATACCCAATGACCTTCTTCAAGTTTAATCACTTACGAGCAACAAAGGGAAGTATCAAAGTATATGACTCACATGTAGGGAACCATGATGACCTTAGGTCAAAGGACTACATATATATGATCGCTGAGAGAATCACTTATGACATTCATATAACGATCCATGTAGCATTATCATGGTGGGTCGGTCTAGTACACAAGTTCTCCAACTTGTACCCATATGTAGACTACATATCTTATATTAGTCTCTACATATGCTAGTCTTTATGTATTATTGCAACCCGCTCCATGATAATACTAGACCAGGGACATTTAAGAATATCATTATTCTAGGTATGTTTATTACATTATGCAAAAACAAAAAACAAACCTAATTACTTGATCAATTCCTCAATTAAATTTCACGCCTCAATGTACAAAATACAATCATCTCATGATTGGCTTTTGGGCACAACACTAATATCTTCATCTATCAATTTGTTAGTGGAAGGTTGCTTAAACAATCAAACCTCCCAAGTTCTAAAACAACTCACTCAAATCACACAAGCACTTTAAATCCTTCAAAGCCTTTCCTTCTTGAAAGAAAGAAAATAGACTACAAAGAACTTTGGAAAGATAGGACAAGGGTGCTAACTCAATGAAAGATTGAAAGAACAAAAGAGAGAAAACTAAGGTTTTGAAAATTAGGGTTTGTAAAATTAGGCTTATGGGCAACTAAGATTTTTATTGAAAACTAAAGCTTTTCCTTCTCTCAAACTCTTTTGATTTTCTTCCTGGACTTGGCCTTTCAATACTTTAAACTACCTTCACTGTGAAAGAAAACAATGGAATCAACAACTTGCACACAAGAGAGAATACGTAACTCAAATGAACACAGATGCAACTAAAAGAGAATGAAAATGAAATATTTTTGGTATTTTTTTTCTATATTTTTGATACAGGAACAAAAAAATTTGATTGGAAACAAACTTAGATGACTTGAATGAAGAAGAACAAATGAGGCCTTTATTGAAGGCACACTGAATACACCTGAGGAAATCTGAAAAGGACAAGGACAAGATGAATTACGATGAATAAACTAGTGCAAGGGCATGAAGAAAAAAAGGTAAATAACATAAAGGATAGGATAAATAGGTCCTACTTGTGGAACTTTTTCTATGATACAACTTGATGCGTTAGCTTCCTACCCAAGATGTTTGTTCTAAAGCTAATTCAAAATAACTTCACAAAACTTGGTCTAAGAAACAGAAATTGATTGAGGGAGGAAACAGAAGATTTTAGAGATAGAAGAAAGGTTAAAAAGCGGAATTGAAAAATGAAAATTAGAAGAAATTTGATTGGAAGAGAAAAACTTATTGCACAAGTACACAAAAGAGTTTGGAAAGGATAAGAGAGTTAAGTACCGCTTAAAGCAACTTGAATCTTATTAATCTGCTTGTAAAACTCAAATACACAAGCCTTATTTATAGTTTAGAAGTTAAGGTTTTTATCCTTGCAAAGATAGAATGAAAGTAAAACCCTAAACCTAATAAAAGAGCTAATCCTAGTCAAACAAGGCTAAAAAAAACATGGTTTGGACACTCTTCCATAATAAGTCCATATCGCATGTTTCCCATGTGCTCCAAGCTTACTTATTAGCTAAAGAACATGTAAAGGAAACAAACTAACAAAGAAAATTGACCAAATACACTAGGGAATACAAAATAGCACAAGAGGGCTCTTAGAAGGCTCTTGGGTGCCCTCTCCAATGCACTTTGGGATTTAGCTTGGGCCTTCTAGTTCTATCAAGCTCTCTTGAATTTCTCTAGCTTCAATCCTCATTATATGGTATGAGTTGAAGCTCTAAAGCTTAAAATCATGAAACGCCCAAGTGGATTTTGAATTGTCATGTAAGAGCTCCATGGTAGGCACCAAGAATGCTAAGATGACCTCTAAGAGGGCTTCTTGGATTTCCTTCGCTTTTCCCCTGGTAAGAGGTCTAGAGTTGATCTTCAATGGCTCATTAGATGTTTTAAAAGTCTCTAGGCTAGTTGGACGTCCATTAAAAGGGATCCTTCATCACCTACCTCTTCTTATACATCCTTAAAAATAGGTACTCGGACCTCGGAAGGACTCTGTTGAAAGATATCTGATTCAAACTGCAAACTTCCTTGGTAATACAACAAGGGGAGGACAGACCTACCATCAAGGTGCCTAGAGGGACCACTAACAGGATCGTTGGCACACCACCCTGGTAGTGTGTTAGAGTAAAACAACACTAGCACCTGCAGGACAACTAAAAGAGCTACCTGTTACCCACTACAGGGTAATCCAATTATGGTGCCAAAACTTTACATTTAAACTCCAAGGATTGGTGTGTCCTATAGGTCACCAGAACAACACCCCTAGTGTACATACTCAAGTGACCCCCTTGAGCACTATGTAAATACATGCATATTGGTCTAACCACAACACACATATTCACATTTATGAACACTATGGAAGCTAAGAAATAAAACACTAACACAAGTCTTAGTTTTGGCTTCCATGCATTAAGCATTCTTACTAGGTTCAAAAATTCCTGCCACTGCACCCAAACTTCTTCCAATAAACAGTATCATTCTCGCCATGTGACCCCCTTGTTTTCTTTGCTCCATTATCAATTAGACACTTAGATCAAACCATGGAATTTTTTTTTTACATCAATAACCAACCTATGGATCAAGTTATGGATTTTTTAAATTGGTTACAAAATTCTGACCAAATAAACAGTAATTTAGCCAACTTTGAAACGGCATACCTTTGGCTACAGGCCTCCAAATTCAAAAATTATAAATTCCAGTTCAACCTCTAGATATTCTCTAGTTGTGGCCAAAATTTCATACCAAGATTCATTCTACACAGGGAGATATAGAACTTTTAGTGTAGAGTCAAAATTCTGATCACTTTATGACCATTTTGCCTATACAAAATTTTATAAGCATGCAAACACTTCATTCACAAGGGATAAGCCACTCAAGGCTATTCCATACATGTCCAAGACACCTGGGAATTACATTCCCTTACAGCTAGCATCTTTACATAGCCAATACCAAAATTTACAAACAAGCAGCCTATATTGCACACTTAGGCAGCCTGTGCATAGCATCATCATACATAGCAAAACAGCACACAAATGTTCACATACATTGTCCAAAATTCACATGAATTTCATGCACATGAATCCATGAACTATATAATGTTCTTAACTCAGTTAAAACAAACACCCTAGTTACAGGAGAGCTTTAGACACAATGCACTCCAAAAACAGAATGCTGGACAGCTGCTGCATAACACAACAAGCACCATCACTAAAAATACCAAATGTGCTCCTAAAATCACCAAAATTTCCAGATCATAACTAGACAGATGGATGTTCATGTACCTGAAATTTCAGATCAAAAATCAAACAATAAAGGTAAGTTTGAATGTGATCTTTCTGCTAAACCTGAAATGGACAAAAAGGGGGGTAAGTTTCTTGAATGAAACTTAGTAAGGGCTTATCAATAAAATCTTCAAACTCCAGTCATATACCTGAAATAAAAAGACACTAAAACACAAAAGTACATTAAAAATACACAAACACAGCCATCCAAATGCACAAACAACACAGCAACAAACAAATGTAATGCTGGCAGAAATAAACACATTAGGTTAGTTCATAAACAATCAAATAAACATTATGTAGTCAATATGGCAGCCCTCCTCAAGCTAATGCTTGGCCTTAGGACATTAATTGGTCTTAGTTAGTACTAACTTGGGCACTAAAAAACCCTGTAAACACTGCCATCTTAGTGCATGAAAAACAGTAAGGCTAGAACCTTGTTCATGCACTCCCCCTTAACCCAGACTTGGTTCCTTGAGCTTTTTGCTCTCTTCCAAGCATGGTATTAGCTTCATGGATGCTTGATCATCATCTTATAATAGTAAAAAACCATGAAACATGAAGCTAAAACCCTTACCTAAGCTATGAAAGCTGAAAATAGCAAAGAAAGCTCAATAAACCTGAAAACTAGGGTTTTTCTCTCTCCTGTTGAATCCGTTTGCTTTCCTTTGTAATTTCTTGGGAGATTGAGCTATGGTTGCTATGGAAGATTATAGAGGAGCTAAGGGAGGAACTCTGGGTGGTGAGGGCCGAAAATGACCAAGGAAAGATAAAGAAATCAAGATATTTACTTGACTTGATTAGTTTAACCTTAACCTTCACTTAGGTCACTATAAGTATATCTTAAGCAAAGACTTTTTGGCTAAATTTTAGCCCACCTTTTTGACCTTAGAGCCTGGAAATAAAAGGCTAGTATAATGCTAGAAATGGCAATCTTTGACTCTTATAAAAAATCATCCCACCCTTAAGTTATTTTTGTGAACAATTGTAAACCTAGTTGTCCTAAGTTCTTGAAATAGCCTTTTCTTCCTTTATGCAATTTAGCATCCAAAAATTTTTTCCATACCAATCAAATCCTTCCAAAATCTCTTCTTTAGAGTTGTACAATTGAGTGCCCAAGTCTTGAAATCTTGCAATAAGACCCATAGACTACTTGTAAAACAAGCAATCCTCTAGGGCTTCCTTTAGTATGAAGTCACCATTGTAATCTCTTAAGGAGATGTAGATTATTCACTTTACCTCTCACATTTCATTCACTATGGTGAAAATTATTCTATATAATGGTTTATAACCATTATGCCTTTATACTGTAATTTTCCCATGTGCTGAGGTGGTAACACTACCTATGAGGTACATCCTAACGGCCCAACTTCATCTTCCCCTATCAATACACTTGATCATATCCCAGATAGAGGCATCCACCACTTTGCCCTCTCTTTTTTCCTCTAGTTCCCTTCCTTTCTGTCTTCCAAAATGCCTAACTTGAAGGTCAAGTGCTCCCTACTGAAAATATTCTAAGGACTCCTTCTTACCGTACCTTCTTCTATGTTTGAAGACTATCCTTGCCCAAACCTACACTAAACCTAACTTCAGGAAAAGATGTCATACATCGATGACATATTGGAGCACCACACACTATTAGGTTTATGAATATTACTCCAATACCCTACTCAGCAAAGTCACATACTTGCTTCTAAAAATGTGCATGACAAAATAAACAAATAGCCTACTTCAGAACTCTTGTAGAACAAAAACTATTTTTGATAAACTAGTTTGGCATATTCCAGATCTCTAAGCCATAATTTTTTTTTATTACTTGAAAATTTTTTTATTATGAGTACAAAGTTACCCCAAAACCTTCACTTCAAGTAACCTTCTCTAGCTCAAAGTCAACCTTGAAATCAAAGAAGACAAACTAAGTTAAACACATAATTCCTTCACTAGGGCAAACTATCAATTCAACTCCAATAGGGGGCTTCACCCAAAAATGAAGCTAGGTTACTAGTGTTGGGTTTTGGCAGCCAAACAGAGCAGTGGAATTTAACCGAAACCCTTCAGGATCCAAGTGAAACATGGTAAACCAGGTGTTCGAAAAATTTTCATACCTAATTTTCGGTTGAGATCTCTCACTCAACTATAGAGTCGAATCACAAAACTTGAACAGTTGACGTGTTCAAGCTCTCTATGGTATCCACACGAGCCTCTCGGGATCACCACGCTTCCAGCGCGTCCCGGCAGATACATTTCTCTTGCGCTCGCAGTGCTAGCTTACGTCCTCCAAGGAATTGCAAGAGAAGAGTGCGGCTGTCCTTTTGGGAGGCTAGGGCAAGGAGACCTACGAATTTCTCACTAGAAGTTGTATTTATAGTGAGACTCAACTTCCAGGCCTAATGAGTTTCAAAGCCCTAATCCAATTAGGCTTTAATTTCAGGCTTAATAATGGCTCAACTATTGGGCCCATTATTAATACGAAATTATTGTGAAACCAAAACCCAAATTATTAGCCCATGCACTCTAAGGATCCAAATATCTCTATGTGTGCCACCCAATAGGCTCTTACCATGTTGGCAATGATCATAAATCACATTTATGATCATAAGCAATGAGCGGTGTCTAGCAACACATCATTGCTACCCAAGTGACAAGATTGTCGATGATTCGACTAAACCTTTATGATCATCACCGATATATTCCACTGTCCCTTTGTCCAAGATATCAAGACTAAGCACGAGACATGGAATGTGTCACTCTCGTATAACATAATCTTTAGTTTCTTGATTACCGAGTAGACCAACTTAAACTGATGACATTGATATCGTATATCAACTCATCCGAGCATGGCCATGCATTTTTCTAAGTCTTACTCTATCATCGGGCCCGAAGTTATCATTCCCGTTACATAGGAGGGACAAATCCCATCTTTATCATACAAATCCCTCCGCATGATATGTGACATACCCAATGACCTCCTTCAAGTTCACTCAGTTACGAGCAACAAAGGAAAGTATCAAAGTATGTGACTCACACGTAGGGAACCTTGATGATCTTAGGTCGAAGGACTACATATACCATGATCACTATGAGAATCACTTATGACACTCATATAACGATCCATGTAGTGTTCTCATGGTGGGTCGGTCCAGTACACAAGTTCTCCAACTTGTACCCATATGCAGACTACATATCTCATATTAGTCTCCATATATGCTAGTCGTTATGTATTATTGCAACCCACTCCACAATAATACTAGACTAGGGACGTTTGAGAATATCATTATTCTAGGGTTACAATTATGTTTGTTAAGTTACGCAGAAACAAAAACAACAAACATAATTGCTGGATTAATGCCTTAATAAAATATCATGACTCAATGTGCAAAAATATAATCATCTCATGATTGGCCTTTTGGGCACAACACTAACAAGTAGTACACATTTATACATGAGTACCAAGAACTCAAAAACCTTTATGGTTAAATAGGAGCTTGGTTCTCTCAAATTTCCTAAAGTTTAGCTTCTATAGGCACTTTTATGCACCAATAAAACCAAGTCCCTAAAACCCAACATTATCGCTTACATTACTCCCTATTACAAGTTTTATAGAACCAA
Source organism: Aquilaria sinensis (assembly GCA_005392925.1). Lineage (NCBI taxonomy): Eukaryota > Viridiplantae > Streptophyta > Magnoliopsida > Malvales > Thymelaeaceae > Aquilaria > Aquilaria sinensis. The sequence goes on along the minus strand of SMDT01002965.1, from coordinate 143,232 downwards.
ATCCAAAACCTACCTACAGCATTTCAACTAATGGAACAGTAGTTTTATCTTCCAAAACATAAAATCTAGTTACAAATCAAAATCCACCAAACTGTAAACGTAGTACTGATTATATGATCTTCATGAGCCATTTTATTCTCTTCCTATGATCACTCAACTAGACTTAGAAAGCATGGTTTCTTACTAAAAGTAAACTTATTTAGCACATAAAACTTTTGTAGGGAAACTCAATTAAAAAAATTTCATAGATCATTCCAATTCTACAAGCTATAATAGCTAAAAATCTTAAGATTATGGGATCATTTTGAGTTATAACTTACACTTACTTTGCTAGCCATTTAAAACTTGTCTCAAACTAAAAACCCTAGTAGGGACATTTAGTTCAAAGTCTGATCTTCAAACCCCATGAAAACACTTTAGTTTTATAGTTAGCATCCTCAGTCATGCTTTCCCTTTCCCCTAAGTTATTTTCAATTTAGTAAGTTCCATACATGTTCCAAATTTCCCTTAAGTCAAGCTTGGAATAGCTCAGGTCCTAATACTCTCCCTAGCTCCAAGTCAACTCTTGGGTTAGATTATAAAATTTTTGTTGACACTTAATATAGCTTTTAATAACACTTTTTATTTTCCACCAACTTTTAAGCATAGTATTATAGGAATTCAAACTCACTACACTACTATATTTGAAAAGTCACTAAATACAGTTTCACTTTTAGGTAACTCAATTTGAAACACATGCACAACCCTAGTACCAAGTTGTACCCATAATTTCATCATAGAAACAACATTATACTTCCCTAAATAGCTCATTTCCATACAAAAAGCATGTACATAATTTTCAATTCACTCTTGAAACATGCTTATGAAAGATCAACCTCAAATAACTCCCCTAACCTGAACTCAAAGTTCAAGTCAAACCTTACCAGCACAATCCTTTGCTACGAAAACTAGTCATATGTTCCTATTCAAAACTTAGTTCCATCACAATCAACCTCCTGCCATCTAACTATGTTCTTTAACATAAAGATAAAAAAAAGCTTCATAATATATTAGAACCATATTTGATCTACATAAACAACACTGTACCAAAATCTCATCACCTAACACAGACAATGTTGGAATTAATGAGTTGCAACAACCACGAACCACCAGCGACACTCCAAAACGCGCAAGAGAACAGGTCTACAAAAATCCCCCAGGATACAATGGGTTTTTCAGGAAGTGTGCACTCACACCTGGGATACTCTAGGAATCAACAGAAACACAAAAACCAGCAAGGATCAGAGCAAGAGGGGGAAAGAAGAGAGAGCTCGAAAGCGGGGTGATTTAAGAGTGGAGTAGGAATGGGTATTTATAGGTAGCAGTGGTCCGAATTTGAATGTTGGGTAGTAATGGTGGGAGTTAAAAAATTAACAATATCAATTATGATTTTGTATGTTGAGCCCATTTTGTTTTCCAACATTTGAAAAACAATTTTTTCGGATAAGGGTAAAAAAGTAAATTCAGGAAAATGTAAAAACTGACTTGGACTGAGCCTCGTGATACTTTGCGTGCATGGGGGGAATTGGGCTCTTTCCACTGTTTTGGCCCATCTTGTGCATGCGAGCCCATTACTACTTTCTTTCTTAGCTAGCCCACTTGGGCATGGTAACTTATAAAGTCTAGAAGCTCTCCTTGTCCAAGCCATGTGGGATATGCCTTTTGGAATACTTGACAACAATCCCCCACATATTTCAAAAGGCATTACTTCAAAGTTTCTTGCTGGCTTCAAGCTCAAGAATGCAATGCATCATGGCTGGTGTCTATTAGACTATGAACCAGTCATAGAGCCAATGATACTTACCTTATAGAGTACTTGGTGAAGCATTTAGTTTCTATGAACCAAATACCCTTTTGTAATTTAAGTGATTCATTAATCACATTACACCCCCCACAATTTCTGCTGTTCATTGCGGTGTTGCGCTTATCGGCCATGCGCATGTCCTGGTTTTCATTAGTGCTTTAGAGATTCTGCCACAAATCTCATAGGAGCGGCTTCACTCCTACACCCATATAGGTGATTCCATCAAGTGTTTACTGCATAAATACACTACCCATCATGGCTTATGTAAATCATTAAGAGCTTTTTGCTCATCCTCTAGTAAATGCAGTATTTGTATTATCTACACCATAGGAGGGACCTTTTAAGGAAAAGTTTCAATAATGCTTCCAGGTCTAACAATGACTTGTTATTACCCATATGAACCTAATTCATGGGTTCTCCAATCACATAGGTTAGGTTACCATCACTATTGAATCAGGTTGGCAATAGTCCCATTCCCCTCGATGTTTCATATATCATTTTCCTTCCCAGAGGTTTAGTCAAAGGATCGGCCAAATTCACTTCTGACTTTACATAATTGATCGATATAACACCATCAATAAGCAGCTGCTTTACAACATCATGTCTTAATTGAATGTGTCTATTTTTTCCATTGTAAGTTTTATTTTTTGCAATTGCTATTGCCGCTTGGCAATCACAATGCATAGACACATAAGGCATTGGCTTTATACCCAACGGTATATCTGCTAAGAAGTTTTTTAACCACTCAGCTTCACTTCCAGCCATTTCTAAGGCTATAAATTTGACTCCATAGTGGATCTGGCAATGATGGTTTGCTTTGAAGATTTCCAAGACACAGCTCCACCACCAAGAGTGAAAATGTACCCACTAGTAGATTTGGTTTCATCAGAGTCAAAAATCCAATTAGCATCACTGTACCCTTCTAGTACAGCGGGAAAACCACTATACATGATACCACATTTCATGGTACCTTTTAGATATTTCATAATTCTAACCAAAGCATTCCAAAGTTCTTCATTCGGATTTTGAGTATATCTACTCAATCTACACACAGCATAAGCTATGTAAGGTCAAGAGAAGTTCATTAGGTTCATCAGATTTCCAATAATTTGTGCATACTCTTGTTGAGCAACACTTTCACCTTTATTTTTCTTTAATTGTGCATTTGCATCATAAGGAGTGCTCACAGGTGTCACCTTAAAATAGTTAAACTTCATTAGAAGTTCTTCAATATAGTGCTCTTGTGACAAGATTAAGCAACTTTCTTTCCTTATGATTTTAATACCCAAAATTACACTAGCTTCCTCTAGATCTTTCATGTCAAACTGTGAAGATAGGAAGCTTTTGGTGTGTTCAACTATTTCAAGAGTAGTTCCAAAAATGAGCATATCATCCACATAGAGGCTAATTATTACACATTCACCACCTTCAAGTTTTGTGTAAACACATTTATCAACTCCAGTAGTTGAAAAGTTGTTGCCTAACAAGACTTGATCAAATTTCTCATGCCATTGTTTAGGTGCTTGCTTTAATCCATATAAGGATTTTCGCAACTTGCACACCTTTGTTTCTTGTCCAGAAACAACAAAGCCTTCTGGCTGGACCATATATATTTCCTCTTGTAGATCCCCATTTAAGAAAGCAGTTTTAACATCCACTTGATGTATAATAAGTTTATGTATAGAAGCCAAGGAAAATAAAACTCTTATTGAAGAAATCCTAGAAACTGGTGCAAAAGTGTCAAAATAATCAACATTTTCTTTTTGAGTAAATCCTTTTGCTACCAATCTTGCTTTATATTTGTCAACCGAGCCATCAGGCTTAAGTTTTCTTTTGAAAATCCATTTACAACCGATGGGTTTAGCACCAGGTGGTAAATCTACCAAATCCCATGTTTGATTTTGTAAAATAGAATCTATTTCATTTTGAATGGCTTCTTTCCAGAAAACAGATTCTTTCGAAGAAATCGCTTGGTTAAAAGTTATGGGATCATCTACAAGGTAGGTGTAAAAGTCATGTCCAAAGGAACTCTCTTTCCTTTTCCTTTTACTCCATCTCAAATCTTCCATTTGATGTTCAGGGATATTTTGATCTGTGGAGGCACGAGAAATCTTTTCCTTCTTCAAAAGAAAGACATGTTCAAAAACTCAGCATTTTTTGTTTCGATTATAGTGTTACAGTCCAACACATCACTTCTCAACACTAGAAATCTATATGCAGCACTATGCTCTGCATATCCAACAAAGATGCAATCGGATGTCTTTGATCCAATTTTACGCTTTTTTGGTTTAGGAAGCATAACCTTTGCAAGACATCCCCAAACTTTTAAGTACTTTAAGTTTGGGGGATAACCCTTCCATATTTCATATGGAGTTATACCATTCTTTTTATAAGGAATTCAATTTTGCAAATGACAAGCAGATAAGATAGCATCTCCCCAAACATTATCAGGAGCAGAAGAACTAACAAGCGTGACATTCATCATTTCTTTCAAAGTTCTATTTTTTCTTTCAGCTACACCATTTGATTCAGGAGAGTATGGTGGAGTTAACTCATGAATTATCCTTTCTTTTTCACAGAAATCATTAAACGATAAAAACTTACCTCCTCTATCTGATCTCACTTTTTTAATTCTTTTGTTCAATTGATTTTCCACTTCAGACTTATACAACAAAAACATATCAAAAGCCTCACCGTTGTTTCTTAACAAATAAACTTTGGTGAATCTAGAGAAATCATCTATGAAGGTCACATAATACCTTTTTCCTTCTCTAGTCATAGTATGTTTCAAATCACCAAGATCAGTGTGAATTAAACTTAATAATTCTGATTCTCTTTCAATTGAAGTACAAGTTTTCTTTGTTGACTTAGTTTCAACACATATTTCACATTTATCAAAACTTGTGTTACTAAGGGGTGTGATTAAACCTAATGATTGCATCTTTTTCAAATAAGATATACTCACATGTCCTAGTCTAGCATGCCATAAATCAAGAGACTCAACCAAGTAAGCAGAAGACGATGCATTATTGTTATTGATAATATTAGAAACACTCAGTACAAAGAGACCCTGGTTACAATAACCCTTGCCCACATAATTATTGTTTCTAGTCATGACTATCTTGTCACAATCAAATGTGACTTTGATGCCAGCCTTCATCAGCAAAGACACGGAAACCAAGTTGGCTCTTATGGTGGGTACATGCAATACATCACTTAGAGCCAGTGTCTTTCCAGAGGTCAATTTCAGAAGTACCTTGCCCTTGCCTAGAACTGGTGTACCTCGGGAGTCACCAAGATACACTGTTTCAATGCCTTCTCCTAGTGGAGTATAGGAGGAAAATGCATTTCTGTTGCCACAAATATGCCTGGTGGCACCAGAATCTATCACCCACTCTTTTGAATTAGCAGCAAGGTATGCTTGTGAAACTATCGTAGCAATGATGTCATCATCATCATCCCCATGAGCTAGATTTTCCCTTGGCTTAGGAGGTTTATCAAAGTGTTTTCTTTTTCGGCACTGTCAAGCAAAGTGCCCCTTTTTTCCACAGATGAAGCAAGGCGGCACTTCTTTGTCATCATTATTAGCTGACATTGATCTTGGCTTGAAGTTATTGTTGGGTTTCGATTTTGGATTGTACCTCTTGGAGTTGACGAGATTGGCATTAGAGGTCAATTGCTTCCCTTTGGCTATGCGCTGCTCCTTCCTATTGGTGTCCTCGATGATAATGTGAGTGATTAGGTCGGCCAAAGACAGCTGCTTGTGCTTGTGCTTTAGTTGTTGCTTGTATTCTCTCCATGATGGTGGCAGTTTTTCAATCAACAAGCCAGCTACGAACTCTTCTTGCAGTGTGATCTTTTCTCCTTTCAAGTCCTCCAGAAGCTTGTGGTATTCATTGATTTGTGTTTTTACATCCTTCTCATCTTCCATTTCCCATCGATAGAATTTCCCGATCACGAACTTTTGTTGCCCACATCCTCTGCTGTGTATTTGAGCAGCATGGACTCCCATATTTCCTTTGCTTTCTTGTACTTAATGTAGACATTGAACAACTAATTAGATAAAGTTCAAATTACTGTGTGACGGCATAAAGTTGAAATTATTGTGTGACAGCATACCTTATCAGCATAAGTCCAAGACTCCTGCAACTTGGGGTCAGTCGGTTTGGACTCATTCAGTGCGAAAGTAACTCCATGAACATCTAGCAGCATGTAAATGCGTTCCTGCCATCTCTTGTAGTTTTCTCCACTAAACACTTCTATCTTTGAAATGTCAGGGAATAGCTTTGCTAAGGTTGATGGAGGGGTTGGAGGAACCGACATCCTGGCATTGGATGCAGCTTTCATGTAGAAGCGAGCATCAGTGAGCGCCCTATCGCAAGCAGCAGCAAGGTCGGGATCTTTCTCTCAATCGATTTGCGCAATTGCAGTTGCAAGAGCTTTCTCACAGTTGGCAGCTGCAGCCTCGATATCAACAGACTTTTCCCAGACAATGTCCAAAGGATCGCTGATTGGAGCACCATTGTTGTGGTTCGAATTCATGTTATAATCCTTGAGATTGCTGGAATTAATGAGTTGCAACAATCATGAACCACTAGCGACCCAAGCCGTGTATACACTGTCCTCAAGGATTATAGCTTGCGACTCTCCAAAATGTGCAGGAGAACAGGTCTGGGAAAATCCCCCAGGATACAACGGGTCTTCCGGGAACTGTGCACTCATACCCAGGACAGTCTAGGAATCAGCAGAAACACAAGAACCAGCAAGGATCAGAGCAGGAGGGGGAAAGAAGAGAGAGCTCGAAAGCGAGGTGATTTGAGAGTGGAGTGGGAGTGGGTATTTATAGGTAGCAGTGGTCCGAATTTGAATGTTGGGTAGTAATGGTGGGAGTTACAAAATTAATAATATCAGTTATGATTTTGTACATTGAGCCTATTTTGTTTTCCAACATGTGAAAAACAATTTTTCCGGGTAAAGGTAAAAAAGTAAATTCAGGAAAATGTAAAAACTGACTTGGACCGGGCCTCATGATACTTTGCGTGCAGGGGGGGAATCAGGCTCTTTCCACTGTTTTGGCCCATCTTGTGCGCGCGAGCCCATTACTACTTTCTTTCTTACTTAGCCCACTTGGGCATGGTAACTTACAAAGTCTAGAAACTCTCCTTGTCCAAGCCATGTGGAATATGCCTTTTGGAATACTTTACAACAGACAATGATATGCTCATATATGTACATGTTTTCTATAAGTTTTCCCTTGATAATTGTTTGTCTTTTGATATGTGTTTTGTAGGAATTGGTGCTTAATTGCTTTATATTTTGTTTTCATATATTATTTTAGGTCTTTTATGGCTAGGAAGAATCTTGCATGAATTTTGGAGATGAATTGTGAAATTTTTGAAATATTGGAGTTAACACGACTTCAAACATTCCCATGTCAACTTCAAACACCCCAGTGTCTACCTATTACATCCTCGTGTTCATTGTCACACCCATGACTCTGAGCATATCATTAAATATTCATGATTTTCTTGTGTTTGCATGCTGTTAGGGTTTTCTCAAGTTATTTATACTGAATTAAAAAAAGAAAAGAAATGAAAGAAACCAGAAAAGGCCAAAACAAAGAAGGTAAAATTACATAGAAATAGAGTTTAGGGTTCTTAGGAGAATGTTTTCAAAGGCATTTTAGATGATCAACACTGATTAGTTTGCTCCAGAGCAAAGATTCCTTGGGTGAGAAGAATTTTATAGATGGAGTCTTCTACTATTAGTTTTCTTTTGTTTCTGTTGTGTTTGTCTATCGGCAGATGGACCCTAAGATGATACTATTCTTCTAATTACTTTTAGTTTAATATAATTACAGTTTTCTTATGATCTATGCAACATTCTTCGAAGCATTGATTAATAGTAGCTAGCCTATTAATTCAATGTTGGATTATGAACATATGTAGGAATTATTTGGTATGTTTATTCTAAATCACCATTAGTTAAAAGGGAAAGTATTGTAGTCAAGAGTAATAAAATGACATAATACCTCTAGACTAAGGTGAAACCTAGTAGTTGTGTTGTAGAACTAGTTATGCATTCTTAGGGAATGTGGTACAACTAAACACACTATTCGTAACATAATAATAGGTATAAGTAACCGGGAGTAATAGAGAGCTAATCCATTTGAGATAACACTCCATGATCCAAGTTAACTATTTACTTACTAAACCAAAGTAAAAGTGATGCAATAGATTTATAAGGGGATTCTAATCTAAGCATGACATATCATGATTGTTGATTGTTTCATTTATTTTTTTATAATTGTCGGTTAAATAATAAAGAGAGGTTGAGTATGGTAGACAACTCTTTTCCATGGGAAATTTTTTTTTTTTATACTTCTCACTGCCACAGTTGGATGATAGGGGCACTTGTCTTTTATTTCACATATATAAGTATAGAGAGATTTAAAACATCTACATTAAGAATTGAATTAGTGTAGTAGGAAGCATTTTGTGAACTATGAAACACACATAAAGTGTTTTGCACCATTAATGGGGAACATTTATTGAGATTGCTACTTGAAAGATTAATCTTTACTAATTTAGCCATTTATTTTCTTGCAGCATTTTCTTTTTTTAGATTTTTATTTTATTTTTAGTTTGGTAATTTCTTATTTAGTAGAATTAGTGCATCACTTGTAGTTACCCTGGTGAAGTGGTCAATGCTAATAAAAAAATTAAAAGAACTTCAAGGAGACTTTGCTATTGTCGAGGCTCAACTAACCCCCACCCTAAACCCTTTTGAGAGGTTTATACCAACTGATTGGTTTTAATTACTCAGTTGCTTTCATATAGTGATTTGGACTTGACTCCTAGGATTCTTAACCCCAATATGTTACTCACTCAAGTAATAATCTCAAGCTTTTGAATTTTTAGTAGAGTTTACTTAGTCTTACTCAACTAGTAGGCTCTTAATCAGTTAAACTTACTTAGGGGTTTAAGTATGCATGTGAAAGTGAGCCTTAGTGTCTTTAGGGATTCATTAGGGCATACCTAAAGCTAACCATATTTTCACACACAATTATACATACATTCATAAACCATAGATTATAACCATGCATGCTTTTACTTCTACATATCATCTTTAGTGCCATATGGCCTACCTAGGCCCAAAACAAACATACAGGCATAGGTTCTGTTTATTCCTAGCCTAGTCCTATTGACTCCCATATATACAATTATGTACATGCCAAAATTCCAAGAAGGACTATATGGCTCAAAACATCAAAAGCTTGATGTTTCAAAAGTTTTCATGTATGGTACAATTTTCTGTTTAAACAGTCTCTCGACCTACTAAGACTTTCACTTTCACTTTTACCTGGCACTTGGGCCGTAGATTTCTATCAAGCCTCCTAGTTCTGGTCCATACCAAGATTGAGCCAAAAATAGCAACACCTACTACAACCATCAGGGCCTACAAACAAAACATAAAACACAATCATCAGTTCATATTAATGAACTTTCCATGCTTCCTTTTTCATAAGACATAATTTATAGAGCATACCTCTCCATACATAGACCTCTTCTAGAGGTTCCTGAGCCCTTTAGTCCTCCACTTCCTTACCCGAAATAAGCAAAAAAAGGCATGAGTACTTAGGTATTCAATGAAGAACCTAAACGACACCTAATGCCTTATTAAGTGTTTAAAACACTCATATACTAAAAACCTCCAAGCTTCTTAAGTAACCTACATCCAAAGGCATAAAAGACACCAAAAAAAATAAGCACAACATAATACATAATACATATATAAGTAATGAATGGGTTAGCATGTGAATTAAATCAGAGAAGCACACAAACACACACACCACAACCACTAGGTTTCCTTAACATAGCAAGCATGATTTCTTGGTAGTTTCTTCTTGTGATCACTTTGATTAAGTTCATTTATTATAGACCTCCAGGTGATTTTCAAGCTTGGCCCAACTTGAACAAAAACCTTATGCTTGCCGAAAGCAAATTACCTAGCTTACCATAGTGCTTTCTGCACACATAGCCCATTAACATAGCCTCTATGTCACACCCCACACAGGCCCTAGCCAGTGCATCTACTGTGCCCTTCAACTAAGCTACCATAAAAGTTAATTAATACAAGCACTTGAATGTGTTATGGTTCAGCTTAGGTTCGGCCAACTTTTACCTTTGTAGCTTAAGTCTTATTTTATTAAGGTTAAAGCCTGAGAGGTGCCCCAACAGGCTTACTAGGTAGCACTGTACATGTTACTTGCATTTCAAGGCAAGGCCCATAAGTTACTTACAACACAAGGCAAGGCTTTAAAAGTTACTTGCAATACAAGGCAAGGCATACACACTTTTTATCTTTAAGCGTCTAGGTTGTGTGCTCATCAAGTATGGCATTCTAATGTATGGCAACCAAGAAGTCCACAATTGTAGATGTTTAAAAACATGTTTTCATGTCAATGTACATTCGACCTAACAAGAAACATAGAGGTTTAACTCAATAAGGACAATTCCAAGAACACATAAACAAAGCATAACTTGGCATTCATCCATTCATAAAATATACACAAGTACATAGTTCAACCGAGGCTACATATACACAAAATGGCCTCCCTCCCTACTAGTACTAATCACTTGGAAACATACCAAGAGTACTCATTATCCAAAATGGCCACAAGTTATGCTTTACATATCCACTCCAACGGTAGTACCCGAGAGATACCTTAAAGGTACAGTACAAGATCAAAGATTGTAGGCAAAGTCCTATCACGAAGTTCATGGTCATAAAAGCAAACCAAAACACTAATGCCCATGAGCACACATCCATTGTCCTAGACTTGTCCCACAATCTACACAAAAGCCTGCAAAACTCAAACACATAAGTTTGAGCAATAACCATAAGACTTGCATAATGTACTCACAAGCCAAGCATTCAGTTTTGGCACATACCTTGACAAAAGTTCACTAACTTAGCACACAAGCAACACACACAATCACTCAAGCTCTAAGCCTTTTCCTAAAACATACACAATAAAGAGCATGAGTTTATAAACTCAATAAGTTCACTATAGCTCCAAGGAGCTAATTTAGTCAAGCCCGAAAGCTTAACCTCATTATAGCTTTTCTTAACCTGCAAGAAAGACAAGAAAACACCAAAACACAAGCATAACAACATGTACACATGATAACAGCAATATATATACATGATAACAATAACTAAAAATGGTTAGCAAGCACATCCAAGCAAACAAGCAGACAACACACACACCACAACACAATGCCCTTCTTGCCCAAAGCCAACTAACAAGTACACACACATAGTTTGCACTCCAAGCTTTGCCAATCCAACACCATTCCACTAGAGCTCCAAGTTCAAAGATAAGTTGGCCTACTTACCTTGAACCTTAGTACTTGCCAATAATGACTAGCTAGCCAAGAAATCACACCAACCCAAAGGCTCTAAATATGGCCCATCTAGCAATCTAAGATCATATAGCTCAATAATACTATCACTTACAAACCATTACTCTACTTGAAATTGGAATATTACCAAAATCAAGTAGATTTCATGAAACTTTACCAATTACTAGCTTGAGCTCTCGGTTTCAACTTGAATCTTCAAGACCATGCTTGAAAACACATATCCAAAGTCGCGTTCAGCCAAAAACACCAATTACAAGCTTGATTCTTCAATTCAAGCTTCAATCATCACCAATTTGGCATAAACCCGAAGCTTTCAACCCAAGAACACGAAGAACACGCTTTGACTTGCAAAAATGAAGTTTTGACAAAAACTAATGATTTTCAGTTAAGTGGAAGCATGCATTAGCCAGCCAAGTGCCACTTGTGCACAAAAATGGGCTTAATGCCCTTCTCAGCATAAACAATTTTGCATGGCTTAATGATTCCTCCCATGCCACTTGGTATCACTATTAGCACCCAAAAGAACATTCAATTTGGCCCTTAAACTTTGTTTTTTGCCATTAGTACTTAGGCCATTTCTCATGTGCATTTTAAACCCGATAGTTCTTGGTTGCACATGTTCATCAGTTTCCACATTTCCATTTGAGTCCCTGATGGTTTTTAATGTATTCTTCTTACATTTTGGCATAGGCCAAGCACTAAGGTAGGGCCCTGACACTCTAGGCTCCTTTGGCTTAAGCCATCTTCTAGGGTAGCTTTTCCCCTTCAAAATATAGGAGAAGAAGCCTTATATAGGTTCTCACCTATGGTCAAAGACGTAGCAAGGAAGCTTGATCATGCTTTCATAACTATGAGCATCAACATAGGTAACACCATATGCTAGGCTTGCTTGAAATTGCCTCGAATTCACCTTCTATTCATCCTTCTCCACTTTTTTTCTTTCCAAAAATTGAAGGGTACTTGGGCAGGGTTGTGTCCAGATAGATAATGCTGAGAAATAAAGAAGGGAAGAAGAGATTTGCTCATAAATGGCACTGAAAATGGTGTGCTAGTTTAGCTTCAGTTTTGGCTAACTTATGTTTTATTTGGTCTTTTGCTTGTGTTTTCGCCAATAACTATTTTTAGGTTGTGCTAATATATTTTCAAGAGATAAATTAATAGAAAATAGCCAAGAAAAAGCTAGGTAGCTACAAGGAAGCTGTCATATGAAGACTTGTAAGTTGACGGTGCCCGAATGGGTTATTCAAGCCATTTTGATTTTATTTCTTTAGTTTAGTCTTCTTTGTGGTTTCATTTCTTCCCAACCTTTTTTATGGTAATTTGTATGACTTAGTACCAAGTCTTAGGTAGTAAATGGTGTTAGTGTTGTCCCCAAAAAGCCAATCATGAGATGATTGTATTTTTGCACATTGAGTCATGATATTTTATTGAGGCATTAATCCAACAATTATGTTTGTTGTTTTGTTTCTGCGTAACTTAACAAACATAATTGTAACCCTAGAATAATGATATTCTTAAACGTCCCTGGTCTAGTATTATTGTGGAGCGGGTTGCAATAATACATAACGACTAGCATATGTGGAAACTAATATGAGATATGTAATCTACATATGCGTACAAGTTGGAGAACTTGTGTACTGGACCGACCCACCATGAGAACACTACATGGATCGTTATATGAGTGTCATAAGTGATTCTCATAGTGATCATGGTATATGTAGTCCTTCGACCTAAGATCATCAAGGTTCCCTACATGTGAGTCACATACTTTGATACTTTCCTTTGTTGCTCGTAACTGAGTGAACTTGAAGGAGGTCATTGGGTATGTCACATATCATGCAGAGGGATTTGTATGATCAAGATGGGATTTGCCCCTCTTATGTAACGGGAGTGATATCTTGGGGCCCCTTGATAGAGTGAGACTTAGAAAATGCATGGCCATGCTCGGATGAGTTGATATACGATATCAATGTCATCAATTTAAGTTGGTCTACTCGGTAATCAAGAAACCAAAGATTGGGCTATACGAGAGTGACACATTCCATGTCTCGTGCTTAGTCTTGATATCTTGGACAAAGGGACAATGGCATATATCAATGATGATCATAAAGGTTTAGTCGAATCATCGACAATCTTGTCACTTGGGTAGCAATGATGTGTTGCTAGACACCGCTCATTGCTTATGATCATAAATGTGATTTATGATCATTGCCAACATGGCAAGAGCCTATTGGGTCACACACATAGAGCTATTTGGATCATTAGAGTGCATGGGCTAATTATTTGGGTTATGGTTTCACTTTAATTTCGTATTAATAATGGGCCAAAGAGTTCAGCCATTATTAAGCCTGAAATTAAATCCTAATTGGATTAGGGATTTGAAATCCAATAGGCCTGGAAGTTGAGTCTCACTATAAATACAACTTTTAAGTGAGAAATTCGCAGGTCTCCTTGCCCTAGCCTCCAAAAAGGACAGCCACACTCTTCTCTTGCAATTCCTTGGAAGACGCAAGCTAGCACTGCGAGCGCAAGAGAAACGCATCTGCCGGGATGTGGTGGAAGCCTGGTGATCCCAAGAGGCTCGTGTGGATACCATAGAGAGCCTGAACACATCAACTGTTCAGTTTTTGTGATTCGACTCTACAGTTGAGTGAGAGATCTCAACCAAAAATTAGGTATGAAAATTTTCGAACACCCGGTTTACCCCATTTCACTTGGATCCTAGAGGGTTTCGGTTAAATTTTACTGCACTGTTTGGCTCCCGAAACCCATCAAGTGGAGCTAGAAATTACTTGGTTATAGCTTAGAATGTCGCCTTGAATGACTTAGGTACATTCGGTGACTGAATGGTTTTACTTTCCAAATCTTGACTAGTTTAGTCTTTAATTTGATTTCTTTCCAATTAGCCTTGGGTAGGTTCCTATCTTGAATTAATGAGCCCATGAAGCTACCAATAAAAAACTAAAAAGCTACTTTCAAAAGCCATTGAAAACTATGAATCCAAAGTTAGCTGAATGGTGTAGCTGCCATGACTTTTGACCTTGTTTTTTGGTTAAATCTTCTTCCAAGTAGCTTAAGTATTTTTAGATTTTATTTCATCCTACTTAACCTCTCAAGTGGCACATTTTAAGCACCCCTTTTGCTAAATTATTTGGCCAATTTAGCCCTCAAGCTTTGCCTTGAACACAAGTGCACTTTAAACTGCACTCAAGAGTACTTTAGTGTCTCTTGGGTCTCTTGGGGTGTCCCCATGTTTCTTTGGTGTTTTTCACCTCTTATTCACCCACATTGTAGCACTCATTGCAATTTGAATGGTAGGTATCATTTTTATAAAATTTATTTCAAGTCTTTAGGCTTTAGAGCCACTATAAGCACATAATTGCACACAATAGTGCACTTCAAAGTGTTCTAGTGCACTCTAGTGTGACTTGGTATTTTTTTATGAATCTATCATATTTTTATGTGTGTATAGTTGCCGACATGGGTGTTACCATCTTAGGCATTGTACCTACATAATTTCTTTTGGCACTTTTGGCTTTAGAGCTCCTGAGCCCATATAAGAGCATACTAGTATGTGCTTAAGGGCTTCCTTTTTGTGCCTTAGTTTGAGTCATCTATTTTCTTGCTTTCTTAACCAAGTTGCCTCTAAATATTGGGTTTCACTTTCATAATCCACTTAGTGCTTAAGCATAGCCTTGTTTGGCTCATTATTTTTCCAACTTTCATTAGATTCCATCTAAAGTTCAGACAGAGCGTCTCTAGGGCACTCTCATGGGGTACTTACACTGTAAACTCCTTATTTTCATACCTGTTACTTGCATTACTCACATATTCACATAATGTGCTTTATGTGTACATCTCATTACAGCCCAAGGCCTATACAAATCATAGGCATGACAACTATACAAGCAACACTAAGTTGCAGCCATTACCTCTTGAAATAGAGCAACAAGGAGAAAATCAAGAGTAATTAATCATGAAAGATTGAAATCAAGCAAGGACTATGTCTGAGTATGCTAAACCTTCTTGTAAAGGGATGGAATCTAGTATTGTTAAACCTTCTGTCAATGCCAACAATTTTGAGATCAACCCAAATATTAGTCAGATGGTGTAAAACTATCTTTAGTTTGATGGTTTCACAGATGAGGATCCCAATGCCCATATTGCTATTTTCCTAGAAATTTATGATACATTCAAATTTAATGGAGCTCGTAAAGATAGCATTCAGTTTAGGCTATTTTCATTTCCATTGAGAAGAAGACTGAAACAATGGTTGACTTCACTTCTAAGAAGTTATATTGCCCTGGAATGCTGTCGTTAAAAAATTTCTATCAAAGTATTTTCCTCTGACTAAGTCTACATGGTTTCATAATTATATTTTTGCTTTCGATCAGATGGATTCTAAGATACTTTATGAGCCTTGGGAAAGGTTTAAGGATTTGTTGAGGTGTCCACATCACAGATTACCTACATGGATGCTAGTCAAGACATTCTACAATGGTTTGAATTATGCTTCCAAGTAGATGATTCAAGTAGCAGCTGGTGGAACTTTGAACAACAAAACGCCTGAAGTAGCACAAGATTTGATTGAAGAGATGGCAATGAAAAATTCCAATGGCAATCATCATCTAGAATTGAATCAAGTAAAGTAATTTTAGCTTAGAATTCTAATATTTTTTCAGCATTGGCTAATCAAGTTGAAGCTCTAATAAGGGAGTTTAGAAATTTTTCTACTGATAAAAAGCAAGTTGTAAGGATGCAATGTGAATTTTGTGGAGAAGCTCATTCAAGTTATGATTGCTAGATGCAGAATTGGATGAGAAAAACATAGCAAGTGAATTTTTTTATAAATCCACCAACGCCACAAAACAATCCATATAGCAACACCTATAATTAAGGATGGATGAACCACCCTAATTTTTTTGAGGTAATTAGAGACAACAACAACTGCCCAATTTTCAACCTAGACCCCCATAGGAAAGGAGACCAACTATAGAATAATTAATACTAAAGTGCATGCAACATTATGATGGTTGAATTAACGTAACTGAATTAGAATTGAGGAATATAAGAGCAAGTAAGAAAAATTTTGAGACTCAGCTAGGCCAACTGGCCAAAATCCTTTCAAAGAGGCCACAAGGTGCTTGACTGGCCAATACCAAGCCCTATTTCAAAGTAGCATATAATCCAACCTTTCATGAAAAGGTAGACAATGATATAAATGTCAAGGTTTTGGAGATGAAGGAAGAGCCTCCTTGAGTCATGAAGAAGGCATCTAGCCAATGACATTAAACCAAGCCCTTCTAGGGAGGTAACCTAGGTGATAAAATTTTTTATTCTATTCTAATTAGCTTTTATTTTCTACTTTGAATTACCTTATTAGGAGTTAATTATTTTCAGTTGTCCATTAAATCAATGCTTTGTGCTTTCATGCATAAACCTAGGCTCATTTATGATCGTTGAAGGCCATAGGCCTTTAGGATCACCCAAGGTCCTTGTACAGACTGGGTAGTATGGCCAAATGCGGTAACCTTGGTACTTAAGAGATTTGCCTGACCGAAGTACGCACGATGAGCCTTCACACCAACGTGCCCCTAATACTAACAAATATAGTTATAAAGCTGCTCCCAGGTACATGCAAAGTGCTCACCAAGGCCCGTGTTAAAACAGCTAGCTATAGAGACAGTTGGAATGATGTAGACCCTTGTCTCCCAAACTAGCTGAACACATGTAAGGCAGATTTGTGTGTTTCACCCCCGGGAGCCTATTTATAAAGAGCCACTCCAGGTATGTTATAGAGGCTATTCTATTATGATCACTGAATACTCCCAGTTATATTACTTTCATACTTAGGCATTGGAGAATCACCCCCTGCCCCAGAAAAATACTCTAAGGATTCCCTTTCACCCCTTTTTTCTGGTGTCTTCCAAGGACAGCAATTGACTGAAGAAGCCATGCTCATAGATGCCCGTGTAGAGCTCAGACAAACTAAGTCACCAATGACACCAAATGGAACCATTTGTGGGAACCCAGGCACACATCACTATGGTGACAACTCGGGCTTCTAAGAACAAACCTCACCACAATATCTTGTTGGGGAAGACTCATTATTCACCAAAGGAACAAACAGCTGATCTAGTAACCCTACCCCAAGATGACTGCTCATTGATGTTGATGATTGGGTTCCTACGTGAATTCCAGCATACCATAGTCATAGAGATAGCCCAAAACTTTGTACAAAATAACTCAAGGAGGCCTTCCAGGAGGGAATCCTCACCAGAGAAATCCCTAGCTCTGGCAAAAAATTTACCTCCTACGTTGGAAGGTAGCATGTGAAGTGATTCTCGCGTCTAGAGCTTTTCACACTATAACCTGAAGCACAATAATAAGGAGAAGGGTCTAGCCATTTTTTATTGAAACTCTGCATGGCAAGACTTCCCTTTCTCCATGAGGACATGATGATGGCCGATCGGATCTTCTATTGAAAATTTTTTTTGAAAAAATGAATAAAATGGAGGAGTAGATCACAAGAAAACCTATGTGGACTTTAACTAGGACTCCCATTAGGGATGAGGCTCCCTTTATTCTGGCCATCCGAAATGCCCCATTCCTGCTAAACTTCAGGGTGCCTCGACTAGACTCGTATGACGGGAGGGGTAAGCCTCAATCACATCTAACCAAATACCAGAAGAACATGGTTCTGAGTGGAGCCGATGAAGCAACCCTGTGCAAATGCTTTGAGGTAACCCTTTCAAGTCCAGCAACTACTTGGTATAACACCCTGTCCCCCTCTTCTATTGGTCTATTGCTTTTACTCACCAATTCATTGGAAGTCGCCCTTCAGTGAAGAAAATGGCTCTGTTGTTTAATGTTGCTCAGAGGGAAAATGAGTCTTTCTGAGACTACATTAACAAGTTCAACCAAGAAGCCCTAAAATTCATTAACTTATCTCCCAAGGTTCGCGTCTTCACGATAACAAGGGGACTCTAAAAAGGTCACAACTAGGCATTTGAGCTTTCAAAGCAGATGCCAACCACAGTTAGAGAACTCTACCAGCTAGCTAAACATTACATGATTGCTAAAGAAATGATAGCTGACGAAGAAAGACTACATACTCAAAAAATGGAACATTGGTTCCAGAACCAACCCCATAGGGAAGGTGGCTGCAACAAGCAGCCCAAGAGGAGCAAAGTGAAAAGAAAGATACCGACTTATTACCCCTGAACACTTCTTAAACGAACATTTTGGTGGTAATGGAGAAGCAAGGAGGAGTTCAAAGGCCCAAGCCAATGGTCCCTAACAACAAAAAGAACATGAAGAAGTATTGTCAGTATCATCGGGACAATGGCCATGACACCAAAGACTATCATCAGCTAAAGAAGTTTATTAAAACTATCATCAAGCAAGGCCAAAAGAGAAGATTTCTCCAATTCCAGTAACTAAAGGTGGGAAGCAGGGATGACAAAGTGAAGTATGATGAGGATGAATATGACTCCATCTGACAAAGAAATCTCTGAAGTCCCAAAAGGCTGTTGCCTCCTCTTGTAGGCATGATTCAAACTATCACCATGTAACTTCCTTCATTGGAGAAAAAAAGGAGAAAAAAGGAAATCACTATACTCTGCTTTAGAAAAGCACAAATATGTTGACAAGATCTGATGGAAACACAGTCAACTTCCTTTATGATGGCCCTTTTTTTATTACCACCCCAATAGTAAGCTAGGATCTCAAATGAGTCCTCTGTGATGATCGATCAAACACTGATGTGTTGTTCACTCACATATTGCCGAAGTTAGGGATATCGGTAGAAGCTTTTAAACCAATGGTATCCTAACATACTGAGCGGGCCTCGATGAACTCCCAGTCTTGGGCATCGTTGAACTACCATTCATGGTCAAGGGAAGAAGTGTAGGGGGTGGTGAGGAGCTATATGCCTCAGTCATGGCAATATTCATCACGGTTGATGTTCCCTTGCCATATAACACCATCGTCAGAAGGTTCACCTAAGGGATGCTACACATGAGGTTGGATGTGAAGTACCTAACACTAACTTTTGAAGCCGACAAAGGTGGCATAATCATCTTCATTGATTAGGTTGAGGTCTGAAAGGGCTTTCTAAAAGCACTGCAGCCTCCATTAAAGAAGAGGATTCATGTCTCAGCAACAACAGTGTCAAAAGAGCCATGAGCAAACATAAGGGATAGGGCCAAATGGGTAAATGTGGAAACAGAGAGCTTAAAGCTCATTGAAGGCCGAAGTACCAAAATCAAGAAAAATATGTCGGACGGGGAAAAATCTAAACTTGTAGATTTCTTGGAATCAAATAAAGATCTCTTTGCTTACTCTCTGAAGGATATGCCTGGTAATAAACCCAAGCATAATTCAACATAATTTAAATGTTGATCCCCTCACAAAGCTCATAAGGCAAAAGAAGCAAAATATAGCCCCGAGCAAGAGAGCTTTTATCAAGCAAGAAATAGAGTGACTCTTTGAAGCATGAGTAATAGGGGAGGTGGAATACCCTGATTGGTTAAGCAACATGATAATTGTTACAAAAGAGAGGAGTGACAAACTCTAAATGTGCATTAACTTTATCAAAGTAAATGATGCTTGCCCTAAGGACTTATACCCATTGCCTTCGGTAGATCAGTTGGTAGATTACACTTCAAGATACTTTTAGTGAGTATCATTAGATCCAAATGAATCCAATCGATGAAGAAAAAACTTCATTCATCACCGATGAAGGCATGTTCTGCTATATCTAGATGCCTTTTGGGTTGAAAAATGCGAAAGCCATGTATCAATGGTTGATGAACAAAGTGTTTGAAAGGTGGATTAGTAAGAATATGGAGGTACACATCAATGATATGATAGTCAAAAGCTGAAGCAATCCTGACCACATTGAAGATCTACGAGAGACATTTTAACAGCTTAGAAAATTTGGCATACATTTAAATCCTAAAAAGTGTACCTTCAGCATAAAAGGGGGAAATTTCCTAGGATTCGTAGTCTTAGCACAAATCCAAACAAGGTAAAGGCTGTCCTAAAATCCTAAACTCCTAGCTCAGTCAAGGATATACAAAGGCTGATGGAAAAAATAACAGCCTTAAGTGGTTCTATCTCACGCTATGGCGACAGATGCAAACCATTCTTCAAGGCACTTACAAAAGTGGCAAACAATGACTTCGAGAGTGACGGTCCATCGAATCCCTGGAACAAAGAATGTCAGGTGCCCCGGGAAGGAATCAGGTTTCTCTTGCTGAGTTACCCACTCTCAAACAACCAAAAGAAGTGAAACCCTCATCCTATACTTGGCTGTTAGTGAAAAAAACCATTAGGTCCATCTTAGTGTATAAGGATGAGTTCAAAAAACAATGGCTTGTGTATTACATAAGCAAATCACACCATGGATATGCTTTGGTTCTATCAGAATGATGACTTCAACCTTATTTTCAAGGCCATTCAATCATCATCCGAAGTGACCTCCCAATTAAGGATGTGATGAAGAAAGTAGATCATTCAAGAAGGCTTTGAAAATGGTGCATAGAGCTCTATGAATACAATATAAGCTATGAGCCAAGGAAAATGATCAAGGCACAAGTGACTTCATGGTCGAACTACCACATAGTGTTATAGTTAAGGCTTTGATTGAGGAAGACTATGAGCCGAAATGTTAGCTATTCATCGATGGTGCATCAGGAGTAACACATCAAGGCGCAGGTATAAGTTTAAAGGGGACAGAAGGAATGGAAGCATCCAAGGCTATCAAATTTGGATTTCAAGTAACAAACAATGTGGCTGAATATGAAGCCTTCATTGTCGGACTATGCCTCGCTAAGAGTATAGGCATTAGGTTTCTCTGACCCTGCAGCGACTCTCAGCTCTTAGTTCAGTAGTTGAAAGATTACTATGACGTTGGAGAGCCAAGGCTCAAAAGATATTATAGTCTTGTAAAAGAGATGATGGAGAAGCTCGATAAAGTGCTCATAGAAAAGGTGCCCTGGCAAGAGAATACACAGGTAGATGCCTTAGCCAAGACAATCAGATGCACTAAAGAGCAAAATGTGCCAAGAATAGATGGAAACCATGTATTGAGCATCTAGGAAAGATGGATAGCACAACTCTGGAGATATCTCACTAAATAAAATATGCCTGACGACCCTCTAGAAGGCTCAAAGGTCCAAAGGAGGGCGAGAAGATATTTCCTCATTGATGAAGAACTTTATCGACAAGGCTACTCCAGTCCCTTGCAAAAATGCATTGAAGCGGCTAAAATAGAGTTAATATTCAGACAAGTACATGAATGTAGATGTGGTTCTCACATTGGCACAGACACTTTGGCGGGTGTTATACTCAGCAAGGATATTTCTGGCCATCCCTATGACAAGACGTGCAAAGAATCGTAAGAAACTATGACAAGTGCCAATGCCATGCTTCTATTCAAAGGGTGCCATCAAAAGTTGTAACATTAGCAAATTACCCTTGTCCTTTTGCAATCTGGGACATGGACCTTATAGGCCCACTACCTACCACCCCTAAGGGGTGAAGTACTGCAAGTAGCTGTAGATTATTTTAGATAGTGGATGAAAGCAGAACCATTGGCTCTATATCAGCTAAGGAAATCCAAAAATTTGTGTGGAAAAAAATTATATCCAGATTCGGTTGTCCGAGGATATTGGTGGCCGATAATGGAACTCAGTTCACTGATAAAGGATTTCAAAAGTTTATTACTGACTTGAGGATCAAGATACATTTTGCTTCAGTACCACATCCTTAAAGTAATGGCCAAGTTGAATTGTCCAATTGAACCGTTAAAGATGGCCTGAAAAAATGGCTCAAAGAAGCCAAAGGAAAATGGCCGGGAAAGCTGCCTAGTGTTTTATAGAGCTACCAGACTACTCCAAGGAAGGCAACATAAGTAACCTCATTTTCTCTCGCATGTGGTAAAGAAGCATTGATACCTATTAAGGTAGCATACTCATCCTTAAGAGTGCAGATCTTCGATAGACAATCCAACGTAGAAGGCCTAAGCACCAGATTGGATCTGTTGGAGGAACATAGAGAACTACCAAAACTCTGAAGACGGGCATTTCAGCAAAAAGTGATTGCTTTTGCAAATCAAAAAGTTAAACTAAAAGGAATCAAAGTTGGGGACCTCGTGCTCTGAACAACCAAGGTGGAACCCTGAAGGCTTGCACAAGGTGTGCTAAGGGAAAATTAGGAACGACCTTATGTTGTTACTGCCAAAGTTAGGCCTGGAGTCTACAAATTGGCAGATAACTTCAGGTGTGAACTAAAAACCACATGGCACATAGATTGTCTATAGAAGTACTTCGCTTGATTCTGCCGAAGTACAGTTCCAATAGAGACACACTATGTGTGAAAAATATATGGCAAGGAAAAACTTTCATGGGAAAACTCTCCCCAACATCATGAATTAAGTCCATGTACTTAGGGAAAATCATGCGAATAATGAAAGCCAACATCATCACTGAAAGAACAAGAGATAGGAGGGAGAGCGTTGAAGCTTTAAAGAAACCTCGGCGATCAAGCCAAATGATGGAGTTAAACCTCTAGCATTTGAGAAATGTTTCTAGCCCTAAAAAGGTTAATTGAGGGAACAAAACCACATTACTGAAATGGGTGAACGCGCCAATGAATACTTCAAAATGATAACACTGAATGGGAAAAGTACAAAAGCAACAAGCGAAAAAAGGTTGAAGAAGGAGATAAAAGGGGAGGAAGAAAATAAAGATTCACTAATATGGGAAAGGCCGACACACGGCCAAATTACAATAGGCGCATAAGACAATAGCAAGAAAGGAGAAGGAAGATAATGAGACAAAGAAGCAACAAATTCAAGGGTCAGCACCCGTATTGTCTCCAAATTCTTCTTCCTCGTCTTTTTCCACTTCCTCATCCTCGTTCCCCTCCTTCTCGGTTCGGTCCTTTCGTCGTTAGGCAGACCATCATGCTCCCCAAGTTACTCATCCTTTGACCATGCCGATGTATCCCCTTCAAGCCTCAAAAAAGCATTCAAGTAAGAAAGGTCAAGATCGGTGTGCCTCTCCAGGACTTGCTAGCGGCCTAGGCAGAACCCATCTTGAAGTCCAGAAATGGCAATGTCCATAATTTTCTGCAGCTCCTCCCCCATTCCTTCCTTTTCCATCTCCAGCTCCTTGATTTTTAGCTTGCCTTTACGAAGCTCCTTCTGAAGGTCATTCTTGTCCTTTGTATATCACTTCACCTTCCAATCAAGGTAATCACGATTGATCTTGATGATGTCGAGATCAATGGACATTAGGGAAATATGATGGCTGAGGTCATTGACATAGGAGTTGGCCCCCTGCGTGATGGCCTCAACATCCTTACTAACTTGCCTCTCAAGTTCGGTGAGCTCAGTTGTGGCCTTGTACTTCAACTCACCAAACTTGAAGGTTATGTCGGTAAGAGCCCCCTTCCTCTTAACGACATTAGTGGTAGAAGGGAACTTTGTCATGAAACAGATGTTAAGGTCATGACAAAGTCTCTAAAGTACCCAGAGATGACAAAGAACTTCCCCAAAAGCATGAGAAGAAAACAAAGGTCATAGGTGGTAGAAAATCAAGCAAAATAAAGCTCAAAGTAAAGAGACTCGAGGACTAGAATGCCCAACCTTAGTAAAGTAGTCTGTCAAAGTCATGCCGATGTGATCCTCATTTAGGAGGTCTTTAGTATGCTCCTAGAAGATGGTGTTGGTAGTCACCCTTAGTAAAATTGTGGGATCATCCTCCCAAAAACATCACGGTCGAAGAAAGACATGTCCTCGGTCATGTCCTAAACAGGCGACCTTGGAACAGCCCCCTTCAATAGATGCAGATTCCTCATAACGTGGCATACCTCGTGCTCTACCATCCACTCATGCACCAAAGTCTCCCCTGGATGGTCATGACAAAGTTTGTTTATTACATCAGTTCCCAACCTTAGGGAAAAACCTCTACCTGCCTAGAAGTGCGTTCAATATCCAAAATTTTGACATCGTGCTCTACCACTACCTTGAGGGCCTTAGCTCTCTTCTTCTTTCTCTACTTCTCAACCACCTGGCCGGCCAAGGCTTCCTCAGTCACTACACCCAGCAGAGCCGCGGTGGTATGTAGGCTTGGAAGAGGGGTGTACACTTCCTTTTCAAGTTCTTCTACCTCGATTTCTTCCAAGTCTTCTTAAAGAAGGACCCTAGTGTCCAAGGGAACTTCCCCCTTGGGGGCCACCTCGGTTACAGCAACATTGATGGATGAGGATGTGACTCTGGCCTTCCTTGGCAGAGGACAACTAGGAGCCTTCCTTCTAGGATTCCTCTTTGTCACCTTCATACCGTCATCCTTTTGCACTATAGCAAGGGACGCCTTCTAGTAGATTAAGCTTTGAAGTCCTCACCCATCTCTGTCAAAAAGAAGGCATCAGTGTGAGTCACCAAGGAACGCACAAAGTTAAAAAAATGGCACATGTGAGAGACAAAGGAAAAATAAGAAAATTCCCCCCGAAGTAGTTAGACTAAGTCCATGGCTATTGATAGATCTTTGGGCGGATCCTCAACAATATGCTTTTTTTTTAGGGATTTTGTAAGAACTTCAATAAGTGACCTTGAATTGACCGAAGAAGGGGGTAGACATGTAATATGCGCAGAACGTCTACTGACATCATGTCCCATTTGATGCGAAAAAGGAAAGGTTTAATTTCCTCAGTCAAGTCCCCATAGTTTGCCACTGCCTGAATTCAAGTGTCAAAGTCATGGAAGCACTTCTGCAATTTCTTGTCTAGGAGCATGAACGCGTCATCCACAACCACGTCCAAACTCTAGGAAGCCCACTTGCCCAATATCCCCCAAGACTATAGAATGATCATGAAAAAGTTCTTTTCAATCAATTGTGCCAGTTGTTACAAATGCCGAACACAAAAAAGTACTTCTTGCTTCTGGAACCTCTAAGAAGCATGAACTAGAAGGATCCCTTCAAGGTTGTAAGCAGCTTGTAGTACTACAAGAAGATCAAAAAGTGGGGCATGAGCCCAAACATACTGCTCATGCATAAGTATATGTTCAAAAGAGCATACAAGTTCGGAGGAAGCTGGTTGACTGTGATCCCATGGAACTTACAAAAGTCATTGACCACAAGATGGGGAGGATATCGTAGCCCAACCTTCAATTGGGTCTTGAACATAGTAATCTCATCTTCACAAGGCTGATAGTTCAACTTCCCTTTTTTGGCACTCAAAAAATGATGTTAGCAGGAAGATAGTATTTCTTCCTCCATTTGGGAACCTTCTGTGGTGCCACATAGCTAAGATGAGCATTTAAAGACTCCCAATTGCACCTAAAAGTGGTAGATGCCTCAGCCATCGGTTTGCTTTGGTAAGAAGGAAAAATGAATGATAAAAAACTAGACCCACCTAAGACTGAAAAAAAGTCACCAGAAGTTTGTTGG
This sequence comes from Aquilaria sinensis, assembly GCA_005392925.1. Taxonomy (NCBI): domain Eukaryota; kingdom Viridiplantae; phylum Streptophyta; class Magnoliopsida; order Malvales; family Thymelaeaceae; genus Aquilaria; species Aquilaria sinensis. The sequence goes on along the minus strand of SMDT01002965.1, from coordinate 117,502 downwards.
ACAAATTCGAGCACTTGAAGAGCAAAAGAAAGCATGAGTGACCAGAGAGCAAATGATGGATTTCCCATTGGGGGGAAGGGTATGGATAGGCTTCAAAGCAGTGCGAGCAAACATCAAATTGAATGAAGATGTGAAAGGACAAAAATGTCCCTCTTCACATTTTAGTTACACATGGATGGTTGTGCCAATTACTAAAAGGCACATATCATGAAGCGATATAAAGTTGCCTACTCGTTAATCGATGTCAGGCTCATCAATTCAAAAGACATTACTAACACTCCTGAAACAAGGTGATGTAACAGATTTCTGGTAGGAGTAATCATCACCCCAGGGAAGTCCAAATGATGCATTTAAAGAAGGGAAAAAAAACATCAAATTAAGTGACACCTAGACAGCATATCACCGATGGAACTAAACTCTCATTAGCTATTTGGGGGAGGGCTTGTGATGGCCGAAGGCCATAGGCCTCTAGGATCGCTAGTGTCCATGTACGAACTAGGTAGTCTAGCCAAATGCTGTTACCTTAGAGCTGAAAGAGCTCAGCCTATGGAACTTTAGAGATTTGCCTGACCAAAGTACACCCGATGTGCCTCGATTATGATGTGCCCCTAATACTGACAAATACCATTACAAAGCTACTCCTAAGTGCGTGCACAAGTGCTCACCAATGCCTATGTCAAAATAGCTAACTACAGAGACAATTGGAATGACGTAGACCCTTGTCTCCCAATGTAGCCAAACATGTGTAAGGCAGATATATGAGTTTAACCCCTGGGAGTTACTATATAAGGAGCCACTCCAGGTATGTTACAAAGGCTATTGTATTGTGCTCACTAAATACTCCCAGCTATATAATCTTCTTTCTTAGGCATCAGAGAATTCCCCCCAGAACAATACTCTTCGGATTCCCTTTACCCCTTTTTCTAGTGTCTTCCAGGGACAATAATTGGCTGAAGCAGCCACGCTAATAGATGCTGATGCAAAGCTCAAATGACCTAGGTCCCCAAGGACACCAATTTAGGAAGGAAATTATCACAAAAAGAAGGGAGAAAGTGTTGCAGTCACAGTCAAGTCTTAATAAAATTTTAAGTTTTAATAGGCTAGATATGCCCTATAACACACCCATGCCCAAGGCTATGTTAGTCAACATAGACTCAAACACCACTGTGCCTACATTGACAAAGGATTTTTTGAAGAAATTTTTACATTTAGTTCCATTAGCAGATACCTTCTCACCAAAAGTCTTTCTCTCAGGCCCAGCCATGTCATACAATGAAGATGTCACCGGGCATCATTTGGCGCTATCTATGGGAACTCACCTAAAAGTTGTTGTTGTGGAGACTCGGCATTCAAAGGACAATGGACTCCTGAAGCCCTAGTCCTCGCCAGAGACTCAAGCAACAACTAAACAACCTATAGCAAAGACTTCCTTACTGAAGGATGAGCATCCTCTAACAATCGCAATGGATTTTCTATGTGACTTTAAGAACCCTATCATAGCTAAAATGACATAACAACTCGACTAAAGGTGGTCACACAATAGTTTAGAGAAAAGCCATAAGTCACCTTGCCAAAGCTCCAACAGCAGGAGCCCTCATGATGAGCCCTCAATGGAGAACATACCGTCCCAGGGACGTCACGCTACAGGAGCAAGGTTAAAAGGGCCCAAAACCTCCCGCCGGTAAAGTCCATCCCCAAATGAGAAGTCCTTATCCCCACACCAGTGAAGTTGCTCACCAAGAAGACAACGCTATTCTCCCCTACCAATAACTCCTAACCAGCAGGGAGACGAGGGAACTACCGTCCTGATGGAGAAAATTCTAGAGAGGTTGGAAACGGTGGAAAAACAATTCTCTCAAAAAGCCTGTCTAGTCAAGGCTATTATAGACCTTCACTAAAGATGAGTCTTCCTTTATCCGTACTATAGTAGAGGCACCAATGCGTAGCGGTTTCCGAGTACCATGCTTGGAGACATATGATGGGCATAGCGACCCCCAGGGCCACCTGATGAAGCATAAGAGGAGCATGGTATTACATGGTGCCGACGATACCACCCTCTACAAATGCTTTGAAGTCACCCTGTCAAGGCCGGCAACTGTGTGGTACAACTCTTTAGCACCCGGAACCATAACGGGTTTCCAGGACTTGTCCACCGCCTTCATATAGTAGTTCATCGAAAGCTAGCCAACGGTGAAGATGCTAGTCCAGATGTTCAACATAGCGCAAAAGAATGGGGGGACCATTCGGGACTACGTCGAGAGGTTTAACCGAGAAGCCTTCAGTGTGCTGGACTTTCACCTGAGATCCAAATCCTTGCTATGATCAGGGGGCTCAAGAGGGTTCTATCGAAGGGCTGACCAACACATGACAGCGGAAGAGCTAAGAATGGGTGGCCCAAAGTTTGACCAAAATCACTCCGAGGGTCAGGGTCACCAACCTCTGTATTCCACCGAGGGAGGAAGCAGACCTCGGTAAGCAACGGGGAAGAAGCTAGTATCATTCACCCCCTAAACACTACAGGAATGAACATCGTGATGGCCCTGGAAAGACAAGGAACTATAATCCAACATCCAAAGGCCATGACCTCTGACAACAAGAAGAACATGAAGAAATTCTGCCAATTTCATTGGGACCATGGACACGATACCGAAGGCTGCTTCCAACTAAAAAAGTATATTGAATCTTTGATCAAGCAAGGGCAACTTCGACACTAATTCCAAAAGCCATTGCCCAAAGCCAGAGAAAGAAAAGAAGAAAATAGGAAAGGAGAAGATGAGGACTATGATTCTGACTGACGTCAAAATCGAAGTCCCAAGAAACACCCGCCACCTCTGGTGAGTATAATCCAGACAATCACACCCTCGGCTAAGAGGAAAAGGAAGGCTCAGGAAATTGCAATGATGGAATTTGACAACCCAATGAACAAGCTTGTTTGGAAGGATGGGTTTACAGTGAAGTTTCCACACAACAACCCTCTCCTAATTATGGCAAGGATAGGAAGTTAGGATGTAAAGAGAGTGCTCCTAGATGATGGCTCAAATGCCGACGTCCTATTCACCCATGTGTTGCTGAAACAAGGCATAACAGAGAATGATCTCAATCCAATGACATCTCCCACTTTCAAAGTAGGACCAGCCGAACTTCCGGTAGTCGGATGGGTTGATCTCCTGCTTATGCTAAAAGGCACTTCAGTCAAAATGGGAGAAGAGCTCTTCACATTGACTATGACAAGATTCATAGTCATAAATGTATCATCATCATACAACACCATCATCGGGAGGCAAATGTAGGGCAATCTCCATATCTGAGCAAACATCAAATACCTGATGGTCACTTTCGAAGCAAAAGAAGGAGATGCAAAGATATTCATTGACCAAGCTGAGGTCAGGAAGGTGTTTGTCAAAGCAAGAAGAAGTCCCCCTAAAGTCCATGCACAAACTATCGAGGAACAGGGTATCACTGCCAAAGATATAGCACTAGTCCCTAGCTGAAGTACCCGAGTAGGGAAACAATTAGCCGAAAGGTAAAAAGAAAAACTTGTATCCTATCTAATAATGAACAAAGATCTTTTGCCCTACTCACCAAAGGACATGCCTAGAGTGAATCCAGACATAGCCCAACACCATCTTAAGATGTGGCCTGACTCAAAGCCCATTCAGCAAAGAAAGCACAGCCTTTCGGCTCAAAAGAACTACTTCATCAAAGAAAAAGTTCAAAGACTCTTGGAAGCCAGAGTGATAAAGGAAGCCAACTATCCCGAGTAGCTTAGCAACATCACTGTTGCCACTAAGGAAGGAACCAATAAGCTCTGAATGTGCATTGACTTCTGAAATATCAATGGCACCTGCTCTAAGGACTCATACTCTTTCCCTTCAATAGATCACCTGGCCAACTCTACGGCCGAGTATGGCTATTAAGGTTCCTAGATGCCTTTAGTGGCTATCACCAAATTCGAATGAGTCCCGAGGATGAGGAAAAAACAACATTCATTACTGAAGTCAAGACACACTGTTACGTCAGAATGCCCTTCGGCCTCAAAAATGCCGAAGCAACGTATCAAAGGTTGATGAATAAGGTGTTCGATTCCCAAATCAGGTGAAACGTGGAAGTATACGTCGATGACATGATTGTTAAAACCAAAGTACCTAGCAATCATATCACAGACTTACAAGAGACATTTTAGTAGCTTAGGAACTTTGAAATACATCTTAACCCCGAGAAATGCGTATTCAAGGTAACAACGGGGCAATTCCTTGGCTTGATGGTATCCGAAAGAGGTATAAATGCTAACCCCAATAGTTTCAATGCCCTCTTGGAATTTTGAACTCTGACAACAACAAAGGATATACAAAGGGTCACTGGAAGAATAACTTCCCTCAGCAGATTCATATCCATATATGAAGATCAGTCCCAATCGTTCTTCAAAGTACTTATGAAAACAGCCAAAAATGAAGGCAGCCTCGGAGCCGAGAAACACCCTTGGAATGAAGAATTCTAAAAGAAGTGGGAGGAGCTTAAAAGTTACCTAAACCATTTGCTAATACTCTGACAACTGAGGGAAAGAAAACTGCCCATCCTCTACCTCGCAATAATTGAGAAAGCCGTAAGTTCAGTTCTAGTAAGGGAGAAAAGAAGGAAATAGTGGCCAATGTATTATGTAAGCAAGTTCATGCAAGGCACAGAAGTTAGGTATCCTCCACTACAAAACGCCATCTATGCCCTAGTACTGGCAAGCATGAAACTTTGGCCTTATTTCCAAGGACATCCCATCACAGTGCGAAGTAACTTACCTATCCGAGTTGTCATGAGGAAGGTAGAACACTCAGGCTGATTATTAAAGTCGTCTCCGAGTTGTCATGAGGAAGGTAGACCACTCAGGCTAATTATCAAAGTGGTGCATTGAGCTTGGTGAGTATGATATCATCTATGAACCAAAAAGGCCAATAAAAGCCCAAGCGCTAGCAAATTTTATTGCTGAGGTGCCCAAACTTGAAGGTACTCCAAGGGACCTAAAAAATGACAAACCTGAGTGGACATTATTTATCGATGGTGCCTCGAGGTCTAAACACCAGGGAACTGGAGCAATTATCCACAGACCCAATGGTATGGAAGCTTCAAAGGCCATAAAATTCAGTTTCAATGTCACCAATAATATTGCCAAATACAAAGCCCTCATAGCAAGCTTACGATTGGCAACAAGAGTTGGTGTGAGAAACCTGAAGGCCCATAGTGATTCCTAACTGGTGGTCCGGTAAATGACAGGGGACTACGGGGCAAAAGATCCAAACTTGGCAAAATACCACAATCTTGTAAAAGGGCTTATCCAAGACTTCAATAGGGTACAAATAGAAAATGTACCCTGGCAACATAATGTGGAAGCAGATACTTTGGCTAAATCAAAACAAGCCATCGAAGTACTAGATCACCAGAGAATAGCAATAATGGCTATCACAACCTCGGACTAAAAATCGAAGGATCTTATCAAAAAGTATCTCACAACTTTGGAATCACCCCAAGACACTTTGGAAGTAACGAAGGTGTAAAAGCGATCGGGTAGATACTTCCTGATCGGGGAAGCATTATACCAACAGGGGTACTCCAACCCCCCTCAAAGACGTGTCAATAAAGGATAGGCCCAAAAAGTCCTAAAAGAGGTTTAAGAAGAAATATGTGTCTCATACATCGAAATTGATGCCATTACAGGAGTACTACTTTGGTAAGGATATTTCTAACCCGCCCTAAAAAAAGACACTCGGTATTTCGTTAAGAGACGCAAAAAATGTCAAAGACGAACACCAGTCCAAAGGGCACCTTTAGAAACAATCTCCTTGGCTAACTACCCCTACCCTTTGCAGTATGGGGATTCGACCTCATTGGTTCTCTCCCAACGGCCCCAGGGGGAGTCAAGCTCTACATAGTTGCGGTGGATTATTTCTCAAAGTGGATCGAGGCAGAGCCCTATGGTAGCAATTTCAGCGAAAGTCGTCCATAAAGTTGTCTAGAAAAATATAATATGCAGGTTCAGTTGCTCGAAGGTGATAATGGCAGATAATTGTTCCCAGTTTATTAACAAAGGATTTCAAGAATTCATCACCAATCTCAGAGTGAAATTGCACTTCACGCTGGTAGCCTACTCGTAGAGCAATAGACAGGTTGAGGTGTCTAACAAAACACTGAAAGGTGGCTTCAAAAGGAGGTTAAATGAGGCCAAAGAAAAATGGCCTGGTGAACTCCCGAGCATACTGTGGAGTTACTAAACAACCCCTAGGAGTGTTATTGGTGAAACGCCTTTTTCACTCGTATTTGGTACCGAAGCTCTCATCCCAATAGAAGTCATATGTCCTTCTATCCAAATACAGGTCTTCAATGAGGAAGGTTACAACATTAGCTTAAGAACCAAACTTGACATGATCAATGAACATAGGGATACAACCACCTCAAAAGGAGAGCTTTCCAGCAAAGGACGGTTATTGCAACAAACCTGCGCGTCAAACCCAAAGGAATCACAAAAGGGGACCTAGTTCTCCAAAAAGCCAAATTGGAAGCCTGAAGATCATCCCATGGTGTACTTTGGGAAATTTGGGAAAGGCTTTACCATGTCCTAGATGAAATTCGGCCAGGCGTCTACAAGCTCAGTAATATCGAAGAGGAAGAATTGAAGAACACGTGGCACTTAGACTCTTTGAAAAAATTCTATACTTAGACAAATTTTGATCTCAAAAAGTTTCAAAGAATCCCCATGTTCATTTCAATGATCAAGTATTGCGTAGGAAAAAATCAATGAAATTTTGAAATTTGTTCCAACACTTGGAAAATCTTTGTCTCGCAAATATCTTTGCCAAAGGAGATTAGTTAAACATAGCCCAGATCACAATCGTGAAGACATATTTCTCATGAACTTAGCCAAAATTAGGAGGAAAAAGCATTTTATTAAAACAATACAAGGAGTACAAAAAAAAAAGATATGAAGAAAGGACTAAATTGCGCCAGCAAGGTCTTCGCCATCTTCAGAACCCTCTTCCTCTTCCTTGTCTTCACCATCCACCTTTTCGGCTGGTGGAGAAGACTCGGGTAAGTTGAGGTACTCGATCTTGGACCATGACGAAGAAGGCCCCTCAGGAATATCCAGGCCTCAAAGAAAGGAAAGATCAAGATCGGGATATCAGGAAAGGACTTGGTGGCAGGCAAGACAGAAACTGTCTTGGAACGAGGACTTCATCACTTCATCTAACTTGGCCTTTTCCGCTGCCAAAACTTTTATCTCCTTCTTCAGCACCTCGACCTCCCTCTTCCCTTCCTTCTCCTCCTCATTCTTCTCCTTCTTCTTCCACTTCTTCAGATCACTCACCTTAGCCTCAAGATCAGCATTTAAGCCCAAGGCCTTGGTCAGATTAGCAGCTACCTCCTCCCTCTCGATCTGAAGTCTACTCCACCAGATTCACCCCAAAGTTGGACATGGTTGAGGGATACTCCTCAAAAAAATTTTTTGTTACTCTAAAACCTCCTAGCGAAGTTGGCCAAGCTCTTCCTTGGCGATCTTGCCAACTTCGCCAAACTTCAAGTAGGAGCTTGCGAACATCTCTTTCGCCTTGACTAGGTTCTCCTCATATTGGCTTCGGACGGAGCATTGCTTCATCACCCAGGCTCAAAGACAGCCCACATAGGCAAGCAGCTGCGAAGAGAAGATTCTATAAGATGGGATAACAAATTTGAGAAAAATTTTCCTAACTAAGAAACATGAATTACCTGGGCCGCATGCTCGAAAGTTCGAGCAGCCAAGATCACCTAGTTCAGATAGGAGCCCATCAGAGCCTGGAAAGTCACATTTGTAATGACGCCCCTGGCCATTTGGGGCGCCATCCTCTAGGACTCTTCAGAAAACCGGTCCATGTCTTCCGTAAATGTCTAGAACGGCTCCCTCAGGACCTTATTGCGAGGGATCTTGCTATTTTGTGTGGCCCACTTTTGAGCATGGTCAAGTGTTACCACCACACAAAAATGGGAGAATTACAAGTGTGTCATAATGGCCAAAAACCATTACATTGTGTTACCACCTCAACAAATGGGAAAATTACAATATAAAGGCATAATGGTTATAAACCATTATATAGTGTAATTTTCACCAAAGTGAATGAAATGTGAGGGGTAAACTAAATAATCTACACCTCCTTAAAAATTTACAATGGTTACTTGGTGCTAAAGGAAACCCTAGAAGATTGCTTGTTTTACAAGTAATCTATGGGTCTTATTGCAAGATTTCAAGACTTGGGTACTCAATTGTACAACTCTAAAAGAGAGATTTTGGAAGGATTTGAATGCTATGGAAGCAATTTTTGGAGGCTCAATTACGTAAAGGAAACAAAAGCTATGATTCAAGAACCTAGGACAACTAGGTGTACAATTGTTCCCAAAAATAACTTACGAATGGGATAACATTTGACAAGAGTCAAAGATGGCCATCTCTAGGATTGTCCCAGCCTTTTATTTCCAGGTTCTAAGTTCAAAAATGTGGGCTAAAGATTAGCCAAAAAGGTCCATGCTTAAGGCATACGTATAGTGACCTAAGTGAAGGTTAAGGTTAAACTAATTAAATCAAGTAAAATATCTTGATTTCTTGCCTTTCCTTGGCCATTTCGGCCATAACCAGCCACAGCATTCTTCCTTAGCTCCTCCATAGGCTTCCATTGACACCACAGCTCAATCTCCCAAGAAATCAAAATGGAAGGCAATCGGATGCACAAGGAACAAGAAAAACCCTAATTTTCGGGTTTGTTATGTATCTCTTGAAGATTTCAGCTTTCACAGCTTAGGTAAGGGTTTTATCTTCATGTTTCATGGTTGTTTACTGTCTTGAGATGATAATCAAGCATCCATGAAGCTAAGAGCATGCTTGGAAGAGAGCAAAAAGCTCAAGGAACCAAGCATGGGTTAAGGGGGAGTGCATGAACAAGGTTCCAGCCTTACTATTTTTCATGCACTGAGATGGCAGTGTTTACAGGGGTTTCTAGAGCCCAAGTTAGTACTAAATAAGACCAATTAACCTCCTAAGACCAAGCATTAGCTTGAGGAGCACTTCCATAGTGATTACATGTTGTTTATTTGATTGTTTATGGACTAACCCTAATGATGTATTGCTGCCAGCATTGCATTTGATTGTGTTCTGTTTGTTTGCGCATTTGGATGGCTATATTTTTGTATATGTGCTTTTTTTTGTGTTTTTATGTCTTTGGATTTCAGTTATGTTTCTGGGAATTCAAGTTTCTAATGATAAGCCCTTACTAAGTTTCATTCAAGAAACTTATCCCCTTTCTGTCCATTTCAGGTCCAGCAGAGAGATCACATTCAAAATGACCTTTATCATTTGAGTTTTGATCTGAAATTTCAGGTAAATGAACTTCCATGTGTCTAGTCATGATCTGGAAATTTTGGTGATTTTAGGAGCACATTTGGTATTTTTAGTGATGGTACTTATTGTGTTGTGCAGCAGCTGTCCAGCATCCTGTTTCTGGAGTCCATTGCATTTCAGGCACTCCTATAACTTAGGGTCCGTATCTAGCTGAGTTAAGACCATTTTTTAGTGCATGTATGCATTTACATGCAGTGTATGTAAAATGAGACAAGTATGTGGACATTTGAGTAATGTTGTGGCTTTGTATGTGAAGTGGTGCAAAGCTGCCTAAGTGTGAATGATAGGATGCTTACTTGTAAATTCTGTTTTGGCCACATAAAGTTGCAAGATGAAAGAGAATCTAATTCATATGTGTATTGGACATGTATGGGATAGCCTTGGAGGGCTTTATCTTTGTGAATGAAGTGTTTGAATGGTTTGGAAAAATTGTATGGGCAAAATGGTCCAAAAGTTTCCAGAATTTTGACCCTGTACCTAAAGTTGAATATCTCCCTCTGTATAATGAATCTTGATACAAAAGTTTGACTATACCTAGAGGACATCTAGAGGTTTAACTGGGATTTGGAATTTCTGGATTTAGAGGCCTGTAACCAAATATATGACATTGCAAAGTTGGCTAAGTTACTGTTTATTTGGTCAGAATTTTGTAACCAACTTAAAAAATCCATAACTTGGTCCATAGGTGGGCTATTGATGTAAAAAAAAATTCCTTGGTTTTCTCTAAGTCTCTACTTGATAATGGAGCAAATAAAATAGGGGGTACATGGCTAGAATGATACAGTTTATTAGAGGAAGTTTGGGTGCAGTGGCTGGAATTTTTGAACCTAGTAAGGATGCTTAATGTGCGGAAGCCAAAACTAAGACTTGTGCTAGTGTTTTTCTTCTTAGCTACCATGGTGTACATAAATGTGAATATGTGTGTTACAGTTAGACCAATATGCATGTATTTACATAGTGCTCAAGAGGGTCACTTGAGTATGTACACTAGGGGTGTTGTTCTGATGACCTACAGGACACCAATCCTGGGAGTATATGTTACCCACTCTGGGGTAGTCCAGTTATGGTGCCAAAAGTGTGCATTTAGACTCCCAGGATTGGTAATGTTCTGTAGGCCATAAGAACACTACCCTTAGTGTGCATACCCAAGTGGCCCTCTTGGGCGCTATGTAAATACATGCATATTGGTCCAACCATCACACACATATTCACATTTCATGCACACCATGGCAGAAAAGAAGGGAAACACTAGTACAAGTCTTAGTTTTGGCTTCCACACATTAGGCAATCTTGTTAAGTTCTAGTGGCCAGCTGCTGCACCTGTAACTTCCACTAATAAACTGTATCATTCTAGCCTCATAACCCCATGTTTTATTTTCTCCATTATGAATTAGATACTTGGATAAAACCAAGGAATTTTGTTTTACATCAATAGCCCACCTATGGACCAAGTTATGGATTTTTTAAGTTGGTTACAAAATTCTGACCAAATGAACAGTAACTCAGCCAATTTTGCAACATCATATCTTTGGATACAGGGCTCTAAATCCATAAATTCAAAATCCCCGTTAACCCTCTAGATGTCATCTAGATTTGGTCAAAATTTCATACCAAGATTCATTCTACACAGGGAGATATTAAACTTTAGCTCCAGAGTCGAAATTCTGGCAACTTTTGGACCATTTTGCCCATACAATTTTTCCAGACCATGCAAACACTTCATTCACAAGGGGAAAGCCCTCCATGGCTATCCCATACATGTCCAATACACATAAGAATTACATTCACTTGCATCTAGCAACTTTATGTGGCCAAAAAATAATTTACAAATAAGCAGCCTATCATTCACACTTAGGCAGCTTTGCACCACATCACTTACATAGCCAAAACATTACTCAAATGTTCACATACTTGTCTCATCTTACATGCACTACATGTACATGCATACATGCACTACAATATGGTCTTAACTCAGCTAAATACGCACCCTAGGTTACAGGAGGTCCTGAGACACAATGGACTCCAAAACCAGGATGCTGGACAGCTGCTGCACAACACAGTAAGTACCACCATTAAAAATACCAAATGTGCTCCTAAAATCACCAAACTTTCCAGATCACAAACAGACATATGGAAGTTCATTTACCTGAAATTTCAGATCAAAACCCAAACCACAAAGATTAGTTTGAGGGTGATCTTTCAGCTGGACCTGAAATGACAGAATTGAGGGGAGTAAGTTTCATTAGTTTCATTGAGAAACTTAGTAAGGGTAACACTTGGTTTCTTAAGGTAATGTGATCCTCATTAAAAACTGCATCCAAAGACACTAAAAAGAAAAAACCACAATGCATATATACAAGATATAGCAACCAAATGCACCAGCCAAACACAAACAACAAACACATCAAATGTGGCAGCAACATATACCATAGGTTAGTCCATAAACCGCATAATAAACATAACCAAATCACTATGGCAGCCCTCCTAAAGCTAATGCTTGGTCTTAGGAGGATTTTAACACTAGTTAGTACTAACTTTGGGCCCTAAAACCCTCACTTTACTGCCATCATTGTGCACTTCACACTAGGTCACAAAACCTTCAATAAATGCACTCCCCTCACTAAGCTTGGTTCATCAAGCACATGGCTCTCTTCCAAGCTTAGCCCTAGCTCCATGGATGTTTGAAAATTGTAGAAAACAGTCCATGAGAGCAAGAGAACCCTTACCAAAGTGAGTAGGCCGAATTTGAAGCTTAATCCTTGAAGTATGCAAGAAATAGCTGTAGTTTGCTTCCAATTGCTTCCTTTTGCCTTCAATTTCAATCAATTGCAGGTTTGAAGGTATGGTGGCTATGGAGGAAGTATGGCTGTGTTCATGGGCTGGGGGAGGATGAAAATGAGAGAGGGATAAGTGATTTGGCCACTTAAATGGCCCTAAATGAGGTTAAGGACACCAAAACACACTTAAACAAGCTTAACCTTGCTTTATGTCTTTTTCCTTTTCACTAATTATGGTTTCTTTGTCTTAAACTCATTGGTACACATGTGCCCAACATTTTTGACTAATTATCAAGTCATGGCTGCCTCCCCCATGGTGGGATAACCCCAAAATTCCACCCTTAGACTTAAGTCGAAAGCTTGAACACCTTAAGGTTTACACTAGGACATTTAGGTCCTTATTGCCTTTAGTGTTTCCTTTGTTCAAACTTGTCTTCCATGAGTAATTTGATCCTCCAATAGCACTTTCGTACCATTCATATCCTTCCCATAACTCTCCAAGTCTCTTTCTTGAGAGTTTTGCAATTGAGTACCCGAATTTCCAAAACCTTACAGAAAAGTCCATAGGTTGCTTGAAAAACAAGCAATCCTTAAGGCTTTTCTAAGGGACCAAGTTACCAACTTGAAACACTTTTAAGGAGGTGTTGATCATGCCTTTTACCCCCCACACTTTAAACACTATGGTGAGAATTACACAATATAATGGTTTTTAGTCATTATGACACACTTGTAATTCTCCCATTTTATGAGGTGGTAACAGTATAAATGCACAGTTTTGGCACCATAATTGGATTACCCCGGAGTGGGTAACATATTGTATAATTCTCACCATAGTGATTGAAGTATGAAGGGTAAAAGGTATAATGAACAGCTCCTTAAAAGTGTTCCAAGTTGGTAACTTGGCCCCCAAGAAAAGCCTAAAGGATTGCTTGTTTGTCAAGCAACCTATGGGCTTGTTTGTAAGGTTTTGGAAATTTAGGTACTCAATTGCAAAACTCTCAAGAAAGAGACTTTGAGAGTTATAGGAAGGATATGAATGGTATGAAAGTTTTATTGGAGGACCAAATTGCTCATGAAAGATAAGTTTGACAAAGGAAATACTAAAGGCATTAAAGATCTGAATGTCTTAGTGTAAACCTTAGGGTGTTCAAGCTTTTGACTTAAGTCAAAGGGTGGAATTGTGGGGTTATCCCACCATGGGAGAGGCAGCCAAGCTTGATAAATAGTCAAAAATGTTGGGCACATGTGTACATATGAGTTTGAGACAAAGAAACCAGAATTAGTAAGAAGGAAAATGACATAAAGTAAGGTTAAGCTTGTTAAGTGTGTTTTGTGCTCTTAAGCTCATTTAAGGTCATTTAAGTGGCCAAATAACTTATCTCTCTCTCATTTTCGTCCTCCTCCAGCCTAAGTACATAGCCATACTTCCTCCATAGCCACCATACATTCAAACTCAAAACTACATGGAATTGCAGTCAAGGAAGCACAATTGGAAGCTATTTGGTGCTATTGCTTAAGTGCACTGAGGATCAAGCTCCAATTTCAGCATACCTATCAAGGTAAGTGATAGCCGAAGGGCTATCGCCTCGCTCAGCACATACATCCTGCCAATAGTATGGTCAGGAAACCTGGCGTTACCCGAAAGAGGCAATATCACGGACCTCGGAAGGAGCGAAGTCAAATACCCCGAACTCGAGACTTTGGCTAGAACGTCAGGAATTCAAAGGATGCTACCGGCTCCCTCGGGGGACCAAACGGATTGCCTTCGGAGATGAAGAACTAGCTATTTCAAGCAGGAGAAAATCTCCCTGAAGGCGGAACCCCCGAACCAGGGAACTCCCCGAACTACAGGCGTAATTCCCGAAGAAGGGCGTCCGTACCGAGGGACGACCTCGCCAGAGAACCTAGGGACTACGGCATGGGCATTTAAGGAGCCTCTGACATGTCGCCCACATGCACTACACGCTGCCTCGAAGAGCGGTTTGATGCGCCGACATCGTCCAAGTCTTGTCACGACCTGTCTCGGTCCCAGACCTGAGGAGCCTACAAACGGCTACCTGTCCCCTACGCTCGGAAGTACAGATCGCATCCAACCGAACACGTGTCGTGATCTGAACGGGCTGGGCACCACTATAAATACCAGGAAACAATCCCTGGCAAAGGATCCCGACCCTCTCCCTGAGAAAACACGAACAGGCAAGACCACCTAGCCTCTTAGTGCTCTTCCTTTATCTCCTATCGGAACACTGACTTGGGCGTCGGAGGCTCATCCCTGGAAAAACACTCCGGGGACCTCCTGACCTCCATTCTTCTGAGCATTTCAGGCACACTCCTCTGGGAAACCTTTGCTCCAGACGTCCTCCCTCACAGGAAATCCCTCCCGAAGTCATAATGTCACCCGACGAAGATGCTACCGGGCATCATTTGGCGCCGTCTGTGGGAACTCACCCTCAGGTCGCCATTGTTGAAACTCGGCGTTCAAAGGACAAGGGACTTCCGAAGTCCTCGTCCGCGCCTGAAGCTTAACCGGCTACTGAGCAAACCCTTCCAGGGACTTCCTCGCCTGAGGAAGAACGTCCTCTAGTCATAACTATGAGTTTTTTGCGCGACTTCCAGCACTCTATTGTGGCCGACATGACACAGCAAATAGACCGAAGATGGCCGCAACCAACGCAGGCCCAAAGGCCTTCCTCGCCAGCACTCCCTCTGGAGAAAAGCCCGAGATCAGCTTACCGGAGTTCGGGAAGTGGGGATCCGCGTGATGAGTCCTCAATGGAAAACATACCCCTCGGGAGACGACCTAAGGGGCCAGTAGGGCCTAAACGGCCTAAAACCCCACGCCAAAAGAGTTCATCACCTGAGACAAAGTCGCCATTGCCTCAGCGGTGAAGTCCGTCCATGAAAAGGCGCCGGCAATCTCCTTTCCTCGAGACTTACAAGCACCAGGACGAAGAGCCCAGTGCCGCGCTCCTCATGGAGAAGATATTAGTGAGGTTGGAAAAGGTAGAGAGACAGGTAGCTCGGAAACCAGTCTAGGCTAGGCTGTCTGAAACTTTCAGTGGGGATGAAACGCCGTTCATCCAAACAGTAGTAGAGGCGCCCATGCCAAGTGACTTCCGGGTGCCTCAGCTCGAAACCTATGATGGCCGAACTGATCCACAGGCTCATCTAACTAAATACAAATGTAGCATGGTGTTACACGGCGCTGATGATGCTACTTTGTGCAAATGCTTTAAGGTCACCCTCACAGGGCCCGCAACGGCGTGGTATAACTCATTGGCCCCTGGAACCATCAAGGAGTTTCAGGAGTTGTCCACGGCCTTTACGCAGCAGTTCATTGGAAGCCGTCCGACGGCGAAGATGCTGGTCCAGATGTTCGACATCGCGCAAAAGAATGGAGAAACCATCCGCGATTATGTCGAAAGATTTAATAGAGAGGCCTTAAGTGTCCCGGACTTTCGGCCCGAAGTACTCATCCTCGCCATGACACGGGGCCTTCGGAGGGACTCACAGCTATTCTACGAGTTCTCCAAGGATCCCCCGGACACGCTTGACGAATTCTACCGAAGGGCCGAGTAGCAAATGATAGCCGAAGAGCTGAGAATTGGTGGACCAAAGATTGATCACACCCGTGCCGAAGGGTCCGGCTAGCAAACAAAGTACCTGGCTGAACAGGCAGGGCAACCTCGGAGGTTTAGGGGAAGGAAACCTCCTCTGAACTTCACACCCCTGAACACTACAAGAACCAATATCCTCATGACAATGGAGAGGCAGGGGACCCAGATTCAGCGGCCAAAGGCTATGACCGCTGACAACAAGAAGAATATGAAAAAGTTCTGCTTGTTTTATCGCGACCATGGGCACGACACTGAAGATTGCTTCCAACTGAAAAAGTATATTGAGTCGCTGATAAAACAAGGACAACTCCGGCGTTATCTGCGAATGCCTTCCCCAAAGGGAAGAAAGGAGGAGGAAGGAAAGGCTGATGACGAGGAGTACGACTCCGACAGACGGAGGAACTGAAGTCCAAAGAGGCGTCTCCCACCCCCGGCGGGAGTGATACACACAATCACGACGGGACTACCATCCTCAGAAAGAAAGAGGAAAGCCAGAGAAATATCAATGATGGAATATCAAAATCCGTCGAAGAAACTGACCCGAAAGGATGGTTCCACCGTCATCTTTCCCCATGACGATCCACTGTTGGTCATGGTGAGAATAGGAAATTGGGACATCAAAAGGGTATTACTTGACGATGGATCAAACGGCGATGTCCTGTTCTCGCATTTGCTGCCGAGCTTGGGAATATCGAACACCGACCTCAAGCCCGTCACTTCGCCTACTTTCGGGGTAGGCCATCCGAACTGCCTGTCCTCGGATGGATCGACCTCCCCCTGATGATGAGAGGAAGTTCGGTAAACGGGACAAAAGAATTATTTGCCTCCACAATGACAAGGTTCATTGTCATGGATGTTCCTTCGTCATATAACGCCATCCTTGGAAGGCAAACACATGGAAATCTGCACATTCGCTCGGATGTAAAGTACTTAACCGCCACTTTCGCCACCAAGGATGGAGACGCGAAAATCTTTATCGATCAAGGCGAAGTAAGGAAAGTGTTCGTCAAAGCGCGAAAGGCCCCAGTAACCAACCGAGCACAAACTGTGGAGGCAGAGGTTTTGTCAGATGGAAGGCCAAAAGAGGGAGAGGCAGAAGATCCTGCAAAGGTAGAAATAGAAGAAGTAGAACTTGTCCCGGGCCGAAATACCCGAATAGGGAAAAACTTGGCCGAAGTTGACAAGAAAAAACTTGTATCCTTTCTACTGATGAATAAAGACCTGTTTGCCTACTCGCCGAAAGATATGCCGGGGGTAGACCCTCGCATAATACAGCATAGCCTTAAAGTAAGACTGGAAACAAAACCTGTCTGGCAAAAGAAGCGGGGCATCTCAGTCCATAAAAATAACTTCGTCAAAACTGAAGTCCAACGCTTATTAGACGCAAAAGTAATCAGGGAAGTCAAGTACCCCGAATGGTTGAGCAACGTGGTTATCGCCACAAAAGAAGGGAGCAGTAAGCTCCGAATGTGCATCGACTTCAGAAACTTGAATGAAGCTTGCCCAAAAGATTCATACCCTCTCCCACCAATAGACCAATTGGTGGACTCAACTGCCGAATACGGGCTCCTGAGTTTCCTGGACGCCTTCAGTGGGTATCACCAAATAAGGATGGACCCCGAAGACGAGGAGAAAACCGCCTTCATCACCGAGAGTGGAACGTATTGTTACATCAGGATGCCCTTCGGACTCAAAAATGTGGGAGCTACCTACCAGAGGTTGATGAGCAAGGTCTTTAAAGACCAAATAGGAAGGAACATGGAAGTTTACGTTGACGACATGATAGTCAAAAGCAAGCTGTTTTATGACCATGGTGCAGATCTGAAGGAGACTTTCCACCAGCTCAGAACCTTCGAAATTTGCCTCAATCCCAAAAAATGCATCTTCGGCGTAACCTCGGGAAAGTTTCTTGGGTACATGGTATCAGAAAGAGGCATTGATGTTAACCCAGAAAAAGTTAAGGCTCTGCTTGAATTCCGAACTCCCGTCACACTAAAAGACGTGCAAAGACTCACCGGAAGGATAACCTCTCTTAGCAGGTTCATTTCTAGGTATGGAGACCGGTGTTGAGCATTCTTCAAAGTCCTCACTAAGGCAGCAAAAAAGGACAGCGATCTCGGATGTGATGATCATCCTTGGAATAAGGACTGCCAAAAGGCTTGGGAAGAACTCAAAGCCTATGTGGCCCGTCTGCCTACTCTTCGGCAACCTCGCGAGGGAGAGTCCCTCGTGTTATACCTCGTAGTCACAGAAAAAGCAGTAAGCTCGTTCCTTGTAAAAGAGGAGAGGCTGAAGCAATGGCCAGTTTATTATGTAAGCAAGTCCCTACACGGCACCGAAGTCAGATATCCCTTGCTACAAAAAGCTATATATGCCCTAGTACTAGCAGGAAGAAGACTACGGCCATATTTTCAAGCTCACCCAATCATCGTCCGAAGTAGTCTACCTCTACGGGACGTCATGAGGAAAGTTGATCATTCGAGAAGGCTTTCCAAATGGTGTATAGAGCTGGGCGAGTATGACATTACTTATGTGTTAGTGTTGTGCCCAAAAAGCCAATCATGAGATGATTGTATTTTTGCACATTAAGTCACGATATTTTATTTAGGCATTAATCCAGCAATTTTGTTTGTTGTTTTGTTTCTACGTAACGTAATAAACATAATTGTAACCCTAGAATAATGATATTCTTAAATGTCCCTAGTCTAGTATTATTGTGGAGCGGGTTGCAATAATACATAATGACTAGCATACATGGAGACTAATATGAGATATGTAGTCTACACATGGGTACAAGTTGGAGAACTTGTGTACTGGACCGACCCACCATGAGAACACTTCATGGATCGTTATATGAGTGTCAGAAGTGATTCTCATAGTGATCATGGTATATGTAGTCCTTCAACCTAAGATCATCAAGGTTCCCTACATGTGAGTCACATACTTTGATACTTTCCTTTGTTGCTCGTAACTAAGTGAACTTGAAGGAGGTCATTGGGTATGTCACATATCATGCGGAGGGATTTGTATGATCAAGATGAGATTTGTCCCTCCTATGTAATGGGAGTGATATCTTGGGGCCCCTTGATAGAGTGAGACTTAGAAAATGCATGGCCATGCTACGATGAGTTGATATACGATATCAAAGTCATCAGTTTAAGTTGGTCTACTCAGTAATTAAGAAACCAAAGATTGGGCTATACGAGAGTGACACATTCCATGTCTCGTGCTTAGTCTTGATATCTTGGACAAAGGGACAATGGCATATATTGGTGATGATCATAAAGGTTTAGTCGATTCACCGACAATCTTGTCACTTGGGTAGCAATGATGTGTTGCTAGACACCGCTCATTGCTTATGATCATAAATGTGATTTATGATCATTGCCAACATGGCAAGAGCCTATTGGGGCACACATAGAGCTATTTGGATCATTAGAGTGCATGTGCTAATTATTTGGGTTATGGTTTCACTTTAATTCCGTATTAATAATGGGCCAAGGAGTTGAGCCATTATTAAGCCCGAAATTAAATGCTAATTGGATTAGGGTTTTGAAACCCATTAGGCCTGGAAGTTGAGTCTCACTATAAATACAACTTTTAAGTGAGAAATTCGTAGGTTTCCTTGCCCTAGCCTCCCAAAAGGACAGCCGCACTCTTCTCTTGCAATTCCTTGGAGGACGCAAGCTAGCACTGCGAGCGCAAGAGAAACGCATCTGCCGGGACGTGGTGGAAGCGTGGTGATCCCGAGAGGCTCGTGTGGATACCATAAAGAGCCTAAACACGTCAACTGTTCAGGTTTTGTGATTCGACTCTACAGTTGAGGGAGAGATCTCAACTGAAAATTAGGTATGAAATTTTCGAACACCCGGTTTAGCCTGTTTCACGTGGATCCTGGAGGGTTTCGGTTAAATTCCGTTACGCTGTTTGGCTCCCGAAACCCAACATTATGAACCTCGGAAAGCCATAAAAGCACAAGCTCTGGCAGACTTCATTGCCGAAGTACCCATCACCGAGGACAGCCATTCGGATCCTGGCGAAGGTGACCCAGAATGGACTTTGTATATAGACGGAGCCTCAGGGTCTGAACACCAGGGAGCTGGGGTAATTATCAGCGGCCCCGAAGGTCTAGAAGTAATGAAGGCCATCAAGTTCGGCTTTAACGTCACCAACAATATGGCTGAATACGAAGCCCTCATAGCAGGGTTGCGCCTGGCCAGAAAAATTGGTGTAAGAAACTTGAAAGCTCACAGCGATTCCCAGCTGGTAGTTCGACAAATAGCAGGGGACTATGGGGCGAAGGACCCGACCTTGGCAAAATACCATGAACTGGTAGCAAAACTTATCCGGGAATTCGACACCGTACGAATCGAAAATGTGCCTCGTCGAGATAATGCCGAGGCAGATTGCTTGGCGAAGTCGAAAACATGCACCGAGGTGCTAAACCACCCGAGCATCGCAGTGCTGAGCATAGTAACCTCGGGAAAAGGCTGGAAAGATCCGATAAAAAGATATCTCGCAACCAGTGAGCTCCCCGAAGACCCCAGCGAAGCGGCAAAAGTGCGAAGACGTTCCGGTCGTTTCTTCCTAATCGGAGAAGAATTATATCGGCAGGGGTATGCAAATCCACTACAGAGGTGCGTTGGCGAAGAGGATACTGAAATGATCCTCGAAGAAGTTCACGAAGGCGCTTGTGGTTCGCACATTGGAACCGACGCCCTGGCAGCAGTGATACTTCGCCAAGGATACTTTTGGCCTACCCTAAGAAAAGACGCTAGGCAGTTCGTCCAGAAATGTGGGAATTGCCAAAGATACACGAGTATCCAAAGGGCACCCTCGGAATTGGTAACTTCGGCTGACTATCCCTGGCCCTTCGCAGTTTGGGGCATAGACCTCATTGGGCCACTTCCGACAGCGCCTGGAGGCGTGAGGTTCTGCGTGGTCGCAGTAGATTATTTCTCCAAATGGGTTGAGGCAGAACCCTTGGCGACTGTCTCGGCAAAAGATGTGCAGAAGTTCGTATGGAAGAACATTGTGTGCAGATTTGGCATACCGAGGGTGCTAGTAGCCGATAATGGGACCTAATTTACAGACAAGAGGTTCCAAGAATTTATCAACAACCCTGGAATAAGGATGCACTTCACTCCAGTAGCTCACCCCCAAAGCAATGGGCAAGTAGAAGTATCTAATAGGACCATAAAAGATGGTCTGAAAAAGAGGTTGGGGGAAGCAAAAGGGAAATGGCCAGGAGAGCTCCCAAGTGTGTTATGGAGCTACCGAACAACACCCCGAAGAGCCACAGGGGAAACACCTTTTTCACTTGTTTTCGGTATAGAGGCCATCATCCCAATTGAGGTAGTACAACCATCGGTGCGAGTACAAGTGTTTGATGAAAGGGGAAATGACCTCGGCCTGAGAGCCAAGCTGGACCTCGTCGGCGAACACAGAGAAATAGCCGAGCTGAGAAGAAAAGCTTTTCAGCAAAGAGTGGCCGCGGCTATAAACTTGCGCGCCAGGCCGAAGGGAATAAAGAAAGGAGACCTCGTTCTCCGAAAGGCTGAATTTGGACCCCGAAGGCCATCTCACGGAGTACTTCGCGCAAATTGGGAAGGTCCTTATCTGGTACTTGCCGAAGTGCGAAAAGGAGTTTACAAGCTCGGCGATGCCGAAGGCGTAGAATTAAAAAATACATGGCATTCGGATGCCTTGAAAAAATTCTATGCTTAGGATTTTGGTGGGAAAATTGTACAAGTTAGAAAAATTTCTAAGTACAAAAGTTTCTTAGAAAACTTTTTCTAAGTACAGAAGCTTCTTTTCACCAGAACAGTCGTCGCCGAAAGAAAGCTTATTTACAAAAATTATCAACCTTCTCTGAAGATTGGAAATTCACTTAAGAGAATTTCCCGAGGATGATTCCAAGGCTAATTGACGTGATAAGTCCAGCTATGATCTTCCGAAGTCTCTTGAGCGAACGTGTTCGGGACAATGGGAAATAAAAGATTTTGCACAACAGACTTAGCCAAAAATCCATGAGAGAAGGAGTCTTTATTAACGAAGATGGATATAAGTACAAAGAAGGAAGCTCGCCAAAAGAAGAAGTACAAAAAAGGAGAAAAAGAAGGCAAAGGACCCTAAAAGAGACTAAGGGACCTCGGAGTCTCGGGAGCCACCAGCTCCTGCGTCCTTGTCCACCGCCTTCGGCGCCGGAAGAGGAAAGGGCAAGTTGAGGTGCTCAAGTTTTGACCAAGACCACCGAGGCCCCTCGGGGATGTTCAGGGCCGCCAAAAAGGAGAGGTCCAGACCGGGGAACCTCTGCAGAACTTGATGACGAGCGAGGCAAAAGCCGTCTTGAAAACCGACCTTGGTCACTTGGTCGGCCTTCTCCTTCGCAACAGCTAAGTCCTCAAGCTCTTTCTCTAGATCAGCGATCTCCTTTTTCAGAGCCTTTGTCTTCTTCTTCTTTGGCTCCTTCTTCAAAGACTCGACCTCGGCCTGGAGCGCGGCCTTCTCAGCAAGCACCTTCGCCAGGAGAGCCTCAGACTCTGACTTCTCCTTCTGATATGCCTCGTTTACCGAAGTTAGCTCCGCCACCTTGGAACCGAGGTCAGAAATCTTTTGGGAGGAGTCCTTCAGAAGTTCCTCTTTTTCCTTCAACAACTCCTCCCGAACGGCAGCAACCTCCTTCTTTGTAGCTTGAGCTGTTTCCAAATTCTTTGCGACCAAGTCAAAGCACATGACCTTGGATTTCTCCAAACAGTCTAAGGCCCAGGCTCGGAATGCCGCTTGCTTCGCTGCCCGAACCCTAAGGAGGCCGGTGTACCCCAACAGCTGCAAAGCAAGAACAAAGTTAGTAAGGCAAAAAATGAGCCAAACACTTAGAAGAAATCAAAAGGAAAACAAGGTGCGAAGTATACCTGGACAGCGTGCTCAGAAACTTTTGCAGTAAGGGACTCTTCGTCCGGACAAGCCTCGGAAATAGCCTTAAAAGAGGCCTCGGTAAGGATCCCCCTTGAAATCTGGTTGGCCATTTGCTGGCAGTCGCCGGAGTACAAGTTCATGTCCTCCGTAAACAACCAGAAAGGCTCCCTCGGGATTCTCCCCTTCGGAATATGGGAATCCCGAAGGGCCCGTTTCCGGGCGTGCTCGACCACCCACCCCGAAGACGGTACCTCCTCTGCATGGCAAGGTAAGAAACTTGTTAAGGCAAGCAATTTTCAAGGTTCAAAAAATAAAGACACTGTAGCTTGTCCAAAAAATGAACCTGGCAGCACCTCGGCGACATCATCGTCAGCGTCCTGGACCCCCTCGGCAGAAATTTCCTTGCCTTTGCCCTTCCGGCGCTCCTCGGCAGAAGGGACTTCCACCAAGGCGTCCAGAAGAGCCGCCGAGGAAGTAGGACTCCGAGAATGAGCGTCAGCGGCGACCTCGGTCGGTGGGGCAACAGCGGCATCAGGCTCCTCACCCGCCTCCTCGGGAATTTCCGGAAGAGGAGGAGAAGCGTCTTTCTTCGCCCGTTTTGCCGAGGATGGCCCGGCCCCAGACGATTTCCGCCTTCGAGAGACGGCCTTCTTTGTTTGCTCCCCCTTCTCGGCTTGACCGAGGAAGAGCGCCTTGTAGTAAGCAGCGGACTCGTCGCCCATCTCTGAAAAAGAAGGAAAATATCAGTGTGAGTCTAAGTGGTATCTATAACAAAAAAAATTTTGGATAACTTACTCTCACAAAAGGCCTCGTAAGTAACCTCCTTCCGAAGGAGTTTCACCAGCCAGGAGTCTTTCCCAGCGATGGCAGGAGCCGGCATCCCGAGGTTCGTCTTATGCTCCTTCACTACCCCTAGTTCCCGAAGGACCTCTTCGGTCATCAGTTTCCACATGATGGGGAAAGGGTAGAGGGAGCGTGAAGGGACCTCGGAGTCCCAGTCGGAGACTGCCCGGATCCGTCTGTCGAAGTCCGCGAACCTGGCCGCCAACTCAGGAGTCAGCAGCCTCTTCGGGTCTACAACATCCGTCTCCAGCCTTCCCGAAGCCCACTTGGTCGGAACGTACGACCAGGCCTCCTCCATCTTCAGAAAAAAGAATTTTTCTTGCCACCCTCGCCAGCTGTCCTTAGTGGCGAAGGTGAACATATACTTTTTGCTCCCTGATCCCCAAGGCAGCATGAAGTAAAAGCCACCCTTTGGGACCGCGTAGAGCTTATAGTACTGCATAAAGAGAATGAAATGGGGTTCTATTTTGAAAATGCCCCACATGCAAAGGAAAGCGTTAAAATAGCAGTATGAGTTCGGGGGAAGCTGATTTACGGCAATGCCATGAAATTGGCAAAAGTCGCAAATCACCCTCGAGGGAGGAAACCAAAGTCTGGCCTTCAGTTGGGTGCGAAAAACGGTAACCTCATTTTGGCGGTTCATAAAACTGACCACCTGAGGGCCAGGAAGTTTGGTAATGGCGTAAGAAGGAAGGAAAAACTTTTTGGTCCATCTTTCTAATTTTTCTGAAGTCGTACAGCAAGTATGATTGAGAAGAGGAAGCCAACTCTCTAGGATGGGGGAAACAGACATAAGAGGAGTTGGCGAAGACATTTTCAAAGAAAAAAGGACTTCGGGGGATGAAAAACCGACTTCGGGAAAGCTTTCAGAAAAGCAAAAGAGCACAGAAAATCAAAGGATTTTGAGAGTCAAAACCCACCAAACGCTTTGCCAAAATCTGGGTTTGGAGTCGCCGTCATAAAAGGTGGCCGGAAATCACCTGAGAAAAAGCACCGCCATGAAAAACGCAAAAACAGTTGTGAGCAGGGGAGGAGCAAAAGCAGAACAAAAAGGAACTTATGACGGAACAGGCTATATATAGGCCGAAGGCGGATAGGCGAATCGGCGTCATAAGTACTCCACGAAGGCGAACAGTCGCCATAACTGCTCCCTGCGTCTAAAAAAAGGCGCGCCTGCCGTAACCGATGCAGTCCCCTCCAATGATAGCGTGCCACGTGTCAGCCGTCGCGCCAAACAAGGGACACGCCTTCTGACACCCCTAAACCCTGGGCGCGCCGCTCCAGACTGACACGCTTGGTTATGAGACGCGACGTTGCGCAGACCTGCAAAAGGAAAGAAGTGGGTTACCTCGAAGACACCAAAAGACAGGCTATGGTCGAACAGCCTATGT
The DNA here is from genome assembly GCA_005392925.1 of Aquilaria sinensis. Lineage (NCBI taxonomy): Eukaryota > Viridiplantae > Streptophyta > Magnoliopsida > Malvales > Thymelaeaceae > Aquilaria > Aquilaria sinensis. Next base: position 92,550 of record SMDT01002965.1, on the reverse strand, counting down.
CTTCGGACAAAAAGGTGCATCTTCGGCACAGGTATTACACCCAAGACCCCCGAAGGGCGCCCTCAGAAAGCCTACAAACCAAAGTTTTCACTTCGGCCTTCCGAAGGGGGGGCATGTGATAGCCGAAGGGCTATCGCCTCTCTCAGTACATACATCCTGCCAATAGTATGGTCAGGAAACCTGGCGTTACCCGAAAGAGGCGATATCACGGACCTCGGAAGGAGCGAAGTCAAATACCCCGAACACGAGACTTCGGCTAGAACGTCAGGAATTCCAAGGATGCTACCGGCTCCCTCGGGGGACCAAACGGATTGCCTTCGGAGATGAAGAACCAGCTATTTCAAGCAGGAGAGAATCTCCCCGAAGGCGGAACCCCCGAACCAGGGAACTCCCCGAACTACAGGCGTAATTCCCGAAGAAGGGCATCCGTACCGAAGGACGACCTCGCCAGAGAACCTCGGGAGTACGGCATGGGCATTTAAGGAGCCTCTGACATGTCGCCCACATGCGCTACATGCCACCTCGAAGAGCGGTCTGACGCGCCGACGCCGTCCAAGTCTTGTCACGACCTGTCTCGGTCCCAGACCCGAGGAGCCTACAAACGACTACCTGTCCCCTATGCCCGGAAGTACAGATCGCATCCGACTGAACACGTGTCGTGATCTGAACGGGATGGGCACCACTATAAATACCAGGAAACAAGCCCTGGCAAAGGATCCCGACCCCTCTCCCTGAGAAAACACGAACAGGCAAAACCACCTAGCCTCTTAGTGCTCTTCCTTTATCTCCTCTCGGAACACTGATTTGGGCGTCGGAGGCTCCTCCCCGGAAAAACACTTCAGGGAGCTCCTGACCTCCTTTCTTCTGAGCATTTCAGGCACACTCCTTTGGGAACCTTTGCTCCAGACGTCCTCCCTCACAGCAAGTCCCTCCCGAAGTCATAATGTCACCCGACGAAGATGCTACTGGGAATCAGTAAGGGTTCTTTTGCTCTCATGGAATATTTTCTAAAATTTTCAAACATTCATATAGCTAGGGCTAAGCTTGGAAGAGAGCCATTAGCTTCATGAACCAAGCTTAGTAAGGGGAGTGCACTTATTGAAGGTTTTGTGACCTAGTGTGAAGTGCAAAATGATGGCAGTAAAGTGAGGATTTCTAGAGCCCAAAGTTAGTACTAACTAGTGTTAAAATCCTCCTAAGGCCAAGCATTATCTTGAGGAGGGCTGCCATAGTGATTTGGTTATGTTTATTATGTGTTTTATGGTCTAACCTATTGTATATGTTACTGCCACATTTCATGAGTTTGTTGGCTGTCAATGGCTGCTGCAATTGGTTGCTATATCTTGTATATATGCATTCTGGTTTTTGTGTTTTAGTTTTTTTGGATGCAGGTTTTAATGATGGTTACATTGCCTATTGAATCCAAGTGCTACCCTTACTAAGCTTTTCAATGAAACTTACTCCCCTCAATTCTGTCATTTCAGGTCCAGCAGAAAGATCACATTCAAACTAACAATTGTGGTTTGAGTTTTGATCTGAAATTTTATGTAAATTAAATTCCATATGTCTAGTTGTGATCTGGAAATTTTGGTGATTTTAGGATCACTTTTGGTATTTTTAATGGTGGTACTTATTGTGTTGTGCAGCAGTTGTCCAGCATCCTGTTCTAGAGTCCATTGTGTCTCAGGCACTCCTGTAACCTAGGGTGCATATTTAGCTAATTTAATACCATTATGTAGTGCATGTATGCATGTACATGTAGTGTATGTAAAATGAGACAAGTATGTGAACATTTGAGTAATGTTTTGGCTATATAAGTGATGGGGTGCAAAGCTGCCTAAGTGTGAATGATGGGCTGCTTACTTGTAAATTCTGTTTTGGCCCCATAAAGCTATTAAAAGTAAGGTAATATAATCCCTGTATGTAATGGACATATATGGGATAGCTTTGGAGGGTTTTTCCCTTGTGAATGAAGTGTTTGCACACTTATGAAATTTTGTATGGGCAAAATGGTCATAAAGTGACCAGCATTTCAACCCTACACTTAAAGTTCTATATCTCTCTTTGTAGATGGAACATTTGTATGAGGTTTTGGCCACACCTAGATAACATCTAGAGGCTGAACTAAAATTTTGAATTTCTAAATTTGGAGCTCTGTAGCCACAGATATGACATTGCAAATTTGGCTAAGTTACTGTTCATTTGGTCAGAATTTTGTAACCAACTTCAAAAATCAATAACTTGGACCAAAGGTGGGCGACTGATGTAAAAAAAAATTTATTGGTTTTCTCTAACCCTCTACTTGATAATGAAGTAAAAAAAATAAGGGGTAAATGGCTAGAATAATACAGTTTATTAGTGGAAGTTACAAGTGTAGTGGCTTGTCACTAGAACTTAACAAGATTGCCTAATGTGTGGTAGCCAAGATTAAGACTTGTGCTTGCATTTTCCTTCTTTGCTGCCATGGTGTATATGAAATGTGAATATGTTTGTGATGGTTGGACCAATATACATGTGTTTACAACGTGCCCAAGAAGGCCACTTAGGTATGCACACTAAGGGTAGTGTTCTGATGGCCTACAGAACATTACCAAACATGGGAATCTAAATGCACAATTTTGGCATCATAATTGGACTACCACGGAGTGGGTAACATCAAGCATCCACTCAAGTGATACCTCACCCTCTACAAAGTCATGTCGAAGTTCCATCACCACATTGTCTCTTAACCATTCATCTATAAAATCCAAAATTCTAAGAATACCATAGCTCATAGATGAAAGGTTAAAAGACAAACCTGGGGGAACTTCGGCATCCCCACCATCAAAGCCATTCACTTCAAGTACCTCAGCAGGGATTTTCTTGCCTTTCCCCCTTCTCTTAGTAACTTCTTCTGCCGAAAGCACTCCTAAAAAGGTTCCTAAGACTTCGGTTGTGAAGGTAGGGCTCAAGGGCAATGACTGTATGGCCACTTCCGAAGATGGAACAATGACTTCAGTGGTAAGGTCCACTGCATCGGACACAACCTCAGGTAGAGGGGAAAGTACATCACCCTTTGCCTTCTTCGCCCTTGAAGTGCCTGAAGACTGCCCAGCACCCCTCTTTCTTTTTTAGGCTTTCTCCTGCTCCCCTTTCTCAACCTGACTGAGGAACAGACTCTTGTAGAAGGCCACAGATTTGTCACCCATTTCTACAATAAAGAAAATATCAGTGTAACTATAAAAAATTCTAACACCACTGTTAGAAGACAGCTTACTCTCTACAAGGCCAGAATAAGAGAGTTTGCCCTGAAGGAGCTGAACAGGCCACGCCTTCTTCCCATCCACCATCAGTTTTGGCATGTCCTCATCAGTGACACGCTCGGTGATAACCTCAAGCTCCCAAAGAACCTCCTCGGTCATAAAGCTCCATCTAATGGGGAACTAGTAGAGATATCACCAAGGCACTTGAGCATCCCAATCTGTGACAGCCCAAATTTGGTTGTCAAACTCTTCAAACTGAGACTCCAGCTCTAGAGTTAGCAACTTCCTTGTGTCCACCACATTGGTCACCAAGGTGGCCGAAGCCCACTAAGTCAGAAGGTCTTTCCACTTCTTATCAATCTCCATAAAAAAGTACTTTTTCTACCACCCTCTCCAACTATCCTTAGTACCGAAGGTAAAAGTAAATTTTCTGCTCCCAGAGCCCCAAGGAAGTAAAAAGTAAAACCCCCCTTTTGGGATGGGATGAAGTTTGTAGTATTGAACATGCCGTTAGTTACAGTCTAAAAACAGTAATCTCCTTCGCCCGAGGAAGGTAACTCAGTTCACTATGACCGTATAGCCTAATTTTTGCATAGGAGGGAAGATAGAATTTTAGCCTCCACTTCCCTAGCTTCTCCAAAGTCGCACAACTCATATGACAGATTATAGGGATCCAACTCTCAGGAAAAGGGCCAATCTCAACATTTTTAGCCAACATCTTCTGTGCCTAAGACCTTAACCTTGGGAAGATAGAGGAAAAATGGGAAAAAAATAACTTCGTACGAAAACCCACCTATTCTGAAAACAAAGGAAACCTCAAGCGATGCTGTGAGACTTTCCAGAAATCGCTCCACTACCACAACCACTGTTGAAATAAAAAAGAACCGGCGGAAAGGAAAAAGCACAAAAAGGGAGAGCAAGGTGAAAATAAGAGAAGTGGAACTTCCGATGAGGAGAGATGCTTGTGTAACCCAAATAAGGCAAATGAATGGTCATCATAATGACTAATTACAATCGAAGAGATGCAATCAATGTAACGGACAGGAAAGCTAGCCGATGATTTGGTGACAGGTGTTACCAAGCACAAAAAATGAAGACGTGCCCCTTCAGGTGCCAGGTCTAGATGGAGCACAAAACAAGGCAACAGGTCTACCTACCCCCCGCTGGCGGGAAACGAAAACCCCTAGAATGGAAAATTTCATTACTTTAAGTGCCATATGTATGACATTAGAAAATCCTGACCTGACACGATAAACCTAATCTGAAGGCATAACTTTGAGAAAATTAGCTGGACCCCATTATTGATGATTGATACTACACAACTTGCTAGAATTGAAGAAGTAACTTTGCTTCTTCTGGAGGGAGCATGTGATAGCCGAAGAGCAAATTGCCCAAGACCTTCAAAGAAACAGACCTCACACTACCCTCGGGACTGACTTGAGCAATTCTAGAGAATACTAGGTACCATCTTTGGAAGAGTACACAGCAGACATCGGTGCAGTAAAATGTCACCTTTGGATACCCTATTTAACCAACCTTGAAATAGGGAGTCTAGACCTCCAAAGGGCTATCTTTAACCACCCTCGGAAGAAGTCCAACACCAAAAAGGGTCCTTCAGTCACCAAAAGGCTCTTTCAAAAAATGACAAACACAGTTAATGAGCCTCTGATAAAAACCTCACCCCTGCCCTTTGAGCATAACAGCTCATGGACAGTTGGAGGCATGCCTTCCCGAAGGTACAAAACAGATCCTTATTGACCACATGTCTTGATCTACTTACTCGGGTAATGGACTTCTCCTTTGAGCCCCCTATAAATATTTGGGAAGCTCCCAGGTAATAAAACACATGACCCTCTTTTTCCTACTCTTTACTCTTAGCAACTTCTCTCCTATATACTTACTTAGGCATCAGAGGCTCCTTCCTCGAAAAGCACTCTGGGGAGCTCCTAGCCCACTTTCTTCAAGGCCTTGCAGATACCTTCTTATTGGAAGTCTCTTTCTTTGGCCCAAGCATGTCATACAACAAAGATGTTACTAGGCATCAGCTCAATTCCTAAGGTCAATATGAAAAAAAAGGATAGCCACATAAGCCCAAGAAAGAGGAAGAACACATGAGAAAGAAGAAGGGCATTCTAGGGTGCACTAAAGGACTCTTAAGAGCACCTTTTTGTGTAATCATAGGCATGTGAAGGCCTTAAAGCCTAATAACTTGAAAAAGATTATATGGGATTGATGCTTATCATTAAAATGACAATGAGGGCTACAATCTGGGCTAAGAGAAGGTGAAAAAAACATGGAAACCATGGAAATGCCTTAGAGTACACCAAATAGCTCTTAGATGCACTTTAAGTGCACTTATGTTCAAATAAAAGTTTGAGAGCCTAATTGGATGAATAAATGCATGAAATGGGTGGTCAAAACATGCCAACTAAAGGGCTAAGTTGGACAAAAGGATATCCAAAATGACTTAGGCTGCTTGGAGGAAATTAGACCAAAAGATGGTCAAAGTATCCTTGGCAGCCAAGGCCATTTTGGCCAAATGAATCCACCGCTTGACTAGATGAATTAATGTACCTTCCAAGCCATTTCTTAGGTCATTCATGACCTACAAAATTAGGCCAAAACTTTGGTAAAAGCCACCAAAAAGAAACAAAGCAAAGAAGAACAAAAATAAGTAAAACTGAGACATGGTGATTCAAAGCTTGTTCATGGTGGCACCTATGGTACATGATGTATGATCAAGCTTCCTTGCTACCATTTTAGCCATAGATAAGGACTCATATGAAGCTTCTTCTCCTATATTTTGAAGCGGAAATATCTGCCCTAGGCGATGGCTACGGCCGAAGGAACCTAGAGGCTATATAATGGGCTATATGTTCTTTAAGCACTATGGTAAACTGGCTAGTTTTCTTTCAGCAAGCATAGGGTTTTTGTTCAAGTTTGGACAAGCCTAATCAATCACCTAGAGCTTTATGTTAATTGAATCTAATCAAAGTGGCACTTGAAGAAATTGAAAGAAAATCATGCTTGCTATGTTAAGAAAACCATGTGTATTTGGTGTGTGTGTTTGTGTGCTTCTTTGGTTGTATGTGATGGGTTTCGGGAGCCAAACAGTGCAGTGGAATTTAACCAAAACCCTCCAGGATCCAAGTGAAACGGGGTAAACCGGGTGTTCAAAAATTTTCATACCTAATTTTCGGTTGAGATCTCTCACTCAACTGTAGAGTCGAATCACAAAACCTGAACAGTTGACGTGTTCAAGCTCTCTATGGTATCCACATGAGCCTCTCGGGATCACCACGCTTCCACCACGTCCCGGCAGATGCGTTTCTCTTGTGCTCGCAGTGCTAGCTTGCGTCCTCCAAGGAATTGCAAGAGAAGAGTGTGGCTGTCCTTTTTTGAGGCTAGGGCAAGGAGACCTGCGAATTTCTCACTTAAAAGTTGTATTTATAGTGAGACTCAACTTCCAGGCCTATTGGGTTTCAAAGCCCTAATCCAATTAGGATTTAATTTCGGGCTTAATAATGGCTCAACTCTTTGGCCCATTATTAATACGAAATTAAAGTGAAACCATAACCCAAATAATTAGCCCATGCACTCTAATGATCCAAATAGCTCTATGTGTGCGACCCAATAGGCTCTTGCCATGTTGGCAATGATCATAAATCACATTTATGATCATAAGCAATGAGCGGTGTCTAGCAACACATCATTGCTACCCAAGTGACAAGATTGTCGATGATTCGACTAAACCTTTATGATCATCGTTGATATATGCCATTGTCCCTTTGTCCAAGATATCAAGACTAAGCATGATACATGGAATGTGTCACTCTCGTATAGCCCAATCTTTGGTTTCTTGATTACCGAGTAAACTAACTTAAGCTGATGACATTGATATCGTATATCAACTCATCCGAGCATGGCCATGCATTTTCTAAGTCTCACTCTATCAAGGGGCCCGAAGATATCACTCCCATTACATAGGAGGGACAAATCCCATCTTGATCATACAAATCCCTCCGCATGATATGTGACATACCCAATGACCTCCTTCAAGTTCACTCAGTTACGAGCAACAAAGGAAAGTATCAAAGCATGTGACTCACATGTAGGGAACCTTGATGATCTTAGGTCGAAGGACTACATATACCATGATCACTATGAGAATCACTTATGACACTCATATAACGCTCCATGTAGTGTTCTCATGGTGGGTCGGTCCAGTACACAAGTTCTCCAACTTGTACCCATATGTAGACTACATACCTTATATTAGTCTCCATATATGCTAGTCGTTATGTATTATTGTAACCCGCTCCACAATAATACTAGAAAGGGACGTTTAAGAATATCATTATTCTAGGGTTACAATTATGTTTGTTAAGTTACGCAGAAACAAAACAACAAACATAATTGCTGGATTAATGCCTTAATAAAATATCATGACTCAATGTGCAAAAATACAATCATCTCATGATTGGCTTTTGGGCACAACACTAACAATATGCATGTGCTAACCCTTGATTTGTATACATAAGTATCATGATTATCTTGTATACATATTTTTTTGTGTCTTCTTTGTCTTTGTATGCATGTTATTAAGCAAGATTAGAGGTTTATATGCATAGCAATGTTATAAATATTGTTAAGGCACTAGGCGCTAAATTAGGTTCTTATTGAGTACCTATGTACTCATGCCCTCTTTCACCCATTTTAGGTAAGGAAATGAAAAAATGAAAGGCTATGGAACCTCCTAGAGGTTTATATGCATAGCAATGTTATAAACATTGTTAAGGCACTGGGCACTAAATTGGGTTCTTACTGAGTACCTATGTACTCATGCCCTCTTTCACCCATTTTAGGTAAGGAAATGAAAGAGTGAAAGGCTAAAGAACCTCCTAGAGAGGTCTATGTATAGAGAGGTATGCTTTAGACTCACAGCTTATGAAAAGGAAGCATGGAAAAGTTCATAAGATTGAACTAATGGTTGTGTTATGTGTGTTGGTTTGTAGGCCCTAATGGCTACTATGGGACTTGTTGCATTTAGATCCATCTTAGTATGGGTTAGAGCTAGAAGAGTAATAAGGCAACTATGGCCTACGTGTCAATTGAAAGTGGAAGTCAAAGTGACAATGGGCTTAGATACATTTTGAGCTACGCCATGTACCATGCATGACATCTAATGGACCAAACTTTTGTTGTGTTTAGTTTTGGCCCATGTAGTCTTCATCTGCCCAATTTTGAGTTATAAATATCTATATGTAACTAATGGCGTTGTGACTTAGTGTAGAATGTGGCCAACGCCTTATTTGTACCTAATGGGCTTAAGTAAGCCTTAAGGCACCAAGTATGGCATGTTAAGAGTACTGCATGCATGGTTTGTAACCTAGTAAACTTGTATGTATGCATGTATGTATGCTTCGATGTGTGTACGTGCTCATGTGGCAAGTCCACTAAATGGGCTTCAAGTAAGCCTCCTAAAGACACTACGACACACACTCACAGCTCAACCATACACACATACCCTCAAACACCCTAGTAGGCTTCCTAGGTGCCTTGGCGCCTAAGGCATGAACATGCCCTGTCTACACACTCAACATTCCAAGGTAAGCCCCCCTTCAAACATCCACTTACAAACCCACTTATGCTCATGCACCCCATATACATTAAAAGAAAAGTAATAAGATTCTCTACGTAAGTGTATTCATTAGAATAACACATTAAACTAATAACTTAATGTATTAATGTAACAACTTAACATATTAAACTAATAATCTAAGGTTTTATGGTGGTAACTTAACTTGTTAATTAGCCACTCCAACATAAGTCCTACCTAAGTTAGGGTTAAGAATCCTGGGAGTCATGGCCTAATCCACCATATGTTAGTTAAGCAACTAAACCTCCAATAAAGGTTTAGGGCAGGGGTGAATTGGGTCTTGACATTATCTTCTGATGCATTCCATTTCTGGATGAGGGGACAACACTAGGTTGGTGACTCTGATGGACCTATTCTACCTTTGCTACATTATCAGAAAAGTCCATCGTCACCTTGCTTATGCCTTTTCCTGGTGGGTTTAAGATATCACCAATAAGGTGAGGATATGGGGTCATATATGCAAGATCATTCATTACTAGGACAGGAAATAACCTAGGTTCTTTTCCACAAGTGAAATACCTTATGGAGTCATTTCAACCAAGTAAAGTCAACTTAAAGCACTAAAGTCTATGAGTATGCTAAAGAAGACACTATTTTCAATGTCTCATTTTGATTTGTATTAAGGACACGAGAGGAGATTCATGCTAAGGAAAAGGCTTCTACTGAGACCTCCTGCTACCCCTACTTCTACCAGTACCATTAGGTCATTGTCATCAATTTTTCAAAGGCATGAGTTGATTCTAAAAGGCTTAAGCTCACGATTGATTGTCTATTTAGTATTGATAGCCATCTATCTAATGTTGAGCCATGGTGTATGAGTTTGGAGTATGCAATATGACTACCTTTCATTCATCCTAGAGCTGTCAGACCTTTTGATTACATTCCTCCTTTATTCTCACACCAAGGCGATGATTCTGATGATTATTTTCAAGTGCCCTCTATCATGGATGGCTAAGAGAGAGGAGATGAGACTAAAGGAGTGAGAAATGAGGAAGATAAGGCCAACATTGTCATGGAATTAGTTGTTGATGCCACCCATTAGCAAGAGAGAGTTGATGAAAAGGTTGAGGAGAAAGCTGTAGTAAGAACTGAGGAGAGAGCAAAGAGAGCTGTAGAGGAGGAAACTATTGAAACGGCTACAAGAGTACATAATGATGATTCAATGATTGTGTGGGATGTAATAGAGGTCAGGATTACTAAAGGTCTTGAAGAAACATATATGATGATTGCTACGAGTAATGTAGCAAATCCTCCAGCCATTAGACCATCTCCGCTGGAAGATGCTTAATGGATTTCAAGACTTGATTATCTTTCTTTTTATTTATGTTTATGTTTTATGGATTTTACTTAGTTTTAATTTTATTATTACTACTGTTGCTGCTATTTGTATTTTAGTAGTATGTTTTTGGATTATTTTACCTCTATTTTGTTTTAATGATCATTTTTTTTGACTTCTTGAAAGCTTTTATCTACCTAACTTGAGGCTACACAAATTTTTATGGTCTCTTGAAATGATAGACTTATACAATGAGTAACTAAATTGTTCAAGGCGGTATCAATTTGTAATGCCCCCTCTCTTTTTCACTGTGTTTTCCATGCTTGTACATTGGGGCAATGTACATATTAAGTGTAGGGGAATGAGTATCTTAGGCCCCAAGTTTCATTTTATTTTTAGTGAAATACAAGTTTTTGTGAATTTTTCATAGAATTTTTAAATTTTTAACCTAAATTGTTTTTCAATCAAGCTATTAAACATGATTTTTATTTATTGAAAGTGATTGTTACTTTATTGTCTTGGGGTTTTAACTTAAGTATCAGGTAAGTGATTCTTGAGATCTTTAACTTATGCACTTGATTGTTTTTTAAGATGATTTTTAAATTTTCTATCAAACTAGTGGAAAGTGGCCTTTAGAAGCTATTATTTTTGCATGACGTTCTTATGTTTCGAAGTGTGGTAATATTGGTTAAGGGAAATGTAGTTAATTTTGAAGAATATAAAAGAAGAAATGATATAGAATAAGTGCTACTCCACTGTTTCTTTTTATTGAAGTAGGTTAGGGTCTTCTCCTAAAACAAAAATCGATCACAGCTTGAAAAGATACTAGAAGCATGAGCATAATGAAAGCTCAAAAAGAATGAGTGTTAAGAAATAGCTTGCATACAAATAGTGCTCTTGTAGTGTACACTTACTACAAAGTTCAACAATAAATGAAAAAAATGCTTGAAAAGAAGAAAAGTAAATGTAAAGTTTAATCAATTGCCTATTTCCATGGTTTTGTGGTATGAATGGTTGTGACATAATTAGCTTCGATGTTGTATGGTTTGTGCTTTTTACTTTGCATAGAAATTTGATGTTCTTTGAGCTTCAGGAGATATGGGTTGATAGCTTGAGAAATTTGATGTTTTTTTAGAGGTGTTAGATTAAAAGTGTTGCATGCTTGGTAATCTTGTTAATTTCTCAAGGCCTTTAAAGTCTCAATCCTCTCTTCTATCTTCCTTCGCTCAAAAGTATGGTCTTATTTTATATTTTAGCTTTTCATTTTATGGTTTGCTTAATGGCAAGCAATAGTTCAAGTGTCAGGGAAAAATATGGTATGCTTATATTTGTACATGTTTTTTTATATGCTTTTGCTTAATAATTTGATTGTCCTTTGATATTTTTTAGTCGGAATTGGTACTTTATTGCCTTCTATTTTGTTTTGAAGTATTATTTCAACTCTTTTATGGTTAGGAGGGATTTTCCATCAATTTTGGAGCCGAATTGGTAAATTTTATAGAAATTAGAATAAACTCTCCTTCAAACATGTCTATGTCAACTTTAAACAAGGTTATGTCCACCTGTTATACACCTGTGTTCATTGTCACACCTATGATTCAAACTATGTTACTAAATGCTCATGATTTTTTCATTCTCGAAGGGAGACACAACCTTGAACACAGCTATGTCCATATCTATGTTAGCATGTTGTTAGGGTTTTCTCGAGTTATTTATACTAAATTGAAAAAATAAAATAGATTAAGGCAGCCAGAGGTGGCCAAAACAAAGAAGGATGCAAAAATACATAGAAATAAGGTTTGGGGTTCTTTGTAGAAGACTGCCAAAGGGAGTTCAGAAGATCAAACCCGATTCATTTGTGACGAGAGAAGACTTTAAGAGTTGGAGTCCTCTACTGTAGGTTTTCTTCTGTTTTTGTTGTGTTTCTTTATCAACATGATGAGCTAATTTTTTTTACTAATTTTTAGAGAATATGAACCCTAAGATGATATTGTTGTTATGAGTACTTTAGTTTAATATAATTATGGTTTTCTTGTGATCTATCCAATGTTCTTTGATGCATTGATTAATAGTAACTGGCCTATTAATTCAACATTGGATGATAAACATATGTAGGTGATGCCCGGCAGCATCTTTGGTGTACGACATGGTAGGCTTGAGAGGGACTTCCGGTATGGAGATGCTAGTAGAGAAGACTTCCTACGTGAGATTGCCTAAAACACTCAAAAGAACAGGCGTTAGGAGCTCCCCGGAATGTGTTTCCGAGGAAGGCGCCTCCGACGCCCAAGTTAGTATTTGGCAAGTAGGGAGCAAAGAGTGGAGTGTAAAAGAGTAGAGAGAGTTCTTCTTAAGAGTTCAACCTTTTTTTTTACCAAGGTTATTTCCCAAGTATTTATCAGAGGGCATTGGGAGAAGTCTATTTGACATAGGCCGCTCAGATCATGACACGTGTTTGGCCAAATGCGGTCCATACCTTTAGGGATAGGGATCTCCAGCTGACCATAGGCCATTCTGGCCAGAAGTCAGGGCTGTGGGAGGCCTGTGTGTCAGGGGCGTGTACGAGGTCTTTGTGTCAGGGGCTCCTTAACCATTTTTTTCATGTCCATAAGACCCCTTCGATGAAAAAAACCTCTCTAGGACATGAGAGATTCTTGCCAAGGTTGCGCCAGTTATTTGGAAGACTCCTCGGCACAAAGGATTCTCTTTGAAGGATGTTTTCCCCTGCCGAGGATGGTGAGTCTACTTCTTCTGAAGTTGGTTAGGCTATCTTACCGAGGGTGGTAGTGTACCATGTTCCCGAGGTCAGTCCTGTTATTCCCCAAGGGTGATGCTCGTCTTTACCAAGGGTGGTGCTCGTCAGAGCTTGGGAGCCTAAAGGGTAATAGCCCTTTAGCTATCATATGCCCCCCTCGAAAGGCTGAAGTTATAACTTCGGTGAGTGGAGTCTCATAGCATTTCGTGGGGCTTGTTATGGAAGCTAGCAGTTACCATAGATGTAGCTTATTGGTCTTTTTAGGCAGGGGACACTTCGTTCTCCAAGGGTGTGTCTTCTCAACCGAGGTGGCTTGTAAGTGTCACCCCTCGCTTCTTGGCTAAGCCCTTGGTATTTCCAAAGTGTGCAATCCTCATTTAATTTTCTTCTGTAGGTTAGTGAATCGTCACGTCTCGTAATCAGACAAACGTGTCACTTCAGATAAGCTTGCCTAGGCCTCCATGCTATCAGGAGGCGTGCCCTTATTTCCTATGTCAGATGACACATGTCACGTGGTAATGGGTGGACAGTCGCGTTGGTTACGTTGACCGCATCTCTTCGCCTTTGAGGGGTAATTATGGTGACAATTCGCCTACCTCCTTCGGCCTATATAAACCTTCCTCTCTTCAGTGTTCTCCTCCCTTGCTTTCTTTTGCTTCCGTTTTGCTCTCGTTTGCCCTCAAGCTTCTCTCTCTTTTCTGTGGCGGTGCAAGCGGTGGAGCGATTTTTAGCTAGTTTTCATGACGACGTTCACAAATCCCGACTTCGGCAAGAGTTTTGGTGGGTAATCCTTTCCGAAGTCCTTCAGTTTTCTGTGTTTCTACTCTTTCTGAAGTCATTTTCTTTTTTCTAAATCATGTCTTCTTCGACCCCACTCTTAACTGTTTGTCCTATTCCCGAAAGTTGGGCTCCTCTCGACTCTGACCCGTGCTGCACCACTTCGGAGAAATTGAAGAAGTGGACAGCTAAGTTATACCGTCCCTCTTACACTGTGACTAGGCTACCTACTGCAGGCCTGCTTAGTTACATGTATCATTCGGGCGAGATTACCATTTTACGAGCCCAACTGAAGGCTGGGTTTCAATACCCTCCCCTGAAGATGGTTTGCGAGTTCTGCCAATTCCATGGCACAACTGTGAACCAACTTCCCTTAAACTCCTATTCTTACTCCAACGCCTTCCTCTGCATGTGTGGGGTCTTCGGGATAGAGCCCCACTTTATCATCTTTATGCAGTATTACAAACTTCACCCCATCCCAAAGGGCGGTTTTTACTTCTTGCTTCCTAGGGTTTCCGGGAGCAAGAAGTATACATTCACCTTCGGGATGAAGGACAGTTGGCGGGGTTGGCAGAAGAAGGTTTTCTTTTTTAAGGTGGTTGAGGCATGGAAGCATGTGCCGACTAGGTGGGCCTCGGGGACTCTAGATGCCGATGTGGTTAATCCCAGAAAGCTACTAACCCCTGAATTAGAGGTGAAGTTTGAGGATTTCGACAGCCGCATTCGCACTGTCGCGGACTAGGACCCCGTGGTCCCTCCTTCTTCCTTGTACCCTTTTCCCATCAAGTGGAACTTCATGACCGAGGAGGTTCTTCAGGAGTTAGGGGTAATCAAGGAACATAAAACTGACCTGGACATGCCAAAGCCTACCTTTAATGGGGAAAAGGCGTGCCTAGTGATGCTCCTTCAGGGCGAACTCACATACAAAGGCCTTGCGGAGAGTAAGTAGTCTTCCCATGATTCCTTATTGGAAATTAATCCGCTGCCTTCTACAAGTCCGTTTTCCTTGTGCAGGCTGAAAAAGGGGAGCAGCAAAGGAAGAAAACTGCCCCGAAGAGGAAGAAAATGGCTGAGGGAGGGCCATCTTCAGCAAGGAAGAAGGCCAAGGAAGACGTTCTTCCTCCCCCTCCCGAAGCCGACGTTGAGGCACAGGACCAGCCCTTAGTTCGTGCCAACCCACCCTTGGAGCTAGCCATCAGCTCGGTTTCTCGAATCCCCATCACTGCGGTGGAGGCCTTGGGTACTTCGACAGGGGGCCTTTCTGCTGAAGAGCTCGAGGCACGCAGAAGAAGGAAGGGCAAGCAAGTCCCTGACGATGTTCAGGAGGTCAGTGACTCCGAGTAGGACGTCGCTGAGGTTCCTCCAGGTTTGTCCCTTAGCCATTTTTCTATGAGTTTGGGATTTTTTGGCATTTTAGATCTTATAGACGTATGGCTAAGGGATAATGTGCTGATGGAACTTCAACATGATTTTGCAGAGGAGCAGGCACCCGCTGCATGGATGATGGAGCATGCCTGGAAGCGCACTCTTTGAGGCTACCATATCCCGAGGGACAAGGTGCCGAATGAGCCTTTCTGGACCTTCATGGAGGACATGAACTTGTTCTCCAAGGACAGCAGGAAATGGCTCTTCAGATGGCGAAGGGCATCCTCACCAACGCCACCTTCAAGTCCCTCAGCAAGAAGTGCCTAAATGATGAGGTCCTTTCCGTGAGGATGTATGAACATGCTGCCCAGGTATTCCTCAAACCTTTTATCCTTTCTCCAAATTTTTTCTAAGTGTTTACTTTGCTTTGCAAAACTCACCGAGCGCCCTTCTCTTTACAGCTCTTAACGTACAGTGGACGCTTCAGAGCATGGGCAGCAAAGCAGTCTTCGATCCGATCTCGGACCGAAGAGCGCTTGGAGAGAGCCAAGGTATTTTGTGCCAGCTCAGTCATTAAGTATGCCGAGCTAAACAATATACCAAGGTGGAGGTGGCTAAAGTTTGAGAGGAGTTCTTGAAGAGTCAGGAGGAGCTCTTTCAAGATTTCTCCAAGAAAGTGTCTAACCTCGGGGAAAAGGTTATCACGTGAACTTCAGCTAACGAGGCCTACCAGAAGGAGGAGGAGGAGGACTCTACACTCCTCACGAAGGCCCTCGCAAACAACGCCAAACTTCAAGCCAATGTCAACGCGCTGAAGAAGGAAAAAAAGAAGATGAAGATGAAGAAGCTAGATAAGGAGGTCACTGAGCTGAGGGACGAGCTGAATGACTTGGCTGTCGAGAAGGACAAAGCTGATCAAGCAACCAAGGTTGTATTCCAAGACGGCTTTTGTTTGGCTCGATACCAAATTCTGGCCAAGTACCCAGACCTCGACGTCTCCTTTTTGGCGGGTCTAGACATTCCCGAAGGGCCTCGCTGGACATGGTCGAAGATAAAGCACCTCAATCTTCCCATTGCCCTTCCTCCGGCACCAAAGGTTGTGACAGAGGAGGTTGGTGGTGAAGTAGCTCAAGATGACGAGGTCCCCTAGGCGTCCAGAACCCCGAATAGGCTTTGTTTTTTCTTCTTCTTTTTCTTTGTAAACTTCTCCTCGTTGTACAAAGACATAAATGAAATTCCTTTTTTCCCCCAAAACTTCTCCTCGGTGTACAAAGTCATGAATGAAAATTTGGCTAAGTTCCAGGACATATTTCTCCTATACTATCTTAGGTGCCGAGGGTCAGGTCAACCATTTTCAATCTAGCTCCCTCGAAAAGATAGTAAGTATCCTTTGCACCTGTTATCTAGACAACCACTTTCTGTTAGTGTTGTGCCCAAAAAGCCAATCATGAGATGATTGTATTTTTGCACATTGAATCATGATATTTTATTAAGGCACTAATCCATCAATTATGTGTGTGGTTTTGTTTCTGCGTAACATAATAAACATAATTGTAACCCTAGAATAATGATATTCTTAAACATCCTTAGTCTAGTATTATTGTGGAGCGGGTTGCAATAATACATAATGACTAGCATATGTGGAGACTAATATGAGATATGTAGTCTACATATGGGTACAAGTTGGAGAACTTGTGTACTGGACCGACCCACCAAGAGAACACTACATGGATCGTTATATGAGTGTTATAAATGATTCTCATAGTGATCATGGTATATATAGTTCTTTGACCTAAGATCATCAAGGTTCCCTACATGTGAGTCACATACTTTGATACTTTCCTTTGTTCCTCGTAACTGAGTGAACTTAAAGGAGGTCATTGGGTATGTCACATATCATGCGGAGGGATTTGTACGATCAAGACGGGATTTGTCCCTCCTATGTAACAGGAGTGATATCTTCGGGCCCCTTGATAGAGTAAGACTTAGAAAAATGCATGGCCATGCTCGGATGAGTTGATATACGATATCAATGTCATCAGTTTAAGTTGGTCTACTTGGTAATCAAGAAACCAAAGATTGAGCTATACGAGAGTGACACATTCCATTTCTCGTGCTTAGTCTTGATATCTTGGAAAAAGGGACAATGGCATATATTGATGATGATCATAAAGGTTTAGTCAAATCACCGACAATCTTGTCACTTGGGTAGCAATGATGTGTTGCTAGACACCGCTCATTGCTTATTATCATAAATGTGATTTATGATCATTGCCAACATGGTAGGAGCCTATTGGGTCGCACACATAAAGCTATTTGGATCATTAAAGTGCATGGGCTAATTATTTAGGTTATAGTTTCACTTTAATTTCGTATTAATAATGGGCCCAAGAGTTGAGCTAGTATTAAGCTCGAAATTAAAGCCTAATTGGATTAGTGCTTTGAAACCCATTAGGCCTAGAAGTTGAGTCTCACTATAAATACAACTTTTAGTGAGAAATTCATGCTTCTTTGCCCTAGCCTCCTAAAAAAGACAGCCGCACTCTTCTCTTGCAATTCTTTGGAGGACGCAAGCTAGCACTACAAGCGCAAGAGAAATGCATCTATCGGGACGTGGTGAAAGCATGGTGATCCCGAGAGGCTCGTGTGGATACCATAGAGCTTGAACACGTGAACTATTCAGGTTTTGTGATTCGACTCTACAGTTGAGTGAGAGATCTCAACCAAAAATTAGGTATGAAAATTTTTGAACACCCGGTTTACCCCGTTTCACTTGGATCCTGGAGGGTTTCAATTAAATTTCGCTGCACTATTTGGCTCCCGAAACCCAACACCTTCGACATACATAGTACCAATTTCGGCCAATATCTTTTAGCAAAGCTTTGCTTATTTTTATTAGCCATGTTCGATTGTTGCTCGCTCAGAGAAAATTTATCACTTTTGTTCATAGGTACTTACACCCTGTTTGGCTAGACTCCTTTAGTGGGACTTTTTTCCTTAGAAAAAATTCTAAGTGTAGAATTTTTTCAAAGCATCTGAATGCCATGTGTTCCTTAGTTCTCCACCTTCAGTGCCGCCGAGCTTGTAGACTCCTAGCCAAACTCCATCAAGGACCACATAAGGCCCTTCCCAGTTCGCCCGAAGCACTCCGTGAGATGGTCTTCAGGGCTCAAACTCAGCCTTTCGGAGGACAAGGTCCCCCTTCCTGATTCCTTTTTGCTTGACATGTGAGTTTGCAGCGATAGCCACCATTTGCTGAAAAGCTTTACTTTTAAGCTCAGCCACTTCTCTATGTTCGTTAATTAAGTCCAGCCTGGTTCTCAACCCAAGGTCATTCCCCTCTTCCTCAAACACTTGATTCCTTATGGATGGCTGAACCACTTCAATAGGAATAATGGCCTCTATGTCGAATACGAGAGAGAAAGGCGTCTTACCTGTGGCCCTTTGGGGGGTTGTCCGATAGCTCCAAAGCACACTAGGGAGTTCTCCTGGCCATTTTTCTTTTGCTTCCTTCAATCTCTTTTTCAACCCATCCTTTATGGTTCTGTTTGACACCTCTACCTGTCCGTTGCTCTGAGGATAAGCTACCGGGGCGAAGTGCATTTTTATCCCGAGGTCGGTAGTGAATTCTTGGAACCCCTTGTCAATAAACTAGGAACCATTATCAGCCACTATCACCCTTGGTATGCCAAATCTACATACGATGTTCTTCCAGACAAATTTCTGTATGTCCTTCACCGATATGGTTGCTAGAGGCTCTACTTCAATCGACTTAGTGAAGTAATCCACTGCGACTACGCAAAACTTCAGTCCTCCGGGTGCAATTGGGAGAGGCCCGATGAGGTCAATACCCCCTACTACGAAAAGGCAAGGGTAGTTAGCCAGAGTTACCATTTTTGAGGTAGCCTCTAGATGTTAGCGTGTTTTTGGCAATTGTTACATTTCTGGAAGAATTGCCCCGCGTCCTTCCTTAAGGTGGGCGAGAAGTATCCCTGGTGAAGTAGTACTCCTGCCAGAGCGTCAGTTCCTATGTGGGAACCACAAGCCCCCTCATGGACTTCTTTGAGGACTGTCTCTACATCCTCTTTGCCGACACACCTTTGTAGTGGACTCGCATACCCTTGTCAATATAACTCCTCCCTGATCAGGAAATATCGTCCAGAACATCTTTGCACTTTTGCCGCTTCAAGAGGGTCTTTGGGAAGCTCCAAAGTCATAAGGTATTTTTTTATGGGATTTTTCCATCCTCTTTCCGAGGTTGTTATGCTCATTATTGCTATGCTTGAGTGACTTAGCACTTTGGTTGACTTTTTTGACTTGGAGAAAGTGTCTACTTTAGTATTTTCTCGACGAGGCACGTTCTCGATGTGTACCGTGTCGAACTCTTGTATGAGCTTTCTGACAAGGTCATGATACTTTGCCAAGGTTGAGTCCTTCGCGCCGTAGTCCTCTGTCATCTATCAGACCACTAGCTAGGAATCGCTGTGGACCTTTAGGTTTCTTACACCAACTCTTGTGGCCAAGCACAATCCTACTACGAGGGCTTCATATTCTGCCGCATTGTTGGTGACATTAAACCCGAATTTGATGGCCTTCATGGCTTCCATACCTTCGGGACCGCGAAGAATTACCCCAGCTCCTTGATGTTCAGAACCGGAGGCTTTGTACACAAACAGAGTCCACTTAGGTTCATCCTTTCCAAGATTGGGTGGACTGTCTTCGACGATGGGTACTTCAGTAATGAAATCCGCCAATGCCCATGCTTTTATTGCCTTCCTTGGCTCATAGGTGATATCATACTCACCGAGCTCGATGCACCACTTAGATAGCCATCCTGAGTGGTCTACCTTCTTCATCATATCCCGAAAAGGCAGGTTATTTCGGATGATAATGGAGTGCCCTTGGAAATAGGGTCATAACCTTCTGCTTGCAAGTACCAGGGCATAAATAGCCTTTTGTAGCAAGGGGCACCTAACTTCAACACCATACAGAGACTTGCTCACATAATATACTAGCCATTGCTTTGGCCCCTCTTCCTTTACAAGGACCGAACTTACCGCCTTCTCGGTGAAGGTGAGGTAGAGTATGAAGGGTTCTCCTTCCCGTGGCTGCAGCAGCGTCGGCAGACGAGTTAGGTAGACTTTGAGCTCTTCCTAGGCCTTTTGGTAGTCTTCGTTCCAAGGGCGCACCTCGGTTCTGAGGTCACCTCATTTTTTGCTGCTTTAGTGAGGACTTTGAAGAACTGTCGGCACCGATCCCCATATCTGGAGATGAATCTACTAAGAAAAGTAATTCTTCCAGTTAGCCTTTGCACATCCTTGATCATTGTGGGAGTTCAGAATCCCAGCAGGGCCTTGACCTTTTCCAGATTGGCATCAATACCTCTTTCCGGCACCATGAATCCGAGAAACTTACCTGCATTCACCCCAAACACGCATTTTTTGAGGTTGAGATGAATTCCGAATGTCCTCAGCTGGTGGAATGTTTCCTCTAAATCTATGATATGACTATTAGGAAATTTTCTCTTAACTATCATATCATCGACGTAGACCTCCATGTTTCTCCCGATTTGGGAGTTGAAGACTCTATTCATCAACCTCTGGTACGTGGCTCCTGCATTCTTAAGCCCAAAGGGCATTCTAATGTAGTAGTATATACCGACTTTGGTGATGAAGGTGGTTTTTTCCTCGTCTTCGGGGTCCATCCTGATTTGATGATACCCGCTGAAGGCATCAAGGAAGCTAAGGAGACCATACTTGGAGGTTGAGTCCACCAACTAGTCTATTGGTGGCAGAGGATATGAATCCTTAGGGTAAGCATCGTTCACGTTTTCGGAAGTCGATGCACATTCAGAGTTTGTCGCTTCCTTCTTTCGTGGCAACAACCACATTACTAAGCCATTCGGGATATTTGACTTCCCTTATTACGTTCGCCTCTATCAACCATTGGACTTCAGATTTGATGAAGTTGTTTTTGTGTGCCAAAAGGCTTCTCTTTTTTTGGCAAACAGGCTTCGCGTCAGGGCGTGTCTTAAGACTATGCTGAATTATGCAATGGTCTACCCCAGGCATGTCCTTCAGAGAATAGGCAAATAGATCCTTGTTCATTAAAAGGAAAGATACAAGCTTTTGTTTGTCACCTTCGGCCAAATGTTTCCCTACATGGGTGCTTCAGCCCGCGACAAGCTCCACATTCTCAGTTTCAATTTTTTCTGAGTCACTTTTTCCTCCTTCTGTAGACTCTTCGATCGGTGTGCCCTTCTCTCCCAAGGTTTGTGTGTGTACTTTCACTGGGTTCTGCCTCGCCCTTACGAAGACCTTCGGGACTTCAACTTGATTAATGAATATTTTTGTGTCCCCGTCCTTCGTCTCGAAGGTGACCGTCAGGTACTTCACATCTGGCCAGATGTGAAAATTCCCTTGAGTTTGCCTTCCAAGGATGGCATTGTATGAAGAAGGGACGTCGATGACAATGAACCTGGTCATGGAAAAGGCAAATAGCTCTCCATTGTTTTGAACAGAAGTTCCTCTCAACATTAGAGGTAGGTCAATCCACCCGAGAACAGGGAGTTCGGAAGGACCTACCCCAAAGGTAGGAGATGTGATAGGTTTGAGGTCAGTTTTTGTGATGCCCAAGCTTGGCAACAGGTGGGAGAATAGGACATCGGCGTTAGACCCGTCGTCCAGGAGCACCCTTTTTACGTCCCAACTCCCAATCCTTGCCATAATGAGGAGTGGGTCATCATGTGTGAATACTACGGTAGACCCATCTTTCCGAATAAGCTTGTTCAATGGGTTACCAAATTCCATCACCGAGATCTCCATGGCTTTCCTCTTTCTTTCCGCCGAAGGTAGTCCCACGGTGATCATTTGGATTACTCCAACCGGAGGTGGGGGATTCTTCTTGGAACTTCAGTTCCGTCGTCGGTAAGAATCGTAGACCTCATTTTCCTTTTTTTCCTTCTCCCTCCTTCCCCTGGGAGAGAGCATCTGTAGGTACCGGCGAAGTTGGCCCTGCTTGATCAGGGACTTGATGTACTTCCTGAGTTGGAAGCAATCCTTAATGTCATGACCGTGATCCCAATGGAATTGACAGAATTTCTTCATATTCTTCTTGTTTTCCGAAGTCATGACCTTTAGGCGCTAAATTGGGTTCCCTTACCTCTCCATAGCCATTAAGATATTCGTTCTCGTGGTATTCAGGGAAGTGAAGGTCACTGGCTTCCTCCATCGCTGCTTTCGAAGTCAACTCCCGGCCTCTGTTGGGTAACGAGGTTGTTGGCTTGGCCCTTCGGGGAGAACGTGGTTAGGCTTTGGACCTCCCATCCTTAGCTCTTCAGCAGTCATGTGCTATTCGGCCCTTCGGTAGAACTCGCCGAAGGTGTCCGGGGGGTCGTTTGAGAACTCGTAAAAGAGTTATGAGTCTCACCAAAGTCCCCGTATCATGGTGAGGATGCATATTTTAGGACGGAAGTCCGGCACACTCAGGGCCTTTTGGTTAAACCTTTCAACATAGTTGCGAATAATCTTTCCATTCCTTTGTGCTATGTCAAACATCTGAACCAGCATCTTCACTACCGGCCTGCTGCCGATGAACAAATGTGTAAATGCAATGGACAACTCTTGGAAACCCATGATGGTTCCGAGGGCCAACGAGTTATACCACGCAGTCGCCTGTCCGAAGAGGGTGACCTCAAAGCATTTGCAGAGGGTGGCATCATCAGCGCCATGTAGCACCATGCTGTGTCTGTACTTCGTGAGGTGGGCTTGGGGGTCACTGCACCCATCGTGCATCTCCAAGCGTGGCACCCGGAATTCACTCGGCATGGGTGCCACAACTATTGCTTGGATAAAGGGTGACTCTTCTCTGGTGAAGGGCTCTGACAACCTTGACCAGACAGGCTTCCGAGCCACCTGCCTCTCCACTTTCTCCAACCTCTCTAGGATCTTTTCCATGAGGATAGTAGTGCTGGTCTCTTCTCATTTCCTGGAGGCCTCCGGCAATGGAGAACAATGCCTCTTCTTCGAGGAGTAACTTCAGCGGCAGGGGGATTGTAATCTCTCTTCCGGTGATGAACTTCGCCGGCTTGAAGTCCTAGCCCTTTGGACCACATTTCTCCAGTTTGTTGGCCTCTAGGGAGTACGTACTCCATTGAGGACTCGTCACGGAAGTCCCCACTCCCTAAGCTTTGGTGAGTGGACTTCGGGCTCCTCTCCCGACGAGGAGTTGGTGAAGAGGCCCTTTGGCCCAAAGTGGTTGTGACCACTTTTGCTCCAACTGTTGCGTCATTTCAGCCACAACAAAGCACTGAAAAACACATAAAAAGCTCATCATGATCATTAAAGGATGCTCATCCTCAGGTGAGGAAGTCCCTACGGTGGGTTGTTCGGTTGCCGGTTGAGTTTCCGGCGCAGATGGGGACTTCTGGAGTCCCTTGTCCATAGAACATCGGGTTTCCACAGACGGCGCCAAATGATGCCTGGTAGCATCTTCGGTGTACGACATGGTAGGCCTGAGAGGGACTTCCAGTATGAAGATGTTGGTAGAGAAGACTTCCGATGTGAGATTGCCTGAAACACTCAAAAGAACAGGGGCTAGGAGCTCCCCGGAATGTGTTTCCGGGAAAGGAGCCTCCAACGCCCAAGTCAGTATTTGGCAAGTAAGGAGCAGAGAGTAAAGTGTAAAAGAGTGAAGAGAGTTCTTCTTAAGAGTTCAACCTTTTTTTTTACCAAGGTCGTTTCCCAAGTATTTGTGAGAGTGCGTTGGGAAAAGTCTGTTTGACACAGCCCGCTCAGATCATGACACGTGTTCGGCCAGATGCAGTCCGTACCTTCGGGGATGGGGATCTCCAGCTGGCCATAGGCCATTTTGGCCAGAAGTCAAGGCCGTGGGAGGCCTGTGTGTCAGAGGCGTGTGCGAGGTCTTTGTGTTAGAGGCTCCTTAACCGTTTTTGTCGTGTCCATAAGACCCCTTTAGTGAAAGAGACCTCTTTGGGACATGAGAGATTCTTGAAGAGGTTGCTCCAGTTATTCGGAAGGCTCCTCGGCACAGAGGATTCTCTTCGAAGGATGTTTTCCCCTGCCAACGATGGTGAGTCTACTTCTCCCAAAGTTGGTCAGGCTATCTTATCGAGGGTGGTAGTGTACCATGTTCCCGAGGTCAGTCCTGTTATTCCCCGAGGGTGATGCTCGTCTTTACCGAGGGTGGTGCTCGTCAAAGCTTGGGAGCCTGAAGGGTAATAGCCCTTTGGCTATCAGTAGGTAGTATCTGATATGTTTCTTATAGATCACAGTCGGGTAGAAGGGATAATACCATAGTCAAGAGTAATAGACCATCATAATACCACCAAACTATGGTGAAACCCAGTAGCTAGGTCACGAACTACTAATGCATTCTTAAGAACCACAGTATGACTAAACACCCTATAGGTAACTTAAGAATAGGGATTAGTAACCTTGAGTAACAAGCAGCTAGTCTATTTGAGATAGTACTCCATGGTCCAAGTTAACTATATGCTTATTAAACCAAAGTAAGATTAATGTGATATATTTCTAGGGGTTTTTATACCTAACCATGACATATCTTAATTGTTGGTTGTTTAACTTGTTTTCTATTTCCAGTCACTATTTAATTATTTGTTTGTTGTAATAGTTAGTTTAGTTTAATTCTTAGTTAGTAGCTAAATAATCTCTTTAATTTTCAATTAAATAATAGAGAAAGGTTTAGTACAATAGGCAACTCTATTAAGTGGCAAAAACTGTTGCCGCCCTCCTAGTAGAAAGCCTGACTAAAGGAGGTAAAGTAAATTAAATCCTATTTTGGAACCTTATTTTAAGCGCACATAGCAAAATTAAGAGAGTTAGGCAAGGCTTGCTAAGTTCCAAAGAGTTTGTGACATAAAAGGAGGTTCATGTACGAAATGGTAATTTTGTGGCCCAAGGTGTAAGGCCGAATCTCAAGACTCAAAAATGTGTTTTAAAACCTAATCCTAGTTTAAACCCCAAAAATGTGCCTAAGTGTAAGAGTTTTGACCAATTTTGACTTAAGGTTACTATTTGGAGAATGGGCACTTTGTCACTTTTTAAAAAGTTGGGTGGCTTATAGTTAAGGGCTAAAGGTTGCCATTCTTGCTCTTTTTCACTCCCAAACCCGAGTTCCTCCTTGTCGTCACCATTTCCCCTTGATTTCTTGGCCAAAATCAAAGTTTCTTGGTAGAATTTGATGGCCCAAGGGGTATACAAGCCTTAGGTAGCTTATTTCAAGCTTGGTTTGTGGTCTTGGAGTTGTTTTTCATGTTTTTTCAGCTAGGGTTACTTGCTCACAAGGTAACCAAGATTTCTTAGTGTTTTCTTATTTATTTGATGATTTAAGGCATGGGTTTTGCTTAGTTGGTGTTAATGTTGTGTCATTTGCTTTGGTTTGCTTAGAACATAGGAACGACTTTGTTGAATGTTGTTCTTGGTGAAGGGTTGCTTAGGTTTTGCTTGTGACTTGAAATGATGGTAAGGGAATTAGAGTTTCAAGCTTAATTGATACTATTGGAATGTTGTTGATTGTCGAAAACAAGTAATTTTCACAATAACAATTATTACTAGGCTAGTATGCCCATGGGGGACTAGGTGATTGATTGAGCTTGGCATGAAGTCTTAATGCATCATAGTTATGTTTGTAATTGTGCATTGTGGCCTTTGCAACATGTTTTACAGTATGAGGAGTTGGAAGCCATTCCAAGCATGTTTGGTATGCTTAAGAGGCCTTCCAAGGTGCATATAGCAAAAGTTGGGATTTTTGGGCATGAATGAGTGAGTGACACGTCACCAAGACCTCATGAAACAACTAGGGGTTTGTATACTATGGCAACGCTTCACCATAGTTATATTGGCTAGAAAATCAACTTTTACTATAAGGTTCAAGGGGAGGTCCAAACGGGTGCTTAAGGCACCTAAGGGTTTGGGTGTCACAGTGGTACCCTAAGACTTCCAAAGCTCTTCTGAGTCATAGAAGCTTCCTTGAGTTTTGTGGTTACCTATACCATAAGTGAGGAAACTAGGTTTCAAAGGGCCACAATGTAGTACCATTAGTTTGGGTGTGAGGTTTAGTACCATCAAGGACCTAGTAGTACCCTCAAGTATGAGGTTCTAGTGTGGAGACTTTAGTACACCTAGTTGGTTCCTCGGAACCTAGTTGAAATTGGTCCAACAATGGTGCCCCTGTATAACATAAGAGCGGTTTAACTAGTGAAAAGTTCACTAGTTAGGCTCGTAAGCCATGCTTGTTAGTAGACATAGCTTTGCCTTGTAGTTTAAGTACTATGTAGAGGATCAGTCCTAAGGGACTAAAACATACGTGCATAGGTTTTGCCTCATACTGTATTAGCTCACAGTAGATTACGTATGATTATATGTGTGTTGTCCTTAGTATTTTTCCTTATAGGTGAAGATCTCTTACTGAAAATTTTTGAATTCTTGCTCCCTAGTGTTTCAGTTATGTTTATTTTTTTCCATGATTTAGTCACAGTGCTTCAAGTGTATTTATTTTCGCACATATTTTAATCTTGGTATTTTAGTTACTTTCTAGGTTGAGAAATAATTTGTAGATATCTTCCTTCATCACCAACTGCCCTCCACCTTCTAATAGTCAACAATTATAAGGATGAGTAGCAAAAAGCTTCAAGCTTGACAATGGTGAGTTTCAAAATACATGGGTTAAAATTGGAGAATTGAAATTAAGGGTGCTGATTGATGGTTTTAAGCCCAACTCGAATGTGGACTATAAGCAATGTTGTATGTCACATAAGAATGACATGAAAAAAAAAAAGAATAAATTTTATTTCAATTAAATATATTATGTACATTTGTATTTATATTAACTAGTTTTATAGCCCATCTAATGGGCGGGTGAATAGTTCATATACTAACATTTTTTATGAGTCATTGATTTAAAAGGACATCTAATAATGTGACTACGATAAAAAAAGTAAACACATCTACATTAAATAATCAAGAACGGAGGGGAAGTTATATAATATAAGGGTCTTTTATGTTCGGGAATTCCACTTCAATATCAAAGTTCTTTATGAGTTAGATTGACACAACCCCTCATGGCCCTACACAAGAAGCCTATGAGAACAAGTCTCATGCTGGTTGTGTTACCACCTCACAAAAATGGGAGAATTACAAGTGAGTCATAATGGCTAAAAACCATTATATTGTGTAATTCTCACCAAAGTGATTGAAGTGTGGGTGGTAAAAGGCATGATCAACACCTCCTTAAAAGTGTTCCAAGTTGGTAACTTGGCCCCCAAGAAAAGCCTAAATGATTGCTTATTTGTCAAGCAACCTATGGACTTTTTTGTAAGGTTTTGGAAATTTGGGTACTCAATTGAAAAACTCTCAAGAAATAAACTTGGAGAGATATGGGAAGGATATAAATGGTATGAAAGTGCTATTGGAGGACCAAATTACTCATGGAAGACAAGTTTGGACAAAGGAAACACTAAAGGCAATAAGGGCCTAAATGTCCTAGTGTAAACCTTAAGGTGTTCAAGCTTTTGACTTAAGTCTAAAGGTGGAATTGTGGGGTTGTCCCACCATGGGGGAGGCAGCCAAGACTTGATAATTAGTCAAAAATGTTGGGCATATGTGTACCAATGAGTTTAAGACAAAGAAAATAATTAGTGAGAAAGAAAATGACATAAAGCAAGGTTAAGCTTGTTAAGTGTGTTTTGTGCCCTTAAGCTCATTTAAGGCCATTTAAGTGGCCAAATCACTTATCCCTCTCTCATTTTCGTCCTCCCCCAGCCCATGAACACAGCCATACTTCCTCCATAGCCACCATACCTCCAAGATTGAAATTGAAGGCAAAGAAAGAAAGAAAGGGCAATTGGAGGCTATGTGGTGCTAAGACTTGAGTGCACCTAGGATCAAGCTCTAATTTCAGCATACCCATCAAGGTAAGGGTTATCTTGCTCTCATGGACTGTTTTCTACAATTTTCAAACATCCATGGAGCCAGGGCTAAGCTTGGAAGAGAGCCATGAGCTTGATAAACCAAGCTTAGTGAGGGGAGTGCACCTATTGAAGGTTTTGTGACCTAGTGTGAAGTGCACAATGATGGCAGTAAAGTGAGGGCTTCTAGGGCCCAAAGTTAGTACTAACTACTGTTAAAATCCTCCTAAGACCAAGCATTAGCTTGAGGAGGGCTTCCATAGTGATTTGGTTATGTTTATTATGTGTTTTATGGACTAACCTATGGTATATTGGTACTGCCACATTTCATGTGTTTGTTGTTTGTGTTTGGCTGCTGCATTTGGTTGCTATATCTTGTATATATGCATTGTGGTTTTTTTGTTTTAGTGTCATTGGATGCAGGTTTTAATGAGGATCACATTACCTTAAGAAACCAAGTGTTACCCTTACTAAGTTTCTCAATAAAACTTACTCCCCTCAATTCTGTCATTTCAGGTCCAGCTGAAAGATTACCTTCAAACTAACCTTTGTGGTTTGAGTGTTGTTCTGAAATTTCAGGCACATGAACTTCCATATGTCTAGTTATGATCTGGAAAGTTTGGTGATTTTAGGAGCACATTTGGTATTTTTAATGGTGGTACTTATTGTGTTGTGCAGCAGCTGTCCAGCATCCTGTTCTAAAGTCCATTGTGTCTCAGGCACTCCTGTAACCTAGGGTGCGTATTTAGCTGAGTTAAGACCATATTGTAGTGCATGTATGCATGTACATGTAGTGTATGTAAAATGAGACAAGTATGTGGACATTTGGGTAATGTTTTGGCTATGTAAGTGATGTGGTGCAAAGCTGCCTAAGTGTGAATGATGGGCTGCTTACATATAAATTCTGTTTTGGCCACATAAAGTTGTTAAAAAAAGGGAATGTAATTCGTATGTGTAATGGACATATATGGGATAGCCTTAGAGGGCTTTCCCCTTGTTAATGAAGTGTTTGCATGGTTTGGAAAATTTGTATGGGCAAAATGGTCCAAAAGTTGTCAGAATTTCGACTCTAGGCCTAAAGTTTAATATCTCCCTGTGTAGAATGAATCTTGGTATAAAATTTTGAACACACCTATATTATCTAGGGGTTAACTGGGATTTGAAAGTTCTGCATTTAGAGCCCTGTAGCCAAAGATATGACATTGCAAATTTGGCTGAGTTACTGTTCATTTGGTCAGAATTTTGTAACCAACTTCAAAAATCCATAACTTGGTCCATAGATGGGCTATTGATGTAAAACAAAATTCCTTGGTTTTCTATAAGTCTCTAATTGATAATGGACCAAATAAAACAGGGGGTACATGGGTAGGATGATACATTTTATTAGTGGAAGTTACAGGTGCAGTGGCTGGTCACTAGAACTTAACAAGATTGCCTAATGAGTGGTAGCCAAGATTAAGACTTGTGCTAGTGTTTTCCTTCTTTGCTGCCATGGTGTGCAAGAAATGTGAATATGTGTGTGATGGTTGGACCAATATGCATGTGTTTATATAGTGCCCAAGAGGGCCACTTGGGTATGCACACAAAGGGTAGTGTTCTGATGGCCTACAGAACATTACCAATCCTAGGAGTCTAAATGCACAATTTTGGCACCATAATTGGACTACCCCGGAGTGGGTAACAAGTTGCAATTGGCTAATTAATTATATGCACCCTTGTTAAAACTTCATGCTACTAGTTCTTTAACATAGGAATGCAATTATGTGTGTAAAAGTTGCTTTGATTTGAGCAGGTAAAAATTCATAACACATTCATAGAGCCTAGGCATTTCCATAAAAACCAATGTTCAAGGAGTCAAAGCATACAAAATGATTATAGCATCAACATTAATTCTACACATAATTAACCGCATGTGGGCATTTAATCAATCATAGACTATGCCTTACACCCAAAGGTAGCGCTAGAGTCCATAACTCTATTCATACACATTGGAGGCCACTAACATACATCATAAACATGCAAGACTAGTACTGCTTAGATCCAAGCAACTAGATTCCACGAATGAGAGATCCTGGTGGCAAGCCTCAATGATCCTCCACATGCTCACTAGCCTTAGTGGCTAAGAAAACTATAGTTAGTACAATAACAACTTAACATTCAAGTAGCAAATAACTAGAATCTCAAGGATTCTCAAAGCAATGTACCTGTAACAGAAACCACCATGACAATCCTCAATGATTGTCGAGTCCAACAACTTAGTATCTGCACAACATGAAACTAAGGGAGTGAGAATCTGATGATTCTTAGTAAGAGGTCTTCACCCTAAAAGGAAAACACTAATGACAACACATATACAAAGATATGTAATCTGTTGTAAGCTCATACAACTAAAGGCTAAACCTATGTGCAAACATTTCAATCCCTTAGGACTTGTACTCTCCCTATTCCTCTTACGGGCATCATTCTGTACCTAGCGAGTTCTAGCCTCAACTCACTCCAAGTAAGCCTTAGCTTATTGACGCAATAAGTTTAACCTTCCCTTGATTGTTGTGCAGGTGAACATGATGGATGCACCACACTTGAGCTCTAAGGAACCCACTAGGTGTACTAAGCCTCCACATAAAGCTTCAAGTTATAGGAGAGCTTTAGACACAATGCACTCCAGAAACAGGGTGCTGGACAGTTGCTACATAACATAGTAAGCACCGTCACTAAAAATACCAAATATGGTCCTAAAATCACCAAAATTTCCAATTCATAAATAGATACATGGAAGTTCAAATACATGAAATTTCAGATCAAAAATTAAACCAAAGGTCCGTTTGAATGTGATCTTTCTGCTAGACTTGAAATAAGCAAATTTGAGAAGAGTAAGTTTTATTGTGAAACTTAGTAAGGAGAACACTTATAGTCTTAAGGTAATGTAACCCTTGATATCACCTGCATCCAAAGACACTAAAACACAAGAAAAGACAATGCAAACATCCAATATAGAGCATCCAAATGCAGCAACCAAACACAAACAGTAAACACATGAAATGCGGCAACAACAATGTGCATTAGTTAGTCCATAAAACATGAAATCAACATAAGCAAATCACTATGGCAGCCCTCGTTAAGCATAAGCTTGGCCTTAGGAGAGTTTTATACTAGTTAATACTAACTTTGAACTCTAGAAACCCTTAAATACACTGTCATCACTGTGCACTTCACACTAGGTCACAAAACCTTCACTAAGTGCACTCCCCTCAGTAAGCTTGGTTCATCAAGCTCATTGCTCTCTTCCAAGCCTAGCCCTAGCTCCATGATGCTTGAAAATATAGTAAACATTCCATGAGAGCAAGAGAACTCCTTACCTTGAGCATATGTCAAAATTGGAGCTTTATCCTAGGTGCACTCAAGTCTTAGCACCAAATAGCTTCCAATTGTCATTTCTTGCTTTCAATTACTTCTAGCTTCGAGCTTGGAGGTATGGTGGCTATGGAGGAGCTATGGAGGTGATGGTGGCTGGTGTGGCTCGAATGTGGGAGAAGCAAAGAAGAAATTCTCTACTTTAAAAGGCTTAACCAACCTTTAGTGTGCTAAACATCCTTAATAGCCTTAATCAAGCTTTATGTCATTTTCCTTGCTTATAAACCATGGTTTCTTTGCCTTAAACTCATGGCCCACATTTGACTCTTTTTCCCTTTTCCATGGCTGACCTTACTAGTATGGGAGAACTCCAAATTGCTTCCATTTGACTCAAGTCAAATGCTTGAACATCCTAAGGCTTACACTAGGACACTTAGGTCTTTAATGCCTTTTATGTTTTCTTTATTCAAACTTGCATTCCATAAGCAATTTGGTCCTCCAATAGCATTTTCAAGCCATTCATATCCTTCCCATAACTCTCCTTAGCTTTCCTTAAAAGTTTTGTAGTTGAGTACCCGAATTTCCAAAATCTTACAAAAAATCCATAGGTTGCTTGACAAACAAACAATCCTTAAGGCTTTTCTCAGGAGCCAAGTTACCAACTTAAAACACTTTTAAGGAGGTGTTGATCATGCCCTTTACACCTCACCCTTCAATCACTATGGTGAGAATTATACAAAATAATCGTTTTTGACCACTATGCCACACTTTGTAATTCTCCTATTTTTGTGAGATGGTAACAGTGTGCAATATTGCCAAAGATGAGACAATAATACTGATGTACCAACTACATCTGCTCAACTACCATGTGGAATAACTAGCAAGATTTGGAAAAAATCACTCCCAAAAGACAACTATCAGACCTCCAAAAACCTTTCTTGAAGCAACAGAATCGATAACAAAGAGAATATCACGAAATGTTCAATCCAAAGCCTCGAAGGCATGTCGGTGTGCCATTAGAGCTTTATCCCATATGACTAAGTTGGTGATGCAAAGAAACTCCACCATTAGAGTAGATCATTTAATATGATGTTTGGATATATTATCTTTGGGGATTGGGATCTTAGACCTAGAATGAGCAGTTGTCCTTCCAGGCAATAAAAGTAAAGCAATACCAAAAGAAGCCACTACAAATATGATCTGACCAATATAACAAAGTTTAAAAACAATTGGCCTCCAAAGAAAAGTTTTCCCAGTACCACCACTTCCATGGAAAAAGAAGAACCCACCAGTACATTCTTAAATAGAACGAAGCAATGATGTGTAAATACACCATTGGCCAACATGAAGAAGGCTAACCAAGTCAGTATGTTCGGAAGCAAGGGTTGGCCTACTATAGCTCAAATTCTTTATGAGGGGAAAGTTTCGTAACATCAATTGAGGATCAAATTTTGAGAATAGGATAGTGAGAAATTCCTTTAAGCTCTTGCCCACTATATTCAATGACTATTCAATATCATATAGTGCATAAATCTACTACTCCTCATCAATTATAATCAACTGTGGGTTGTTTAAAACCCTCTATTAACGATGTAATATATCTTCACATAAGGATTGAGTATTGCATGTCCACAAGGCTAGTGGGTCATTGACCTTACAGAAAAGCAAGAAGATGACAAATAATTGTCTTAACTGGTGTCCAGATGCCCACTATGTTGCCTCACGCAAGCATTGATGCCATTCTCCACCACCATCTAGAAGAGCAAATGCAATTTATGCTTCCCTATATGTGTCATAACTGACCCCATGCATGGTGCAAATCTCCTCATATGACCTAGGACCTTTAACAATGTTTATGAGCATGCGGAGGTAGAATCTTTCTTTTATAGTTGAGTGAACAAAAAATATTCTACCAATGCTTCGACCCTTACACCGCCACATCCACTGTTTGAATTGCCTATTCCACACAAAATGTTCTAGGAACTGTATGTATGGCAACATATGAGCAAAATCATCAACAAAGTTATAGTGCATCCAAGCCTAAAACTTTGTCATACTTTCTGCAAGTGCATGGATGACATTGCGCAAGTCATCACCATCTTCATACAAAACACTTTGCTTTCTCGGTAAATGAAAAGATAACCGCTCAACTAATGGATGATGCTCATGGATGAAAAAGCCAAATATTCACAATATTACTTTAGATGGAGAGACAAAATGACAAACCATATATTATTTGATCTCATCATTCTGATTACTAAGAACTTTTGGTCCACTATTCTACTAAGAATGATCAGTTCCTAGAACAACTATGGATATATCTGGGCCCTTTATAACGTATTTGCAAAGGTACTTAACACACATGTTTGAGTTTGTGAGCTTCACATTGACATTACAATTGTTTTTCACACACAGGTTATGGTTATAAAGGACCACTAGTGGTTATTCAACGGTACCCCATGCACAACAGCATACTGACCATCATGCCTCTAATGGTATAAGGGGAAACCATAATTATTTATTATTGTCTCATTTTGGAAAAAATATGGGTAATGCTTGGTACACGCATAATTTACCATGCAGGGGCATCATGCAATGCCCAACATAGCCCTTAGCCTAATTGAGAGGTTTTGTAACTCTAATAAAAGGTTTTGATCTTCAATTATGTTTATCAGATTTGACGTGGAAGCTTGATTTGCAAGTATGTAATGCATACTAGTCATAGGCCTTAAGTCCTTTTTGGCGCGTGTAGGGCATAAAGGAGGGGAATTGAGGTGCGCCTAGACACTGCCAGGACACATGGGCATGTACCTAGGATACCTAACAGTAGCTAGCTTGTTAACTTTTAAAGGATCACACTCTCTAAAACAAGCTAAGTGCTTATATGGGTTCATATGTTCATTTCATCACAAATACTAGCTCACGATCAAGTATATGCATGGCAACCATAACACCAATCCAGGTTTTGAAAATTGTGTTTTATATGCACATATCTTGCACACTCATATGTGTCTCAGCAAGCATACATTGAGCCATCCTAATGCACTCATGACCGAGAGCATACATATACTCTCCACTACTTCATACTTGATCACACTTATATATAGGCATTCACCTCATCATACTAGCTTAGGCATTCATGTGGGTAGGTAAGCCTACCTTAGACCCTCCTTACACACTTGTACTCCAAAACACCCATGCACTCACTAGTGCACCCGAAAGTGAAATTACATACTTACATGCACTTAACTTCACTAAACAACATTTTGGCACAATAAAAACATGCATTTCCATATTAGATCAAGTTCACGTGTCAAGTACTTCATTACATACACATATATATATATATAGGTGAGCCTACCATAGGCCACCCAAACAAACCCCATCTGAGACTTACTTATAATACAACACATCCATAATTTAGGCACCATAGGCACACATCATCCAAAACACATACATAGGACTTGGTAAGCCTACCAAGAACACCAAAACATCCTACCATCTGAAAGTGCACACTTACATGCCTTTTTACTTATGCATACCCGAGAATGATCATAATCACTTGGAACATGACCATAGCCTCTTAAACAAGACCAACTACCAAACACATGATTAACAAGGCAAGCCACAACATATATGCCATAGAACTCATTTCCAGTTCATTAGACCTTGTTCCTACAAACTCTAAACAAGTAATGCCTACAATAAAAAGGTTCACACACATTAGCTTGATACACAAGCAACTCATATCACTTAGAATATTGAGCAAAACATACATGAATACAATACCTTACACAACCCGAAAGAATGTTATTCACTCATGACTTTCTTACTTCTCAAGCAAGCCTTTTCCTACATACATAAAAGGTAGGGCAATGAGTATGAAACTCAATAAGGATTCCATATGGCTTCTAAAGCCTAACATAGATTAAGTAATCGAATACATCCAAGCTCCTACAAAGAAAACACTAAAACATATAGAACGCAACACATGTATATATATAACAATAATGATAATCTAAAGGGTTAGCATGCACAAACAAGCAAAGAAGCACAAATTAACACACACACCCCTAAACACCAATCCCAAAAAGCACCTAGCAAGCATGAATCACTAACACATGGATTCTATTAACCTTTCTACATTTCCTATTAAGTCTGACAGCTCCCTACCTCGGCAATTAAGTTGGCCTACTCAATTCCTAGCCCTACTGCTTGCCTTACATAGCTAATTAGCATAATAAACATAGTTTCCGAAGTAACCCTAGCCCTCATAGCATCCTTATGATCTTTTGGTATTGGAATCCATCACCTAAAAGGCCAAATACTCACAATCAAACATAGTTTCACTGTGGAACTTAGTGAATAAGATGAATCTTTAACTAACCCTAGCAACTCTTGTTGCCCGAAAGCTTAGAAGCTTGAAATGTACCCTTCTTAGCTTGTTGTTGCTTGAACTTATCCTCCTCGCTCAAATGGCTCACAATTTTGCCAAGACCACAAGCCTTCACCTTAATTGTCTCGGTTACACTTAGCACCTTCTTAAAACTATCAAGAACAAGAGCTTGAATGCTCATCAATGGAGGTACATGGTTGGATGAAAAAGGAGGTGTAAGTGGAAGCATGTCAAGGGTGAGTAGAAGCATGTGGGAGGCCGGATGTGGCCAAGCGGCCAAAATTGGGTTAACACTAGTTTAGCAAGCCCATTTTCATGCATGTAGCATTTAAGCCCCACATACGAGATTTCTTCATTTAAACCACTTAATTAGTCATTTGAAACTTCTAATTGAGTCCCTTAAGTTCACAAATCATCATTTGCATCTCCTTTTATCTTGGTCAAGTAACAATTTGAATCCAAGAGTGTCCAACACTCAATATACAATCAAGATTTAGTCAAAACATC
Source organism: Aquilaria sinensis (assembly GCA_005392925.1). Lineage (NCBI taxonomy): Eukaryota > Viridiplantae > Streptophyta > Magnoliopsida > Malvales > Thymelaeaceae > Aquilaria > Aquilaria sinensis. The sequence continues at coordinate 56,279 of SMDT01002965.1, read as the reverse complement.
ATTTGCATCTCTTTCTTTTTGGCCAAGTTATCCTTAAACCCCAAAAAGGTTTCAATTCTCAAGTTTCACTTAACTTCCATTTCTTAGGTTTTCAATTCTTATAGCCCATGGTCTAATCACTTAGGAAAATAAGGGCATTACAACCTCCCCTCCTTAAGAACTTTGGTCCTCCAAATTTCTTAGAAGTCTAGGTATTAGACTTGGGTAGCCCTTAAGCATTCAAGCTTCCACTTCGTAGGTGGCTTCTTCCTTAAAATGGTTTGTCCATTGGACCTTTACCATGGGTATCCATTTACACCTTAGCTTTCTAGTGTCCTTTGCCAATACCCAAATTGGTTCTTCTTCGTATGTGAGATTTTGGGTAATAGGAACACTAGTAACATATAGTACTTGCTTAAGATCAGAGACACACTTCTTTAACAAAGTCACATGGAAGGTGTCATGTACATGTCCTAGCTTAAAACGTAGCTTTAGTTTGTAGGCTACATTTCCAATCTTTGCTAATATTTGGTATGGTCCTACATACCTCAGGGCTAACTTTCCCCTCTTACCAAACCTCATCACTCCTTTCATAGGTCATACTTTCAACCACACTCAATCTCTTACTTGGAACTCAAGGTCCCTTCTTTTTTTTAGGTTAGCATAGAACTCCTGCCTATTATTGGTAGCTCTAATCCTTTATTGGATGAGCTTAATCTTCCCAGTAGTTTCTCTTATGAGTTTTGGGCTTATCTCTAACACATCTCTAGGTTCATGCTAACAATGTGGAGTGATGTGCCTCCTACCATAAAGTGCTTCATAAGGTGTCATGCCAATCACTGAGTGATGGCTATTGTTGTAGGAAAATTCCACTAAAGGAAAGTGTTTGTCCCACTCTCCTTGGAAGTCTATGACACAACACCTCAACATATCTTCCAAGACATGATTGGTTCTCTCAATTTGTCCATCAGTTTGAGGATGGTATACTAAGCTAAACTTTAGCTTAGTGCCTAAGGCATGGTGCAAGGACTTCCAAAATCTAGATACAAATCTAGGATCTCTATCTGTGACAATATCATCTGGTACACCATGCAATCTCACTATTTCTCTAATACAGAGCTGAGCTAACTTATCCAATAAGTTTGTGAGATTCATAGGCAAGAAGTGGCTACCTTCCACTATGATCCAGATTGTGTTATGCTTTCTTCTAGTCAGTGGCATACCCACTAAAAAATCCATAGACATAAACCTCTACTTACTATTTGGTATGGGCAACTCTATAGCTTACCACCAGGCCTTTGGTGCTCGACCTTGACTTATTGGCAAATCATACACTTAGCCATATAACAACCTATTTCTTGCTTCATATATGGCCACCAAAAATGGGATTTTAAATCTTTGTACATCTTTTGAGCTCCAGGATGCATACTGATCAAGCTGGAGTGGGCTTCTTCTAGGATTTGTTGCCTAAGTCCATCCTTACTAGGAACATAAATCCTGTTTTGGAAGTATAATATCCTATGCTTAAAGGAGAATCCCTGATACAACTTCCTTTGTTTCAGCCCATAAATCTTAGGAATCTCCTCATCTTGCAACTGGGCTTCTTGAATTCAGTATTTCCACTTTGATCTAATGGTTAGGACTTTTACTTGGTCTATTTCCCACTGCCCCCACTCTTGAGCCAACCTAGTTAAACTAATTACTTCTGCCTTAATAGGCTCTCTAGTTGCCTTAAGTACTACAGTGTATTTTTTGTTGAAAGCATCAGCTACCATATTGGCTTTACCAGCTGTATACTCAATGATGCCCTCAAAATCTTTCAAGTACTCAAGCCATCTCCTTTGCCTCATGTTCAAGTCTTGCTGTGTAAATAGATACTTTAGACTCTTATGGTCTATAAAGACTTAAAACTAACTTCCTAGCAGATAGTGTCTCCACCACTTTAGAGCAAAGATCACTACTGCCAATTCCATATCATGCACTGGATAGATGAAGTTCCTAATTAACCAAGGATAAGTATTAAAATAGAGAGAATGAAGTTCTTAATTATTAAGCACTAGAAGATGAAAGGCTCTAAAGATGCACTAAGTACTAAAATAGACTTGTGAAATGGGCTAAAAATGGGAAAACTATCTCTCTAGAATTCCACCCCCCTTCCTTGATACCCAAGATAAATAAGGCCCTAAGGTGGACTCCCCTTGTGTGGTGATGAGGTATAAAGTTCAAAACCTCCTATCCTAAGATAAGATTTTGCTCACCAAAGATTAATCAAGGCAATACTCAAGCTCAAGCTTTAACCTAAGGTGGATTAAGCCTTAATCCCTCCTCAAACACCTAATAGATTCCTAAATTACCTCTAATCCAAGAGACCCATTATGCCCCCTTCCTTCTCTTTCTGTCACCTAATAATCCTCTCTCAAGGACTAAGTGAATTAGTAAAATGTGTATGAAGGCCTTTCAACACATAACAATTAGCTCAAGAAGAGGCAACACAAGTAATCTACATTCATCAAACATAAATAGAAACCCATTGAATAGCAAGGTCAAGGAGTGTCATCCTAGAGAGATATGAGCAACTACTCACAATCCAACATGTTGTTCAACAATGAAGAAATAAACAAACTAACCATAAGAATCCAACAAAAAGAGAAAAGGAAAATAGGAAACCCAAGATGGACCCTAAGAATCTAAGCCTCCTTGACTCTAGTTTCCTTCTCCATACTTCAAAACTATTAATTATGTGGGGGCCTAGTCCTTCTTCAATGGAGGCATATTTAGCCTCTTCATGGGCAATTGTCCCTATGCCCACCTATTTCCAAATCTTCCCATCAACCTCTGCTCTTCCCACCTGACAGGGCAATCCCTTACCCGGTGATCCTGGGCTCCATACTCAAGACATCCCTCAGTTAATTTGTAACATGGTTTCTAGCCATGATACTTCCCACATCTCCTGCACTAAGGTCCATAGTGGTTTGTCTTCTTTTCTTTCTTAGCTTCCCTCTTAGGTTCAGGAAAAGCCTCCTCTCAACTTCTCTTCTTGGGTGGCTTCTGCATCCCACTGGTACCTCCAAAATGACTCACAATTTACCCTCTAAACTCCAGCTCTAAGGCCATAGCTCTTTGTACAACCTCATAATACTTTTGGCCTCTCATTGCCCTAAGTATCTACATCAGTTCAAGCCTAAGCCCTCTGAGGAATCTCTTGGTCTTTAGCTCCTTCTGGCTTTTCATACTAATGAGCATAGTGTATAAGGTTGTTCAACCTCTGCTCATACTCCAAAACTGTAAGCTTTCCCTGCTCAAGAAAATCAAACACCACCTGCTTCTGGTCCTTCAAGGCTTCACTTATGTATTGTTGTTGGAAGACCTGTAAAAACTCTACCCATCTCATGGCCTTTCTTCCAGAAGTTGGCCTTCTAGCATTCTTGCTAGTGTAAGTTCTATGAACTACCCTCTACCACAACTTTACATTACCTTCGAGTCTGAAGGTAGCAAGTAGGACTTTCTAAAAAGAGGAAACCTCCATTCTCTAAAAAATCTTCTTGACTTGGTTGATCTAGGACTCTGCTTCTTCTAGATCATATCTTCCTCTGAAAATTAGGGGTTTAAAGGCAAGAAACCCGTCCAATTGACCTTCCTTTAGGCCTCCACCTCTCAGCCTAGAAGCCCTCTCATGGCCATCCCTATGCCTTTCCCTCTGTGCCCTCACTACCTCAGTGGTGATGGTGAGTTAGGTAAGCCTCTCAAATTCTTCTATGTCCAGCTCTTCTACTTTTGGACTTTCTTCTTCCCCTAGTCTTACTTTTGGTCTTACCTCTGACCTTACTCTTTTTTCTCTTGGGTTTCTCCTTTCTTCATCTTCATCATCATCAAAACCACCTCCATTTCTAGTTGTGTGATCACCTAGCACAGGTTCTTTCCCTAGACTCCTTCCTACTTCAGGTTCTCTAGCTAGTTACCTAGCTTGCCTAGTAGGTTCTGGGGCTTGTGCTTGACATCTAGCCAGGGCCTATATAATAACTACCAGTTGGGCAATGGCAACCTACATAACCTCTATCATGTGCCCCATCCTTCCTTTGCCATCCATACTAGGCCCAGGCACATTGGCCCTATGTTCATGCTCAGTGGCTCAAACAGGTTTAATGACCCTATCCTGCCCTTCTGGCACAAAAGCAGGCTACCCATCTCTAGGATGGCTAGCCTTATTCTCATCTTGGCCTCTAGCCTCTTTTTCCATCTTTTGGGTTCTTATCCTACACACAGCAACAAGCAAGGCACATATATTCTCAATATTCATAAGTCCACACAACGAAGTGTGCAAACAAGTTTTTACTTCAAATAGACCAAATTTGGTCCTAAAAGCAAGATAGCTCTAATACCAACAAAAGCTGTCATGCCCAACATAGCCCATAGCCTAATTAAGAGGTTTAAAACCTCTAATAAAAGGTTTTGATGTTCAATTATGTCTATCAGATTTGATTTGGAAGCTTGATTTGCAAGTATACAATGCATACTAGTCATAGGCCTTCAGTCCTTTTTAGCATAGGTGCACATCTTCCAAAACACATACATAGAACTTGGTAAGCCTACCAAGAACACCAAAACATCCTACCATCCAAAAGTGCACACATACATGCCTTTTTACTTATGCATACCCGAGAGTGATCATAATCACTTGGAACATGACTATAGTCTCTAAAACAAGACCAACTACCAAACACATGATTAACAAGGCAAGCCACAAAATATATGCCACATAACACATTTCCACTTCACTAGACCTTGTTCCCACAAACTCTAAACAAGTAATTCCTGCAATGAAGAGGTTCACACACATTAGCTTGATACACAAGCAACTCATATCACTTAGAATATTGAGCAAACCATACATGAATATAACGCCTTATGCAACCCAGAAGAGTGTTATTCACTTTTAACTTTCTTACTTCTCAAGCAAGCCTTTTCCTACAAACATAAAAGGTAGGGCAATGAGTATGAAACTCAATAAGGATTCCATATAACTTCTAAAGCCTAACATATATTAAGTATTCAACTTAACTGAATACATCCAAGCTCCTGCAAAGAAAACACTAAAACATAAAGAACACAAAACATGTATATATACACCAACAATGATAATATAAAGGGTTAGCATGCACAAACAAGCAAAAAGGCATACATTAACACACACACCCCTAAACACCAGTCCCAAAAGGGCTTAGCAAGCATGAATCATTGACACGTGGATTCAATTAACCTTTCTACATTTCCTATTAAGTCCAACAACTCCCTAGCTTGGGAATTGAGTTGGCCTACTTAATTCCTAGCCCTACTACTTGCCTTACGTAGCTAATTAGCAGAATAAACGTAGTTGCTTAAGCAAACCTAGCCCTTATAGCATCCTCAGGATCCTTTGGTATTGAAATCCATTACCTAAAAGCCCAAATACTCACAATCAAACATAGTTTCACTATGGAACCTAGTGAGTAAGATGAATCCTTACCTTAACCCTAGCAACTCTTGTTGCTTGAAAACTTACAGGCTTGAAATGTACCCTTCTTATCTTGTCATTACTTGAACTTATCCTCCTAGCTCAAATGGCTCACAATTTCGCCAAAACCACAAGCATTCACCTTAATTGTCTTGATTACACTTTGGCACTCTCTTAAAACCATCAAGAACAAGAGCTTGAATGTTCATCAATAGAGGTACATGGCCGGATGAATGAGGTGTAAATGGAAGCATGTCAAGGGTGAGTGGAAGCATGTGGTAGGCCAAATGTGGCCAAGTGGCCTTCAAAATGGATTAATGCTAGCTTAGAAAGCCCATTTTCATGCATGTAGCATTTAAGCCCCACATAAGAGATTTCTTCGTTTAAACCACTTAATTGGTCATCCAAAACTTCTAATAGAGTCCCTTGAGTTCGCAAATCATCATTTGCATCTCCTTTCATATTTTCCAAGTAACAATATGAATTCAAGAGTGTCCAACACTTAATATACAATCAAATTTTAATCAAAACATCATCTGCATCTCTTACTTCCTGGCCAGGTTATCCTTGAAACCCAAAAAGGTTTTAATTCTCAAGCTTCACTTAACTTCCATTTCTTAGGTTTTCAATTCTCACTGCCCATGGTCTAATCACTTAGGAAAATTAGGGCATTACACATCATGGATTTTCTTCCCCACAAAGGCCATGTAGCATATGCATGACAACTGCTTTATAGCCAATAGGGTCTTGGTCCTTATCTGGAAGTTCAGGGAAGATGAGATGATTAATTTTCTAGGGAGTATTAATCTTATTCTTACAATGAAGGAAAAGGGAAATGTGAGCATGAGGGAGACCTCGTTTTTGCCACTCAATTATACAAAGATCTAGAACAAATGGAATTAAGAATAAAGGGAATTATAGAAGGATAAATGAAAGTTTCTGGAAATAGAAAGAAGTATTGAGTAAGTCAAAAAGGAATTATACCTACAATGACATGGCCAAAGTGTTTTCATTTCGTTATAATATCCCTGAAGTTTTGAAGCTTCATCATGAACACACGATCGATGATATTAGGTCTTTTTTCAAGTGGTTGGCCAAGGATCAATTGTAGAAAATGACTACTTCTGGCCATTTTGGATTACAAGTGAAAGTAAGTCAGGGTACCCCATAACTCTACAAATGGCCATCACATTGTGGTAGCTTTGCATCATGTATCTAGGAACTCCAACAAAAGAAGATGGGAGAATCATTCTTTTACTATATAATAACCCATCTGTGTCACCTTGGTTAATTACATCCTACAGGCCACATAAAATTTTGGCCTGGAAGTGATCTCTATTCTGCTAGAGCTAGCTAAACTGAGACTTAGGGGTGGCACAGTAAGCATCTGTAGGGTTTCGGGAGCCAAAGCAAGAATAGCAGAAGATAACTAAAACCCTCCAGGATCCAAGTGAAATAGGATAAATCAGGTGTTCAAAAATTTGATACTTAGTCGGTTGAGATCTTTCACCTAACTGTTGAGTCGAATCAAAAAACTTGAACAGTTAACTTGTTCAAGCTCTCTACGGTATCCACATGAGCCTTTTGGGATCACCACGTGTCAACAAATGCATCCCTCTTGCACCGGCAGTACTAGCTTGCATCCTCTAAGGAATGGCAAGAATAAAGTTCGGCTAGAACTTTCAGAACTCTTCTGATTTCGTCCTTAGGGAGGCTAGGGCAATAGTTACAAAATTTTCACTATATAATGTATATATAGTGAGACTCAACTCCCAAGCCCAATGGGTTTCAAAACCCTAACCCAATTAGGTTTAATTTTGAGCTTCATTAATGGCTTAACCTTTGGGCCAATTATTAATCCGAAATTATTATGAAACCAAAACCCAAGCAATTTGGCCTATGCACTCAAATAATCCAATTAGCTCTATATTTGTGACCCAAAAGGCTCCTATCACATTGGCAATGATCATAAATCACATTTATAATTATAAACAATGAGCGGTGTCTAGCAATACATCATTGCTACCCAAGTGACAAGATAGTCAATGATTCGACTAAATCTCTATGATCATTATCTGTATATGTCATTGTCCCTTTGTCTGAGATATCAAAACCAAGCACAAGACATGGAATGTGTCACTCTCGTATAGCCCAATCTATGGTTTCTTGATTACCAAGTAGACTAACTTAAACTGATGACATTGAAATCGTATATCAAATCATCCGAGCATGGCCATGCATTTTCTTAGTCTCACTCTATCAAGGGGCCCAAAGATATCACTCTCATTACATAGGAAGGACAAATCCCATCTTGATCATACAAAACCCTCCACATGATATGTGACACACCTAATGACCACCTTCATGTTCACTCGGTTACGAGCAACAAAAGTAAGTATCAAAGTATGTGACTCACATTTAAGGAACCTTGATGACCTTTGGTCAAATGACTACATATACCATGATCACTATAAGAATCACTTATGACACTCACATAACGATCCATGTAGCATTCTCATGGTGGGTCGGTCCAATACATAAGTTTTCCAACTTGTACCAATATGTCGACTACATATCTTATATTAGTCTCCACATATGCTAGTCTTTATGTATTATTGTAACCCACTTCATAATAATACTAGACCAGGGACATTTAAGAATACTATTATTTTAAGGTTATAATTATGTTTGATTATGTCACACAGAAACAATACAACAAACACAATTACTAGATTAATGCCTCAATAAAATATCATAACTCAATGTGCAAAATATAATCATCTCATGATTGGCTTTTGGGCACAACACTAATAGCATCAACAGCACACTCATAAAAAATTTTGACCTTCTAAAAGGATAAGTCAGTGGACATTGCACCAACATTGGAATTGATATGCATAGAACTCTCCTTGGAGTCACAGTTCTTATGGAAATAAGTTGTCCATCCTTAATAGAGTAGTTTATTTTTAAATGATAACTATCCTCACCATGCACAAGAAATAAAGGAAAATGTAAAGCACACTACTTTGAATGGAAAAAAAATCAATAGTACGTGGCTTCGAATTCCACAAGTAAACCAATATGTCCCGATGGTTGCTACTCTCCTCATAAATACCATCAAATAATCTAGCAACCTTATTTGAAATATGCAAACCATATCATCTATCCTTTCCCCAAGAACTTAGTAGTCAAATGCGGACAGGAGGCATTACTCTATCATTTAACCAATATTTTGCCATTCAAAAAAATCTAACCATTTGATTATGCTCATTGAACACTTGTATTATCTTATCTATGATAATTCTATCATACTTTGTATCATACTCTATATACCTCCCATCACTAATGCTCATTAGCTGATTCTATGCCTCATGTTTTGTGTCATACATATACAGTTGCGCAAAACACGGACGTTCTCCACTATTAGAAAATAAGGATCCAATCTGATGATAATTCATTCCACATAATCTAAACACTAGAGGACCCTGACCATCATGTGTGCTTGTATCCATATACGCCCCAGTTGAGGTGAAAGAACATCTAAAATTAAATTCTTGTACATGCCTCTGAAAATACCTTAATAACTGATCTCCATTGTAGTCAAAAAGTAGATGTACAAACTCCGAAGTGGGGGGGGAATGACAAATAAAAACTTTCCCCTTCCTACAGCATAAGATGAATTTAGGGTTTGATGTATGGTGGTTCCTGTTACTACTTTCTTGGTACCACATAATAGCACCATAATAAGGGCAAACACATGTAAGAGGGCTGAGGTCTTCATATTCAAAGCACATGTCTGATTTAGAAAGCAATATTAGGGAAGAAGTGGAAAAGATCATTAAGTAGATGTACAGAATGGGAGAAAGAATTGTACGACGATGGTCATCTCTCCGAACATCCTGATTGACATGACCAGGTTGAGTCAAACTTAAAGCATTAAGGTCATCTAATGAAGAATAAAGTCAAAGTAAAATGTGTTATTTTGTTGACTTATAAGGAACAAATGGCATAGAAGAAATTTGTAGTTACGATGACCAAACTTGGAATATGGAGAGTATTGTCATTGAACGGAGTAGTTGGTATGTGTTCAATGGCTAGAGTGGATCTAGTATGGGCTCTAGATTGTTTTGCCACAGTGGAATAACTTTCCCTTACTTCAAATGATTTAGGAATAGGCTGCAATGGGGTACAATAATGTGGCACAGAAGAGGTAATAAGACTAAGATATGGATTTAGGGTTCGAGTACGAGGGGAATAAGCCACGGAGGAAACTATAGTAGTTATATCACCAAGTGGAGTTCTTGGTAATTGATTAACAGCAACAAGTACATTAATTGAAAACCCAAACGTAGAATGGGGATTCTCCATAAATAAACTTCTGCAACCATGAGAAGCCGAGGTTCTAACAAATGAGGTAGCTCATCGATGAGCACATCGCAATTCAATGCAATGGCCTCGTCGAGCACGTGAATCCATTTCCTTGTAAGTATCAAGAAATGTAATCATCATGGTAATACTAATAAGGTAAGTAAATGATGTAAGTATCTTAACTAATGCATCAACAATAGTTTATAAGAACATATAAACACAATAAAAGTAACAGGGAAGAAGAATGAGAAAAATCAACTAAGAAGACATATAATTAAACAAGACACAACGTAAGCATAATATAGAAGTTCATCCCTTCCATCAAAAGGCAATAAGGGAAATTCACAAGAAAGAAAAGATTGAAAGAAGCATGAGCAACTAATGTCACTTAAGTCATCTCGCTTAAGAAAGGCTATCTAGCACATCATAATCATAGCTCACAAAAGAAAAAAAAAAGATAAAGATAAGGGCTCACTAGGTTGCTAGTCTCCAACACAACCTAGGCAAAAATTAGAGAAAAGGAAGGAAAAAAATGAAAATAGAAAAAAAAAATAAGCTATGGATTCTAGACTAAAAACCTACAAAGGCAGTTGAGAAGATAAAGACAACCTTTAAAGAAAATGCACATACAGATTGCGAGAGTTGGGGGCAACAAATGAGGTTTAACTTTCTGAAAAATGAGGTAAGTTTAAGGTTGTCACTATCAAGTTTTTCAATGTAATCAAATCTACTCACGAGTAGTATTAAAAAGCCCTTCTTTCACACCATTTAAAAGCCCTACTTTCACACCACTTAGACTTAACTTTCCTCAGCCTAACATTTACTTCTCAATATAATTCGTATTCATTTAAAAGGCTATCATTTTGAAACCTATTTTTACCTTATTGCCTTGTGCATTTTATGCCTTTGAGTTAAAAATAAGAAGAATAACAGGACATTTTAATCAAATACAAAGATCGTAACTTATTTTGTCAAGCTCTGCAAATTGATGAAAGTCTTTCTTTAAGGCTAAACCATTATTCATTAATGGGTGAGAACTTAAAAGTGAGGAGATAGCTTGAGACTTTCTTCAAGGAGGTATGGTTCTTGCAAGAGAAATTCACAATCAAGTGCCATCATGAAGGTCTAGAAATGCATGACCTTTTGATAGCTTCACCCACATAGACACGAAATTCAAAGGAGCAAAGTAATCTCTATGGAGTGTAAGGAGAGCAATACCAGCAAATAAGCTCAATAAATAAGCGGGCAGGTTTTATAGATCAGAACTTGAGTTCAAGGAAAAGCAATAACTCATATGAAAACATAAGGGATGACTAAGCACCAGGAAGGTCATAGAGAAAGGAATGGAACAAAGTGGCATTGATAATTGAGCCTTTAGATAACATGAAATTCATGGTGAGGTCAAGAGGAATTCCAAATAGCTCAAGGAAAATAATCACAAGAGATAATCATAGAATTCATTCACACATCATGGTTTTCATTGAGGTTATTTTAAGAACACAAAGACTAAGGGGCATGCATCATGAGCATCATCATATCATTTCCATCACCCTTTTTTCACAAGCAGGTTTCAATAGAGCTTGGTGTAGATAGCTAAGGAGGAATTCAGTTAAAGCACATTAAAAGGGGATATTTTGGACAAGGGAAAGAAAAGAAGTGTTTCAACCACTTAACATCTTCCAACGGTTAGAGACTACAATTTCTCAATGCTATCCGCATGAATGAAGTTTTACGGTTCAAGTAAGTTCACTCAAATTGAGATCAATATGACATATAAGCTAAACCAAGGTTCTAAAAAGAATATAATTCTCTTCCTCGTCACTTAGATTAAATCAAGGCTTTAAATGAGAAAGGTTTTTCTACCTCGTCACATTTAAAAGAAAGCTAAACCAAGGTTCCAAAGAGAAGGTAATTCTCTTCCTCGTAATTTGAGTTAAACTGAGGTTTTAAAATAGAAAGGTTTCTCTACTTGTCATATTTAAAGAAAAGCAAGCTAAACCGAGGTTCTAAAGAGAATGCAATTCTCTTCCTCATAATTCAAGTCAAACTAAGGTTTTTAATGAGAAAGGTTTCCCTACCTTGTCACATTTAAAGGAAAGCCAAACTAAGGTTCTAAAGATAGGGCAACTTTCTTCCTTGTAACTTAAGTCAAACTGAGGTTTTAAATGAGAAATGTTTCTCTACCTCATCACATTGAATGGAAAGTTAAACCAAGGTTTCAAAGAGAAGATAATTCTCTTCTTCATAACTTGGGTCAAACCAAGGTTTTAAGTAAGAAAGGTTTATCTACCTCATCACATTTAAAGAAAAGCTGAACCGAGGTTCCAAAGAGAAGGTAATTCTCTTCCTCATAACTCGGATTAAACTAAGGTTTTAAATGAGAAAGGTTTATCTACCTCGTCACATTTAAAGAAAAGCTAAACCAAGGTTTCAAAGAAATCGTAATTCTCCTCCTTGTAACTCGAATTAAACCGAGGTTTTAAATGAGAAAGGTTTCTCTACCTCATCACATTTAAAGGAAATCTAAGCTCAGGTTCCAAATGTTAGGACCATCTTTCAGTGCTTGGCTTAGGCCAAGAAATAAAAATTAGAAACATGCAACTAAATAAACATAAGGGACTTAATTGAAAATGTGAATAAGGGTGTATTTGGAAAACTAAGGAAGTTTGAGTCCAAACTTCACATGAAATTTCAAGACTATGTTGTCTTTGAACATACTACTAGTGATGTAAATGCAAGATTACAAAACTATATACCTTAAGGGTACTTAAATGGAAGACTATGTGCAAGAAACAAAGTTTGAGGACTGCATTGCACATTTAAACTAGTGGCATAAGTGAAACTACAAACCATAAAAGGATAAAATCAGCCATGCAAATAAGAATAAGGTTTAGTGTGGAGTTAGGCCAATTTTTATGGACTTTAAGTCCATGGCCGGCCATGATGAAATAATAAACAAGTTGGAGTTGGCTAGTGGAGGCAATATAATATTGTGTTGGTGGAGGAAGGAAATAATAGTTTAATGGGGAAGCATTTGTTTATTATGTTGGTGGAGGGTTTTGATTTGTTTAATGAAGAAAAGGATGGTATGTTGGCCAGCCATCCTAGTGTTCCATTAAGAAGTTTTGCCCATCATTCTTGGTTTAATGCATTTGTTTAATGGGCATATGGCTGGAACATGCATGTTAAGTCCACCAATTCGGCCATTGTGTGTATATTTCTTGCATGGCCAAAACTTACATGCTCTTGAGTGTTCTTGAGTGTTCTTCCTTGTTCTTCGCCGAAAGCTTAAATACTCTTGGAGTTCATGGCTGAAACCTTGAAGTTGCATGGTGTTCATGAAGAGTGAAGCTTGAAGTGAAGAAATTGAAGCTTGTTCTTGAGGTAATAACTCAAAGTCTACTTGAATTCTTGGTATAATTTCCATGACCAAGTGTTTATGGTGACTAAGTGAAGACAAAATTGTTGTTGAAACCTTGTTTTGGAAGATTGAAGTTTGGACCTTGAAGAACACAAGTTGGCCGAAAGTTTCATGCTTTTCTTGGTGAGTGTTTGACTAAAGCACCATTGTTAGTAAAGTTCCAAGCTTGGTCTCGAAGAGTGCAAGCATAACCGAAACCATTCAAGCTCAAAAATTGAGGTAGGGTTCATGTTCTACGTGAATGCTTGGTAATATTTCCATGAACAAGTAGATAGAGCTACTAAGTGATGGTTACATAATGCTAGATGATCTTAGTAAGCTTGATGGGCATATAGTGGAAATTTGGACATACATGGTTTGGTTAGCTAATCAAAATAAAGGCAAGTGTTGGAGTTTGTAGTGAGAATGGCCAACTTACTATGTAACTCGAAGCTCTCGGGGAATGGGTGATACAAATGAGGAGGAGAAGTGGAATTTTAAGCCTTGGAACACTTGCTAAGTTGTTGGCCAAGAAGGACTTGTGGTTGTGTGTGTGTGTTGCTTGCTTTGTTTGGTTGTTTGTGTGTGCTAACCCACTTTATATTATGTTTAGAGTCATATGTTAATTCAGCCATTATGTGTATATATTGTATCTTGGTGTTTTAGTGTTTTCTTTGCAGGTAATTCTAAAGAGCTATGGACGTTAAGCATTGTGCTTAACTAAATGGACTCATAATGAGTTGTATTTACATGAATTCCTACTGAGTATAATTACTCACTGCCCATATTATTGTGTTTCAGGCAAAGGTATTGAGCTTGAGTAGTTGTGCTTGAGTTGCTTGGTTGAGTGTTAAGTAGTACTTGTTTTCTCAAGGTATGTGTGCCAATTCATTCTTGGCTTGAAATTGTACATATATATCCAAGTCTTATGTTGGCCGAAACTTATGGCTTAAGTTTTGCAGGAAATTAGGTGTGGGACTTGTGCTAGGAGGTTGTTGGATGTAAGGACTTTGGCACTAGAGTTGTGTATGTTTTTATGGCCATTAGTTTGGTCATTTGGATGTGTATCTATGCTGCCTTTGTATTGCTCTTTTGAGACACTTTGGGTAGTTTTTGAACTTTGGGATGTGAGACTTGCTTTTGTGTAACTTTTAGACACTTTTGGACTTGGTTGATTTGGGCTTTGATGGACTCATGATGGTTACTTATTTGCCAAGTAGTCTTGGCTTTTGTGAGCATGCTTATGTCATTTGTTATTGAACCTCTTGTGTACTAATCTTGGCATTTTGCTCATGGATATGTGATTGTGTTTTCAAACTTGAAAATGAGTTATGGGCTTCTTTGTTGCCATGTATTAATCAGTACACTTGATATGCACACAACCTTGACACATAATGGATTATGTGCATGCCTTGCTTGTATTGCAAGTTATTGGGTTGGGCTTGCCTTAAGCTGCAAGTTAATGAAATAAAACCTCCTATAAAACCTCCTGGGCCACCTCCCAAGCCCTTAATAAATTAAAGAAGGCCCATTAACCTACCTAAAGAAAGTTGGCCCAAAACAAGTTTAGACAAAACACTTAGAAACTTAAATGTTTCATAACTTTCTAGGTAGTGGTTGGTGAGTGGCACTGAGTGTGCATGGGCTGGGGCCTGTGTGGGGTGTGACACCAAAGATAAGGTAATTCTCTTCCTCGTAATTTAAGTCAAACAAAGGTTTTAAATGAGAAAGCTTTCTCTACTTCATCACATTTAAAGAAAGCTAAATCGAGGTTCCAAAGAGAAGGTAATTCTCTTCCTCATAATTTGAGTCAAATCGAGGTTTCTAATGAGAAAGGTTTCTCTACCTTGTCACATTTAAAGGAAAGCTAAACCAAGGTTCAAATGGAAGGTAATTCTTTTCCTCGTAATTTGAGTCAAACCAAGGTTTTAAATGAGAAAGGTTTCTCTACCTCGTCACATTTAAAGAAAAGCTAAACCAAGCTTTCAAAGAGAAGGTAACTCTCTTCCTCGTAATTTAAGTCATATCAAGATTTTTAATTAAAAAGGTTTCTTTATCTTGTCACATTTAAAGAAAGGCTGAACTGAGGTTCCAAAGAGAATATAATTCTCTTCCTCATAATTTGGTTCAAATTAAGGTTTTAAAATGAGAAAGGTTTCTCTACCTCATTACACTTAAAGGAAAGCTAAATTAAGGTTCCAAAGGGAATATAATTCTCTTCCTCATAACTTAAGTCAAACTGAGGTTTTAAATGAGAAAGGTTTCTTCACCTCATCACATCTAAAGCTAGGATAATCCAAGTTTTCGAAAGAAAATTAATTCTTTTTCTCATAATATGGGATAAATCAATGGTGTTAAAGAGTCAGGGTGCTCTACCTCAAGGGAATTTGGAGGTGGTAAAGAGTTAGGGTGCTCTGCCTCAAAAGAATTTAATGGTGGTAAAGAAACTTGGCTCTCCACCTCAAAGGTCATCAAAGTTGGTAAAGAGTTAGTGTACTCTACCTTAAGGGATTTAGAGGTGGTAAAGAGCCAGGGTACTCTATCTCAAGGGAATTTGGAAGTAGTAAAGAGTCAGGGTGCTCTACCTCAAAGGAAATTAAAGGTGGTAAAGAGATCATATGAACATGGATGGCACAACCAAGGATGGCAAGGACCAATTAAAGATAACTAGTGGACCAATGACATGGAAAAAGGCTAAGCAACTCACCAGTGCACTTCAAACCTTTATCTCATGCTTCTTCATGGGCAATGGACTTAGAAATTCACAAGGAGCTACTAGAACTATCAAGAAATTATATGAGGATGATGGCCAAGCTTGGTACTTAATTCTAGAGTGCCTAGACAACTCCCAAGACAATGAACCCCAAGGGCACCCTTCAAGTGCACCCTTGGAGACTCCTTGAAGTATTTCAAGGCCATGTTTCTTCTACTAGCTAGATCTTTGAGCTCCAACATTTCAAGACCTCTTTCCAACATTTAATAGGAAGTATCAATTCAATGTAACTCAAATATTCAAGCTTGGATTTGAAGATACAAGCAAAAACCCTAAAAAGCCTATAAGTGCACCCCGAGAAGACCATTTTGGGGTTTTTAGGGCCAAACTTGTCTTTGCACTTTATTTTCTTTATTTTCCTGATTATTTACATTATTTAGAACATTATTTAGGCTATGGAATTGATTGAGGTCATAGGATACGTGGCATATGATGCACATCTTAAACATGTGTTAAAAGGGTATAGGAATCCTAGTTTGACTAGGTTTTCTTAAGTCTTTTGTACCTAGGTTTCCTATGTGACTTAGGCTGCAAATTTAGCTGAGACTTTTACCCTAGTTTTGGCCTATAAATAAGCACATATTCTGGTTGTAAAACACATCCTTTATATAAAATAATATTGCTACTTTGAAGAGAAAATCTCTTTTATTCTTTGAGGAAAACCTTGGTGCACAAGTTGCTTGTGTTCTTGGTTTTCTTATACTTCTTATTCCTAATCACAAGTTGATTAGGGTTGGGGGTTTAAATCTACTCTCTTTGATGTCTTGTGGAGCTTAAAAAATATCTTGGGCACATTTCTTGGTCATTATACTAAAGGGGTTTGCATCAGTTGGTATCAGAGCCACAAGTTCCATCTGAAGGACATATCTTTGTGTTCTTGTTTCTCTTCATTTTTCTTTCAATTTTTTCGAGTAATTTCATGATTTAATTCTCTATTTTAATCCTTTTTCTTCTTGTTTCAAGTCTGTGTTCTTTTTTTCCAGCCTTGTTTCCAATCAAAACAACAAAAAGAAGCCAACTAGTGTTACCTTGTGTTTTTTATTTTAATTCATTTGTTCTCTTTTGATTCTTATCTTTTCTTTTCGTGTCCAGCCCTATTAGAAGGCTAAGGAGCTCACTAATGCACTTTAAGCCTTATCTCAAGCTTCTTCATGGGCAATGGACTTAGAAATTCACAAGGAGCTACT
Source organism: Aquilaria sinensis (assembly GCA_005392925.1). Lineage (NCBI taxonomy): Eukaryota > Viridiplantae > Streptophyta > Magnoliopsida > Malvales > Thymelaeaceae > Aquilaria > Aquilaria sinensis. Next base: position 39,081 of record SMDT01002965.1, on the reverse strand, counting down.
AGAACTATCAAGAAATCATATGAGGATGATGGCCAAGCTTGGTGCTCAATTCTAGAGTGCCTAGACAACTCCCAAGACAAGCAACCCCAAGGGCACCCCTCAAGTGCACCCTTAGAGCCTCTTTAAAGTGTTTCGAGGCCATTTTTCTTCTACAAGCTGGATCTTTGAGCTCTAACATTTCAAGACCTCTTTCCAAAATTTATCAGGAAGTATCAAGTCAATGTAACTCAAATATTCAAGCTTGGATTTGAAGATACAAGCAAAAATCCTAAACAGCCTATAAGTGCACCTAAGAAGACCATTTTGGGGTTTTTGGGGCCAAACTTGTATTTGCACTTTATTTTCTTTGTTTTCCTAATTATTTACATTATTTAGGATGTTGTTTAGGCTATGGAATTGATTCAGGTTTCATAGGATACGTGGCATACGCTGCACACCTTAAACATTTGTTAAAAGGGTGTAGGAATCCTAGTTTGACTAGGTTTCTTAAGTCTTTTGTACCTAGGTTTCCTATTCGACTTGGGCTACAAATTTTGCTGAGTCTTCTACACTAGTTTTGGCCTATAAATAGGCACATATTCTAGTTTTAAAACACAGCCTTCGTACGAAATAATATTTCTACTTTGAAGAGAAAATCTCTTTTGTTCTTTGAAGACTACCTTGGTGCACAAGCTGCTTGTGTTCCTGGTTTTCTTATACTGCTTGTCTCTAATCACAAGTTGGTTAAGGGTGGGGGTTTAAATCCAATCTCTTTAATGTCTTGTGGAACTTGAAAAACATCTTGGGCGCATTTTTTTGGTCATTATACCAAAGGGGTTCGCATCAAGAAAGGGTTATCTACTTCTTAAATCATGGTAAGGGAGAGTTATCGGCCAAAAGTAAAAGGAATGAGAGAAAAGTTTTTCTCTTCCATGGAAAGTTTTCTATGGAGAAAAGGATGAACAAGGTTCTCTAACCCTTTAAGAAAATAGGAAAGAGCTTTCCTCTTAGGTTTGAAAACAATAAGAAGGTTTTTATTGCAAAAGGCCAGAAACGTTTCTAGGCCCGATAAACATGGAGGAAAGAGTTTTTCTCCTTAGATTCTTAAACAATAGGAAAGTTCTTATCGTATAAGTAATAAGGAAGGTTCCTTAGCCTTACAAAGAAAAAAGAAGTTTTTCTTCTTAGGTCCTTTTGACAATATGAAAGTTCATATTGCAAAAAGGTTAAGAGAGTTCCTTAACATGGTAAGAAGGGAGGAAAGAGTTTTTCTCCTTAGATTCTTAGATGATAGGAAGGTTTTTATTGTAGAGGTAACAAAGCAGGTTCATTTGCCTTGAAGAGGATAAGGAAAGGGTTTTTCTCCTCAGGATTTTCGGCAGTGAGAAGGTTCTCATTGTCCAATGAAAGGTCAGACAAAATTTGGTAACAACTTTACATGTATCATGTTCCATGAGACATGCAAAGGGGGCAACTGTTGACACCCAATTTTGTCCGGGTGCAACTTTTTTATCTTACCTCTAGGTTAGGAGAAGTTAGTTTAGTATCATTTTGTTTTGCAGGGGCAATTTGGTCTTTTTCTTGTTATGTATTCTTAGGAATTTAGAATGTTCATCCAGGGTTTGAATATGAGTTAATTTACTTTAGGTACTAATTTGGAGTCCTAAGAGCTTTGTAAGGTCAATTTGGGAAAAAAAAAGGAAAGTTTGGGTAGAAACTGAGGATTTTTTGAAGATTCTAGGCAAAATTGGAAAGTTTGGAGTAAATCTGCAAAATTGAAAAAATTGAGGCAAATCTGTCAAAATTTAAAAGTTTGGGGCAAATCTGGCAAACTCATAAAATTCTAGGAAAATCTGGTCATTTTTCAAAGCTTTAGGCTAACTTGACAAATTAGGGAAAAGTTGGGCCAAATTGCAATTTCATATAAACATGGGGACCAAATCAATATCCTAAGAGAGCTTTTGGACTAAAACTGACATTTTGGCAAAATTATTTCCTAACCTCTTCAAATTGAATTTGGATGAGTTTAAACTTCAAAAAAACCTAGTTAATCTCTCCTAGCCTCTTCTAGTATAAATATGGGTCACCACTTGAAGGAAAACGGGGAAGAAATTCACCAACCCTAAGTCCTAGCAAAAAAAGGAAAAACTATAGCCTAAACTCCTACTTTTTTGCTTCTCACCTCCCCAAAACCTAAAGTTTCCCAGTCACCGCCACCATCCCTAGAATTCTCCAACCACCTCCAACCGCCGCTCCAGCCGTAGCCATCAGCCCCAACTAGCCTCCATCACTCCATTCGACCCTGCACCACCATCCCCAGCCCATTTCCCACCGTCGTTCACTCTCTGACCACCAGACACCGTCGCTCCCACCATATGCCCCACCCTGAGGTCGCCAACCACCCAAGGAAGGAATCCCAAGCCACCGATTGCCCAATATCTGCCACAGTTGAAAAGAATCGGTACAAACCCGTTCATCAACCCATGACCCGACCCGTTTTTATCCAGATCCAACCATTAACATCTCTTTTGGGTAAAAACTCCTGATTAGTCCTTTTACTTTTTGTTTCATCCGTCTTACTCACTTTCTTCTTTTTTTTAGATTAGTCACTAATAGTAAGCTTTTATTGTTTGTTTTTCTTTGTTTGTTTATTTGGTCACGCATTAAATTTAACCATTAAATTCATATAGAAATATAACCTAGAATGTTTATTTATTTCATTTTATTTTTTTTTATCTCTCCACTTATCTTTATTTTCTTTTAATTTTAGGATAGTGTGATTTCCTTTATTTAGATCCTATAATGCATCTAAAGGTTAATAAAACACAAAAATTTATTTGTTAAGTGATCGTAAAATACTTGATAAATCTTTGAGATCTGTTCTTAGTAGATTTGATAAAATTCTGAGACAGATTATCTGTTCAAATCTGATTAATCTGATAAGATTCACGGTTTAAACAAGATGCTCTATTCAAATTCTTGGTGGATTTAATAAAATCCTGAAATTTCAATGACATGTAGGATTCCATACTAGTTGGTCTAGTAAAATTCACAGTTTGGAATTAAATTGAAAATTAAGCAAAATTAAATAAAATTCATTAAAATTATTTTTTCATCAACGATTAAGCAAAGAAACAAAATTTAGGAAAAGATAAAACTGAAGCCCATAGTGCCAATTTCTGAGTACTTTAATAAGGTTATTTTAGCATAACCAACTCACAATCTCAGAATCTCCTATAGACCATAACAGGTATCCAATTGATCTAGGCAAAACCGATTGGTAGCGACTCATAAAAACACGTTGCTACAAGTACTTATTGTTAGTGTAGGAATTAAAAAGCTCTGCATGCATATTAAATAATCCTACATAACCAAGTAGCTTCCTAGATGAAGTTAAACAAAAATGCATAAAGCGAGAGATGTCCATAGAATTGAAATGTAGTGTCCCTAATCATTCAAATGTAATGACCCTGATCACAAAGGTCATTCCCTGAGCTACTTGCTTATGACAGGTTAGACTCAATGTCACCTGCTGCGTGTCCATCATCTTGCCTTTCTGTAGTCAGGTGCACCTTGAGCACTTCAATCTTAGCCTCCAACTCCTTAATCATGTTCACATAGACATTATTCATGCATGGCTGATTATACTTAAGCAATTAAATCTCATACTTTAGTCCATCAATTGTATTGTCCTTTGTAGCCAATTTCTCAGTCAAAGCAAGATGTCCACTAAAGTTGATGTCATGCATGGAAAATTTGTAGCAGTGCTGCAACCTGTGAATAGCATTCTCTGCCATCATCTTCATGGGAAACCCCAAGTCCTTAGAGAGTGACCCATTAACCCTACTACATTGTTTTTTTCAAGGGCATTGTTGTAAGTTAAAGGGTCTAGTTTAAGGGTGTTGCATACTTTGTCAAGGGTTTTGACAAAATTGATTGGGATGACTTCTAGATTATCCATGCCAGTAAGGACTAAAAATTTATTAAATAAAAAATGTTAAAAATTTTTGTTTATAAAATGAAAACTAAAAGTTTTATTGCTATAAGAAAACCTCTTTATGGAAAAAAAAATTCATTGATGGGAGTGCTGGAAAAAATAAAACCACACTGCATTTTCCCTAAACGTTGTTCCTGAATTCTTAGGTTTACCCGAACATAACTAAACATGTGAAATTCAATGTAGGTCCATATCCTTAAACACGTAATAAGTAATTTGCACTAAATTGGGGGGAAAAATTAAAAGCACCCAATGCAATCACATTGAAACAGAAATTAAAAAGTGCAGAACTTAAAAAAAAAATTGAACCCAGTTCGTCTACTGAAGCTTATGGAAGTGGTGGTTCAGGAGAAATGAGTATTTGAGGTGCTCGTTACTTGCTATTGTATTCTTTGTATTGTAGTAAAAACATATTAGATTAACATAGTACTACACGTTACGAGAATTTGCATAAGGCAAAAAACTTTTGAAGCTGGTTACTCAACTAAAATTGATGCAAATTATGGCTTTTTAGGAATGAGTATTGGCGATGGTTGTTGCTCGCTACTGTATTCTCAACATGGTAGAAAAATCTTATTAGATTAACACGCATCTTAGTGTAAAGAATAATCACGGCTTATAAAAATTAATAGTTCAAAAAAGTTTGGAAGCTAGTTACTCTGCTCAAACTGATGCAAATTATGGTTCTTTAAGAGTGAGTATTAGTGATGGCTGTTGCTTCCTTATGTTTCTCTGCATGGTAGAAAAATCATGTGAGATTAACATGCATTTTAGTGTAAAAGATAATCACTAGTTATAAAAATGAATAGGTGACTGCCTACTACTCGTGTCAGTTGCAATGAACATAGTTGCAAATGTAAGTTCTGCAATAGGAGGGACAATGACAAAGTTCTTCGTTTCGACTGAAGACTTCGCACTAGTTGATTTTTTCCTCTAGACAATTCAGTGCAAAGAATGATTTGAAGAAATAAACCAGTCGAAAGGAAGCATGTAAAGCAAATATATATTTATAATCATGTTGTACAACTGTAACAAAGTAGTGGAATAGTGGACTATTGACTCTAGGGAGGTTAAAAAGGATGTAGGGCAATATGGGTGGGGAAAATCTTAAGATAAAGATGTTTTAAGTAGTGGAAGTTAGAATTCAAAAATTTGAAAACTGACAAAAAATAAAAAATAAATAACAAATCTTGGTTAATAGAGTTTCCAAAATTGGTGTAAATTTTATAAATTTGATAAATGTTTTTAAAGTAGAAGTAAGAATGCCATCTTTAAATGGTTATGAGATATCACTGGCCTAAAAAGATATGGAAGTGTGCATGCGGTTCTGATAATAAAGTAGGATCATTTGTTTAAAACAGAAAATAAACTAAAAAAAAAGGCAATCAAATAGTTACATGTATCTTTTTGTACAGGTAGAAAGGGAAATTGCCACATGTCAAACTTTAATGCATTTGAAAATACACGTGTCACATAGATGATTTTTCTTAGGTTTTAAAAGTATGTAAGTGAAATGACAATAGAGCTAATGTACCTGCTTTCATATCTATTTATAGATTAGATTTTCAAATGTGACTAATATCTTTGGAAATTCACCATTGTTAACCAAATTGGTGAAATTATGTGAGCCATATTAGTCAATTTATATTGTCACTTAAAATTACATGACAAACAAATGTGTGAATTATACATAAGTGTGTCTATGTCTGTGTCTATGTATATACATACACACAAATACATAAGGTTCATAACATTTATTAAAATTATTCATGAGATAAGGAAATGCGTGAATTATATTTGTCAAGTTTGGTATAGTGTTTGTTCACTCATTCTATTACTGAGAATTAGACATCAAGTAGAAATAACTATAGATTGCGTGATTTAAATGATAAATTTCAATAAAAACATATGTTTGACTTATATTGTCTTTCTATGCTATATGTTAGACTTACATAAAAAGAAACAAAGCAAAAAAGCGTATATCCTTTTTGAAAAGATAAAAAAACATATAAGTTATAGTTAGAATTTTGTGTTACTAACTTTGATTTTAAAGCTATGTTAGAATATTATTGTAGATGCATTTTCATTGCCTAGGTTAATTAGGTCATTAAGCATATTTAGCAATTTTAGTTGTTTTCATCTTTTAGATAGAGTTGGTAAAATTAGTTAAACAAGGTCAGCCTAGGCATTTAGGTGTCTAAATAATTAGTTTGGTTAAGTCCATTATTTTAAGTCACAGTGTTATATTATTTGGTATGATCCATTATTTGGTATGGTCCAAATACAAAGATAAATTGTAAATGTAATATCATGGTGATTAAACCTACTTCCTAAAACATTGTTGTTGGCTTGAACAAATAAAGAATGAGTTTAAACTTGAGAAAACTTAAATTGGAAAGCTAAACCAATAGAAACAAGAATTCAACAGCACCTCAACAAATATTTGCCACAAGAATTCATAGCAAGTTTGCCTATATATAAACAGCTACCATTTACTACTACGTCAATTTGTATTTGATTTCAACTTAACTACTTTTATTCCTCCTATTTTCTATGTATTCCTTTTTTAGTAAAGCATATTGTGATATTTGTTGTTTGATTCTACTACAATCTCTTCTTGATGTTTCTTATTGTAATTGTATTGTTTGAAAGATTATGGCTTTAGTTAATCATGATCTCTTTGTGTTTTTTTTACCTAGACGATCTCTCCACTTATGACTCCAAATGATGATTTTTTAAAGTTTAATGGCTTCATTCTACCATATTGAATTTGAGAGACTAATTTACACTACTAGAAAAATGGCATTAAGCGACGAGAAAATTAGTAATGGCTAAAAACAGTCGCTAATTAGTAATAGCAAACCGTCACTAAAAGTCCAGTGAAAGTTTAGCGACGGCTTGCCTTCTCTAATTTAGCGATGGTTAGCAGTCACTAAATTTAGCAATGACTTGCACTTGTTAACTTAGTGATGGTTAGCCATTGCAATTGTTCCAGCATGATTTATTGAATAATTAGCCATTTTTTCCTCAATGGCATAATAAATAAAAGCTTTAAAAAAGTCAAAGAAGTTCAGACTAATAAACACTACAGCTGACTAACCACCCAATTTAGCCAATCTTAGGATGATAAATGTCAGGAAGTAGGCTTTCAGTTTTATGTTTAATAATAGGTTAAAGAGACAAAACAGCCGAGGAAATGGTGCAAGGTGGACTTTGATCAAAGATTAATTCAAATTAATAAAATAAGACTCTTTAATATGAGACAAAAGAAGAACTTTGGACATTAGAAGTTAGGACTGAAAATGCCCATTAAGTTAGTCAAACTTCGTTGATTCCAAGTTTGACTTGAATTGCTTATGTTTTTGGAAAAATTTTGGATCTTGGCTTTGAGACCAATATGACGATTTCTGCTACATAAACTTGATCCTTCTAACTCTTATCATACTTTTTTATTTTTCTGCACTTGCTCCAAAGCTTTGATCTTAGTTTATGCCACTATTTCACTTTTTGATTACAATGTTTTTCTATTATGGTTAAGGATTATAGAATGTCTTTGGTGTCTACTAAAGTGGGGAGCCTACTAAAGCAAGTTGTGGCAATGCTACGGAGCTGATCTTTGGAATTTTTTCTTTACCTAATCAAAGAATAGATTTAGTCAAATATTCCCCCTTAAGATCTATACTTTCAAACATGCTTTTAGTTATCGGGACCTCTCTTGTGGTAGAATTGTCAATTTACTAAGAAGAAACAAAATATGTATATTGATCTTTCCAATAATGTATGACTTAATCGTTAAAGAACATTGTTGATGAATTTCATTGGTGTAGATATATATAATCTATCTCCATTTTATAATTGTCTAATTGTAGAAACACAATAATATAGTAATGTATGTAGGACTAAGGAAAAGAAGAACATATATATATATATTAGCGATGGCTATAAGTCACAAAAAATGATTATTGACTAGTGAAGGCGTATTATCACTAAATTAGCAAAAGCTAGTTATCGCAAAGTTTTTGTGTCTTATAGCCATTGTTAATCTAGTAATGGTAGGACGTCACTAATGTTACAATGTTAGTGACAGCTAGCTTTCACTAACTTAGCGAAGGTTAGCCGTCGCTAATTTACCGGCAACAGGTCGATGCTGAAAAATTAGTTACTGTTGTCTTTGTGAAGGCTGGCTATCGCTAATTAACGATAGTAGCCATCGCTAAGTTATTAGTGGCGAGCCGTGGTAGCCGTTGCTACAAACAATTTAGCAACGGCTAATGTCCATCGCTAAAACCCCTTTTCTAATAGTGTTATCCTAATCAACTAATGCCTAACTGTGCATTTAAGGTGTGGTATTATACTTTTATGTAGGACTTAAATTTTCAAGGCAATTGTTTTATTTCTCACTTATAAGTTGTTACTATTCTAACAAATTTGGATAATGCTTAAGAAAAAAAGTTCTCTCGTAAACAAATTGTGTATGTAGATGTGATTCTTTAATCACTCATGAATTCAAAAAGAATGAAGAACTAAAAAGTGATTTTTGATTAAATCTTATGAGTTAAAAATTAAGGAAAATAGTTTATGAGGAAAAAAAAAAAAAGAAAAGGAGAAAAGGTAAAAAATGAGAAGAAGAAGAATAAGAAAAGGAAGGGGCTAGCAGGATGGAAGAAAAACGGTAAAGAGAAATATTGTATTTCAATTATAGTTTAAACCTTCTATAAAAATGAAGGTATTTTTTACAAAAATTGGATTGAAATGATATATATTAATTTTAAAAATAAAAATTAGGACAATGATATCATTAATGCACTCTAAACAAGTATCTTAATGATACCCGTTAATATAGATGTGAATTCTATGTCACTAGAAAATAACATAAAAGAATTTTACACTATGTATCAAATAATTAAAACAAATCCAAAACTCGGATAATTATTAAAATTGTTGTAAATTGGAAAAAGAATCTCTATTTCATGATAATTTTTTTTTTCATTTGCATTGAATCAATATATAATATTTACAATCACCTGAAAACTTTATATTCCAAACATATCAAATTTTCTAAAACAACTCCTTTTTTCATTATATGGCATTTGTTCATTTTTCTACTACACATACAAAGACATAAAAAGAGCCGTTGATGTCTTAAAAAAAAAAACAAAGAAAGAGGAAGAACCTTTCGTCTTAACTTTCTATTTGTCCTTCACCGTTTGATTTAATTCAGACATTTACATAAACTTTTTAAGGTTTATTACATTCTTTCCAGATAACTATTTCACTTTTATCTCTCAACTTTGAACTTACTCATTCTTTCTACTATTTTCAACGTTAGTAGGGAAATTATTTTTTCGCATTTAAACGAGAAAAAAATAAATTTTAAATTATCTTTCGATTGAAAAACCATTACTAGCATTTTGCCTTTGTGGAAAGAATTTTTTACCGAATACATTAAAGGATGGTGACACATTGAATTGAGCGAGGGCAATTGCCATCACTCAGTTAGGAAAACTACATAAATTACTTTTGTATAATTTCTTAATAATTGAGCATTTTAATCACATAATTTTTTAAAATATGTAGTTATTTGCTCACATTATTTTTAATAAATAATTCTTGCCCCCACTCAGCCTGGATTTAACACCTACCATCACCTTGCTCTAAAATAAAACGTAAACAAATATCATATGTATCCTGACGTTTTTCAAGTTCCTAGAAGCAAATAAAAAATATTCCTAATTCCTTACCAAGATGTTTTTGAGTGTTAAATATACAAAAGCAAAGTGACATTAAGCTTAAGCATGTCTTTCTGGAAAAAAAAAAATACTACCAAAATGGTATTACGTATTTCCATTAACCTGTAAAAATTACTTTTAAGAACCTGATATATTTTGCTTTCATAATAATCCTCAACATTTTAACAATTTTTAGGAAGTTTGATGTTATGTTTTTATTCCTTATAAAAGTTGTCAAACAAGTCAATATTTGATCTTACAATATCATTTAACAACTTTCAATGAGTTGATGTTCTATAAGTAACTTAATGAGTAAATTTCACAAATGGTCCCTAACCTTTTTTCATTGTTTCCTTTTAGTCCCTAACCTATCAAATGTTCTATTTTGGTCCTAAACCTATTAAAATTGTTTCATTTTAGTCCCTCACTAGATGAAATTCATTAACTCAGAATAATTACCTGATAGAAACTTTTAAAGTACTAATTTAAATATTCAGTAACTGTCTTTCGGTAAATTTAAACAGTTTAATATTTTTTAACAGTAAATAGAAAATTTAAATTAATAATTTTTTCTTCCTGAATGAAATAAGTTCAATTTACAGAGAGGAAAAAGAAGTGACTTAAATTTTTTATTAACTATAAAAAAATTATTTTACAGATTAAACTTATTATAAAATAGTTACCAGATAATTTAAATTATGATCTAAAACATTGCTATCAAACAAATACTTTGAGTTAACAAATTTTATTAAATTGGGACCAAAATGAAACGTTCTCATTAGATTTAGGACTAAAACAAAATGTTTTAATAGGTTTAGGAGTAAAACAGAACATTTAATAGGTTAGGGACTAAAGGTAAACAATGACTAAAGGTTAGGGACCATTCATGAAATTTACTCGTAACTTAATTTATGTCTATTACCAATATTAATAACTTATTTTATTTAAATTAACCAAAAAAATTTGGACACCAAAATAAATTTAAAAGCATCAATGAAGATATCATAGTGGGAAATAAAAATTGTCATATAAGGTGGGAAAAATTACATAACTATTATTTGGAATACACATAACATTACTAATTGATATGAAATTCTAAAATTTTGAAATACTAAATCAATTGTATTGACATCTTACAATATTGTGTAGGTATTTCGTTATCATGATTTTAAATGTGAAAATCATAGTAGAAGTCTGAGATTTTGATCAAATATTCATTTAATTCCTTAAGTTCACAAAACATAATTCAACATCCTGTGTTTTTCTAAAATAGAGTGTCATATAATTTTTGTGTGATCATTTAATTAGTATAATATAATCTATTTTTCATAGATTTTTATTGAATAATTTATGTTTAAAAGTACCATTCATGGGACAGGTATAAAACTACTCAAAGTATATACTAGGTTTCAGTAGCAATTTGAATATACTATGAAAATTTGTAGATCCGACACTAAAAGAAGTTATGAAATAAATTATGTAATCTATATTTTTCTTTTTTAACCTTTTTTTGCTTTGGAAATTGTATTAACTACTTTTATTAATGGACTTATTGCCCTATTATTTATCTACTTAGCAATGTAATATTAAGTTATTTTATTTTTTATTTAAATTCTGTTTTTGGCAAAATTATCCTATCCAATTCACAATAGGGGTTCAGGTATTAAGGGGAACAATCTCAACTCTGATCTAAAGTTTTCCAAAATTAGTGAAATACATGTGGCATGTTACTTTTATAGACCCCGGATTCATAAGTAGATCCCTTGAGTCAATCTCATTGGGCCCCACATTGTGGCCTACATGAAATCCTAGTCATAAGTTCATAGTACTCGCTGATCCAGGCCAGCAAAAATTTTGACTCAGTCCAAATCAATCGTGATTAAATAAGATTTGTAAAGAAAAATATTGTATTTCAATTATAATCTAAATATTCTATAAAAAATATAGGTATTGTTTTACAAAAATTAGTTTGGAATGATATATATTGATTTTAAAAAGGAAAATTAGGAAAATAATATTATTAATGCACTCTAATCAAATATCTTAACAACACCCATTAATGTAGATTTAAACTCTATGGCACTATAAAATAACATAAAAGAAATTGACACCATGTATCAAATAATTAGTACGAGTCCAAAAATTGGATAATTGTTACAATTGTTGGACATTGGAATAAAAATCTTTATTTCATGATAAAATTTTTATTTTTTTTCTTTTCCATGGAATCAATCATAATATTTACAATCATCAAACAACTTTATATTTAAAACATATCAAATTTCTAAAGCAACTCCTTATTTCCTAATATAATATTTTATCATTTTTCCACACATAGGCATAAAAAGAGCTTTTGATGCCTTTCAAAAAAAAAAAAAAACAAAGAAAGAGAAAGAACCTTTAATTTGTGTTAACTTTTTATTTGTCCTACACCACTTAATTTAGTTCAGAAATTTTTATCAACTTTTAAGGTTTATTACATTCTTTCTCAATTATTATTTTGCTTTTTTCTCTCAACTTTGAACTTACTCATTCTTTCTTCTATTTCCAACATTAGCAGTGAAATGATTTTTTGCATTTAGAGGGAAGAAAATATAAATTTTAAATTGTCCTTTGATTGAAAAACCATTACTGGAATTTTGACTTTATAGAAAGAAATTTTTACTGGATATATTCAGGGGTGGTGCCACCTAGAGTAGACAATTGCCATCACTAAATTCTAGGAAAACTACATATATTAAACATAATTTTATAATAATTGAACATTTTAATCACATAATTCTTTAAAATGTGTAACTATTTACCTCAATAATTTTTAATATATAATTCTTGTCCCGGCTCGAGAATTTTTCTAGCTACTCCCTTGATACATTAAACTATGAGTTTAAAATTGATGTCAGAAACTATAAACTGAGTAAAGTAAAAAGTCTAAGTTTTCAAGATTCAAAGATTGAGATAAAAGTGCCAACATAAATGAAATTGGGAAGTAAATTTTATTTGATCCAATCTCTTATTAGAGAATTTGGTCTTGCTGGAGAAAAAGGTTGTCCCACCCGCAAAGTTCCTCTAGCAAGACGTTGCCTTAGCCTGGGACCGGATTTACCACCTACCATCACCTTACTGTCAAATAAATCATAAAAACATGTGATGTAGCCTGACGTCTTTTAAAATTAAATTCCTGGAAACAGATATTTCTCCCTATATCCTTCAGAAATACTTTTAAAAACCCTTACCTGATAAAGACTTTGAGTGTTAGAAAAACAAAAGAAAAGTGAGGTTCGGCTTAAGCATGTCTTTTCGATTTCTGGAAAAATAATACTGAAACGGTATTACGTATTTCCATTAGCCTATAAAAATTACTTTTAAGAACTTGATATATTTTTCTTTAATAATAACCCTCAACATTTTAACAATTTTTAGTAAGTTTGATGTTATGTTTTTATTCCTTGTAAAAGTTGTCGAACAAGTCAACATTTGATCTTACAAGACACAATATCCTTTAACAAGTTTCAGCGAGTTGATGTTATACAAATAACTCAAATTATATTTATTACCAATATTAACAACTTATTTTGTTTATTTTAATTAAATTAACTAAAAAATGTTGGATACCAAAATAAATTTAAAAGCAGCAATGAAGAATTTTTTTTAGCCATAAGAACTATTTCTCAACTAATCTTAGTTTAAGAAAACAGTAGTTATTAAATAGTTTTATTCGTTTTTTTGTAAAAGAATTTCATTTCAATTAAGATTGAGCCAAACTACATCTTACAAACCAATTATATATATTTATTAGTATTAAGATATATCATTATAATTGAAAATAAAAATTGTCATATAAGGTGGGAAAAAGAAGACATAACTATTATTTGGATTACACATAACATTACTAATTGATATGAAATTCTAAAATTTTGAAACACAAGTCATTGTATTGACATGTGACAATATTTTCTAGGTATTTCGTTATCATGATTTTAAAACTGAAAATCATACTAAAAGCTCTAGATTTTGATCAAATATTCATTTAATTCTTAAGTTCACTAAACATAATTCAAAATCCTATGTTTTACTGAAAATAGTGCCATATAATTTTTGTGCGATCAATTAATTAATCTAATTTAATATATTTTTAATATTTTTTTATTTAGTAATTTATATTTAAAAGTTCCTTCCATGGGACGGGTATGAAACTAGCTAAAGTATATACTAGGTTTCACTAGCAATTTGAATATAGTATGAAAATTTGTAGATATGATACTAATAGGAGTTATGAAATAAATTATGTAATCTATATTTTCCTTTTTTCCCTCCCTTTTTTTGCTTTAGAAATTGTATTTACTTTTACTAATGGACTTATTGTCCTCTTATTAATCTACTTATGCAACGTAATATTAATTTATTTTATTTTTTATATTTTAATTTTATTTTCGGCAAAGTTATCCTATCTAACTCACATTAGGAAGGTGAGGCATAAAGGGGAACAATCTCAGCTCTGATCCAAACTCTTCCCAAAATCAGTGAAGTACATGTGGCACGTCACTTTTATCTCCCTCTGCCTCAGAAGTAGGTCCTCGAGTCAATTCCATTGGGCTCCACACTACTCCCAAAATGAAATCCTAGCCGTCAGATAAAGCAATTCGCTAATCCAGGTCAGAGATTCTGACCAAATCTAAATTAATCCCGATTAAACGAGATTCGCAAGCATTATCCACTTCGTGCTTTTTTTTTTTTACCGAAAGAATCCACACTTCGTACTTGCTTTTCTGACTTCCCTATATCACTACGCGGATTTGCTTAATTATATTCCTAATCTCCTGCTTCCACTTTTCTGCTTCCACTAATCTCTCTTTAAGTACACTACTTCTTCTGGGCGTCCCCTGTCCATTGCATTGCAAGGCGAGAGAGCTTGGCAAGAAATCTGGAACTTGCATGGTAGATCTCGTTGTGGGCGTCTCTTGTTTTCCAGTAAGGTTCAGACTCAGCAGCGATTTCCTCAGTTCTGGAGTCGAGAATAGGGTGGCTTTTTTTTTTTCTGTTAAGATTTGATTGCTTTTGCTGTCTCTGTTATGTTATGAGTCTGTGGGGAAGAATTTAATTTGTTTTCTGGGTTAGATTCAAATTTGCTGACTTGGGTCCTTTTTTTCGTGCTTGCTTTTGGATTGTTGGTCTCAGAGATGTTTCAATGTCCTTGAAGCCGTTATGGTTCATCTCCCAAAGGCCATGAAGCGTGTTTTGTCGTATCTTCTCTGATACAGTCAAAAACTTTTTCTGACAAACTTTTGCTCATGTATAGCAATCAAAAACTTTTTCTTTTATTAAGGTGGTTTGATTTTTTTTGTCCGCAGGGTAATCGCCTCTGTGAAATTTGGCACCATTAAGATTTGAAGACACTTTGGCTGAAATTAATAGAGAAAGATGGTGGAAGGAGGCATCGTAAAGGCAGACAAAACAGAATTTACAGAGTGCTGGAAGACATCATGGAGGACTCCTTACATTATGAGGCTTGCCTTATCGGCTGGTATTGGAGGCCTACTCTTTGGTTATGATACAGGTAAACCACGTAATTTGAATTTCAAGATTATAGGTTGTTACTGTTCTTAGTACACCCCCATTAGATCAGAAGTTGGCGTTATGTTGTCTGTGTAGATTTTTTATTGGTCATTGACCGATCTCTTGCTCTAATGCAGGAGTGATTTCGGGTGCTTTGCTTTACATTAGGGATGATTTTCCTGCTGTAGACAGGAAAATATGGCTACAGGTTAGTTACCTCCAACATTCTTCTTTTTTGAGGGCTTTATTGTTTAAGTTTTTTAGGGCATGACATGGAAGAATGAATTTTTGTAGTGATAATACAGTCTACTCATTCTTGTGCAGGAAACCATCGTGAGTATGGCCGTTGCTGGTGCAATTATTGGTGCTGCGCTTGGTGGATGGATGAATGACTTCTTTGGGAGGAAGAAATCAATTTTAGTTGCTGATGCTCTATTTGCAATTGGTGCCATTGTCATGGCATTGGCTCCAGCACCGTGGGTTATAATCGTAGGAAGAATTTTGGTTGGTTTGGGTGTAGGAATGGCATCTATGACCTCACCTCTTTATATATCAGAAGCTTCCCCAGCTAGAATTAGAGGTGCTCTGGTTAGCACCAACGGTCTGCTAATTACAGGGGGGCAGTTCCTGTCCTACTGCATCAATCTTGCTTTTACTAAGGTTTGTGCTACAAATAGAACAATGTGAATCTTGAGCATGGTTTAACTTTAAGATTGTATCACAGACCCAATATACTTGGAGATGGATGCTTGGAGTAGCGGCAATCCCTGCTATAGTTCAGTTCATATTGATGTGGTTCCTTCCAGAGTCCCCCAGATGGCTTTACAGAGAGGTAAGCCTTTCCGATGACTTCCTTCACTTCCTATCCATAATTGTTCTATTCATCTGGTTTTTAGAATGCTTTCCTGATTGTGATTCTCTTGGTGCTTGGTGTGAAATTGCAATTTTTTGCTAGTGCAGGATAGAAAAGCCGAGGCTGAGGTGATTTTGCAGAAAATTTACCCACCTGCAGAAGTACAAAGTGAGTTGGGTGCACTTCAAGAATCTGTTGGAGCCGAAAAGGCTGAAGAGGAAATGATTGGCAAGACAATGGGTGATAAACTGAAGGGTGCTTTTAGCAATAAAGTTGTCCGCAGAGGTCTGTATGCCGGCATCACTGTTCAAGTGGCTCAACAGTTTTCTGGTATCAACACTGTCATGTACTACAGTCCAACAATTGTGCAATTTGCTGGATTTGCTTCAAAGAAGACGGCCTTGGCCCTTTCGCTGATCACATCTGGCCTAAATGCTGTGGGCTCAATCATCAGCATGTCCTTTGTTGACAGATATGGCCGGAGAAGGCTGATGATTGTTTCAATGATCGGGATAATTTCGTGCCTCGTGGTGCTATCCATATTGTTCTTCGAAGCTGCCGCTCATGCTCCTAAAATTGACTTCAGAGAGTCTACTCACTTTTCCTCAAATGCTACTTGCCCAGCTTATGCTTCAGCTGTTAATCCATCATCATGGAACTGCATGAAGTGTTTGAGTGCCGGTTGTGGCTTCTGTGCTAGTGGTGGAAACCAAGTGAGTTTATCAACCACAATCTTTTTAGTGCATCATTTGATCATTTTCGTTCTCTTTTAGCTGACCAAACATATTGTTTTACTTTGATCAGTATGCTCCCGGAGCATGTTTGGCATTGACAGATGAACTGAGGAAGTCATGCAGGTCAGAGCATCGTACTTGGTTCAGGGACGGTTGCCCGAGCAAGTTCGGGTTCTTTGCTGTCATCCTCCTAGGGCTTTACATCATCGCCTACTCACCAGGAATGGGAACTGTCCCCTGGATTGTGAATTCAGAGATCTACCCACTGAGGTACAGAGGAGTTGGGGGAGGAATAGCTGCAGTTTCCAACTGGGTGGCAAACCTCATTGTTAGCGAGTCGTTCTTGACCCTTACAAAAGCCCTCGGCTCTTCGGGTACGTTCCTTCTGTTTGCTGGAGTTTGCCTTGTCGGACTTGGCTTCATCTATTGGCTTGTACCAGAGACCAAAGGCATGCAATTCGAAGAGGTGGAGAAGATGCTTGAAACTGGATATAAGCCAAAACTTTTCAGGAAGAAATCCGTGGAGCTCAACAAGCTCTCTAAGTCTAATAACCCCTCCCCAGCTACGTAAACACAATATGTCCACAAGACCATAGCTTTTTTTTTTGGTTCTCTTGTCTGCCAGGCCACTTGGTTTTATTCTGTGCACGAACGGCCAGGCTATAGTTTTTATTCTTATTGAATAAGTAGATAGTTCTTTTTTTTTTCTCTACCTTTTACCTTTTTTTACCAAACATGTGGCCATATAATCTTCTTTAATCACTAATTTAAAACTACGTAATTTTCTTCAAATAAACTTCTAAGCCATTACGATTTTCAATTGCCAGAACCAGCATAAGCTCATCAAGTGGTTCATTTAAATAGATAGTTACATGGCATAGGACAAAACATACCTGCTGTATGCCAGCTAATGAAAGAGCAATGCTGCAGAATAATAAAAGGGACAAACAAAAGGTGCTGGTTGGCACACAGCAGATAGGCTACTTTACATCAAATATTAGCAAATCGAGGGCCCTACTTTGCCATATTATGAATCCACCCAAGATCCCTTCTTAAACACCCATATTCTTATGTCCCCAAAATAATGAAAGTTTCTATCTGGCTCATGCAAATGCAATGCAAATTGAGATCTTGAGGAAAAGAAGAGATACCAAAACTGAACACTGAAATCACTCATCTTTTACATGTACCTAAAAGACCATCTGAAAATCTGATGCTTTAAGTATTTCTCTTGGTTCAGCACATCCTGGACTCTTCTTCTTGTGTTCAAGTTCGTTCTTTTGTTAAGCTTTTCGATGAGTAATGCATTGGTATCAAAAGTACTGTTAATACAGAAATAGTTCACCAAACCATGAATGTCATGATCATTTAGATCATGTAAATCCTGTATATAAGTATCAAATGCAAGTCAATTTGTAAAACACCAAACACACAACGAGTCATCAAAGATTCTGCAACTAAACTGGGTTACTCGAACAAACATGCGGAAAATAACCCAAATTGTGATCAACCCGACACCCAGAAGCCAAACAAGCAATCATCCATCCCCTGGAGAAAACAAAAATTCAATACGGGGGAAGAAAACCCCAAACCCTAGTGGAAACAAGTTTTGAGAAGTCAGTCTATCTCACACTAATTTCATTTTTTACTTCTACAGTTCGTCTCGATGTTTTCTCCCGCCAACCACACCATGAAACCAACCACTCCTTATATACACCAACCACAGACCTAGTATAGTTTTATCTGAGTCATTAGACTAATCTTCCCTCAGGACTGGATGGGGAAGCCGCCTCTCTTGGTTCTCTAACGTACCTCAGAAGCGTCTCAGCCTACAAAAATAACCATTAAAAAATCAACTGAACAGACCAACTCAATATAACCACTAAGAACCGTTAAAGGTGATAACACAATCTAACATGCAAACCCTCAACATATTATCAATGGACGCAGTACCAACAGCCTCCTGATTTCTTCTACATGTCATGAATGAACAGAAACGTCACCAATTTTGGACTGATCAAATATTTCTGGGAATCATGGAACATATGAAAATTTCTGGTCAACCATAGGCTGCAAACAAACCCAAACAAGTGATCTTCAAGCACATTTATCATTGAATTTCATCAACAGCGAACTTGAAATGACAATTGTGCTTTGAAACTAGTAGATTGTGTATGCATGCACCCTATACTTAACTCTAAATTATCGTTAATGACTCACTATAGCCCACAACGAAAGAAAGAAAGAAGGTACTAAAATTCACCTTATGCTTAGCCCTGACACTGCCACTCTGCGAAAGAGCGACCAGGGGAGGAATCCCGCCTTCTCTCACTAGCAACCCACGATTTGTCATGCTGTCTGCACACAGTTGCAAAAGTGTTGACACAGCAAACTCCTTCCCCTTCTGAGATCCATCCTCTATAGCATCCACCAGTGCAGTAACACCACCTTCTTCCACAATAGCCTTCTTCCCCTCGTTTATTGAGGCCAAGCTACTGAGCACCACCATGGCCTTCTCTGCCATCCCTGTCCCCTGCTCCCCCGCCATTCCCACCAGCGGCCCCACCGCACCGGCACTCACCGCCCTCTCCTTGTTCTGCCTCACAGAGCAAAGCTTATACAGCGTCGTCAGAGCATCTTTCTTTCCTCGGTTGGATCCATTGATTAGAAGGGACACCAATGGCGGAATCGCACCACAAACCCCAATTGAGCTTTTGTTCTCTTCAACCAATGCAAGGCTCATCAGAGCACAAGCGGCATTTTGCTTGGACGTCTCGATCCCCGTTTTAAGTACGTACACTAATGATTTTATAGCTCCGGCGTTGGCGATTAACGGTTTGTTCCCTTCCAATAGGGAGAGATTCAGCAACGCCGTGGTGGCGTGTTCTTGTGTCCAAGGATCGCTGTTTCGAAGTAGCGGAATCAGAGCAGGAATCGCCCCACATTCGCCGATCAAAGCCCGGTTATCGGAGCGGTTCTTAGCCAGTAGCCTTAGCTTAGCGGCGGCGGAGCGCTTCACGGCGATGGACGGAGACTGGAGGCCGTCGATGCAAATCTTTACCGTTGGGAGGAGATCTTCTGGCGAGATGTTCTCGGTAAACTCAGCAGAGAAGTTTTCCCTCCGCAAAAAGCCAACACAAGGCTCCGGCTCGAGCTCTATCTCGCCGTTCTCGCTCTGCAAGGCACTCTCCGGCGACGGTAAGCTGGCAAGTCGTTGCAACTCACCGGAGATATCGCTACTAGACACTGAGAAATCACTGAAGGCTTGTGAGATGTCCAAAAAATCCTCATTTCCAGACTCCGACTTCAATGATTTGCCGTTGCGCTTGGAGACGAGCTCACCGAGTCGCAAGTCGATAACGGACTCGGAGAGATTCTCCGACAAGAAACCGTAATTCTCGCTAGCGAAAGAGCAGCTATTGCAGTCGTCCTGGTAGAGGTTGGGGCGTACAGTACGCTTGGTGCGGCCGACGTAGTGGCTTTTGGTGGCGGAAGCCGACGGCGGCTTGTGGAAGTTCTGGGTAATCGGAAACCGTGTCGCATCGGAGTGAGATTCTTCCAGAGAAACCATTTCGTCAAGGAAACCGACGCTTTTGAGCTTCAATTTCGAAAGTTTTATCGATCAGCCATCCATGGCTGAAAAAACCAGAAAAGAAGCTCGCAAAAAAGTGAACAGAAAAACCAAAGGTTTCAGCTGAAGCTTTTAAAGGCTTCAAATGGCCGGTTATCTTTTTTTCTTGGCCTAAATCCATAATTCACCCCTAGACTTTGTTAACTCGGACACTTAGGGTCAATTCGTTTAACGAGCATGCATCCTTGCTTACGCGTTAAAATTAGATCAGGTCAAGCAAGTTCATGGGTCATTCAAGATCCACTTTTTCTGATTCCCAAATTACCCTAGTTAGCTTCATCTGCAGATGTCCTTAAAAATCTTGGTGTGAATTCGTGCATCTGTGCATGAATTGAAGTCATCGGAGCACGAGAACATCGAATCTAGGTTGGCGGCTCTGGGTGAGAATGCTGACCGGGGAAGAGAGGATCCAATGGGGAGGAGGTACGCTCAAAGGTTGCAGACAAGGAGCTTTTTGCCAAGGAGAAAGGTGGAGGCACGCTCAGAGGCGAGAGAGGGACATGTAGGCGGCACTTATTCAGAAAAAGGCGATTGAACCTGAGTCAATGCACTCTCGTGACGTTAGTAAGGGACACGATGGGACGTGATGGAAAATGAGAAAAAGACACAATAGAGGACGACCATTCAAAGGGTGGGCACTCATCGGGAGATGGGATGTGAGTGGAGTATGGCGTGGCTTAGATTCAGGTGACATAGCAAAAAACAATGCTCTACAAAGGTTATTTCGAGGAAGTCGGGCAATGGCAATGGGGTAAATAAATTGAACAATAGGGGCGATTTCATTAGGTGCCCAACCCGATCAAAGAAGAGGTTTGGTCAAAATAAGGGTGGAAAACATGAATACCAGATACGAACTGGGTCTTAACCCCTTCAACTATGACTTAAGGCAACTTAGCCTCCAAACTTTGCAAACTGGGACACATAACCCCTTCTGACTGATGGAAATGCTCTTTTTAGTTTTTCAGGGGCTTAAATGACAATAAAATTGAACAAAGAGGCCAAACTTGGCATTTCAGCATATTGTTGTTCGATATGTCATTTTCCTCCGCAGCTCTTGACATGCTAAGGATGCTCCTAACTTTCTAAGTAACTTTTCGACCTCTTGCATGTGAAGCTGCGGAAGAAGACGATCTCTCGAACAGTAATATGCTAAAATGCCAGGTTCAATCTTTGTGTTCAATATTATTATCATTTAAGTCTTTTGAAAACTGAAAAGAATATTTCAATCAAATGAAATAGGTTATGTGTCCCAGTTTACAAAGTTTAGGGGCTGAGTCGCCTTGAGTTATAATTGAAGGGATTAAATGTCCGAATGAGCAAAGTTTGGGGATGAATTGTGGGTGTAGCCCTTTTTTTCTTTTTTCTTGTTTGCCATTTTTCGTTTACAGATTATCGTTGTTTGGTCATCTAAAAGTCATAGGGGCATAATTTGTGAGCCTGAGATTAATTCAGAGTTCTTCCTTCTATTTTTCTAGTTATTACAAAGAACCCAAATTCCAAAACATATATAAATATTATTCATGTTCACCGAAACTAGTCACACCCATAAAATCAAACAAATTGATCTGCACCAAACTAAATGATTTATAGTTTTACACGGTTCTGGTTATGATCCAAGTTTAGAAATTTTAAAATCGAATACTATATAGTGTAGTTACAATGTTTGGAGGTCATAATTGGTGAAAATTGCACAAACCCAATTAAGCCAAAATACACTTTAAACCCAAAGGTCTTTATATAACCCAATCCCACTTTAAACTCATAAGTTCTACCTACCTAATTTTTATTTTTCTAATCCTAACCCATCCCAATATGTTATAGCCCAATACATTATAATTTTCAACTTTATCTCTATAGTCCGATAGTCTCACTCCCTCTTGTTCTTTTGTTAGCCTCTCTCCTTCTTGTCCTTTTGTTGCCCTGCTTTGCCTTAGTCATTTCTAATTTCATAAACTAAACCTAAGGTGAGATGCTAGACATAAAGATTGAGGGATTATGTTTTATTGTTGTTTATTGCCTGATTATGTTATTTGCTAATGTTATTGCTTATTTGTACTTTGGATGGTAAATTTGATTAAATTTGTTATTTGAAAATTTGATTTCTTATGTGTATAGTATTTTCATTTTTGTTTTTTCAATTGAGTTTATATTATGTACTTGCATTAATTTATTTGGATTGTATGATAAATTTATGACATAAAAAACTACTATTGAATTCTAATAGCACTAAATTTATTCAATGCAGTTTTTTTATTTGTAAACAAAGTAGTGTGGTTACCTTTTTCAATTTGTAAAGCTATTTACTATGTAGTGGAATTGCTGGTTTGGGGAAAAACACATGAAACCACACCATGAATACCTATATTGATTAGGCAAACAAGCAGATAATATGAGAACTCTCACTTTGTAAGCTTATTATGCATATGGCTCTGATGCCAAATTGGCTTTGGGTACTAACAATCAGCAAATATAAATAACTGAATGGCACATATGCAATTTTATTGAATTTAAAGCATAAACTCACGGTAAACTAATGAATACTAGTTTATACACATCACACGTAAACGATGAAAAATAAAACAATTACACTTTGGTATTGCTAGAGAAGAATACACCAGGCTTCAACTGTACTACAATAGCTACCATCCACAAGCAATTTAAAATAAAGTACAATGCTATGGAGGAAGAGAAAAAGCATCTAGCACATAGACCATGGTCACACTTTTAGTTTACATGGTCACATTCTTAAGTTCCCCTAGTCATAAATTTTGGTTAGTTGGTCCCCAATTTTAGTTTGTTTGTTCTATATTTAGGCTATATGGTTACACATTTAGGTCAAATGGTCACAATGTTAGGTTAACCTAGGCATGCTTTTAGATTAGCTTAGCCACATTTTTATGTTACTTGGTTACACTTTAGGTTAGTTGGTCCCTGATATAGGTTTGTTGGTCCCAAATTTGGTTACTTGGTCACACATTTAGGTTACCTGGTCTCAATTTTATGTTAACATGATGTGGTATCAAAATTAGGGTAAAGTGGCACCAAAATAAGGTTAGGTGGTCATATAATTAAGTTATTCTAGAACCATGGAACAAAAAAATGGGACCAAGTAACCAAAATGTGTGACTAGGTAACCTGAGTGTGTTACCAAACAACCTAAATCCAAGACAAACTAACCTAAATCAGTGAACATGCAAACCTAAAAGTGTGGCCAAGTAACCTAAAATTGTGAAGGGTAGCCTAAAGGTGTAGCTAGGATAATCTAATAGTGTGACCACCATGGATGCAGGTTTTCTTTTTCCAATAAAGAGAGCAATGGTGAGATAGAGCCAGAAAAATATTCTGTGAAAGGGCGTGAAGGGTGTTGATCATGGGAAGTAATCTAAGGAAAATAAACTAGCTAGGGCTTTCGCTGGGCTTATGTCCAAAATCTCTACATTATTTTTCTTTTCTAACTTCCCAAAGGATTAGGAGGCAAAACATTTGTGGCCTATTTTCTGGAGATATGGCTGTGTTTTAGATGTTTATGTGGCAAAGAAATGAACAAAGACATGAGCTCATTTTGGTTTCATTCGATTCAAGAATGTGAAGGATAAGTCTATGATGGAAAAAGAGCTAGATAAAGTCTGGATCAGATCTTTCTAGTTGAGGGTCAATATCACGAAGTTCTAGAGACTAGGGGGACAAAATAGTGGTGTTGATGCTCTAGAAGAAGGCAGAGAACAAGCTACAGTATTGGGTGGTTAGTGAGATGGAAGAAAGTTTGCAGAAGTGGTTGCAAGTAAATATTAAAATGGAGAAAATTGATAGAAGGTGAGAGTCATGTAAGAAGAGTGGGTTGGGATTGAACTACAAGCAAGAGATAGGGAATTCCAATGGATGCAAAAGTATGCAGTTGGTGAAGTTAAAGAGTTAAAAATTATTAACTCATTGTAGAGATTATGCGATGATAAAGGATTAGGTCCTTTCAAAGTTAAATGGGATAAGATATTAGTAGTTCTAAAATTTTTTATATTTTTTCAACTTTAGTAGTTCTAAAATTTTTTATATTTTTTCAACTTAGTCCTAAAACTTATTGACTTGCCAAATTCATCTTGAAACTATGAAATTGTTAGCTCTGTTTGTCCTAATTTGGATATCTTGTAAAATAACTGAGGTAGCACATGATTGCCATTTAAATGCTGACTTGTTGACCTTTTTATCTGGTTGGTAATTTTGGAGAGTGAATTGCTCAAAATGAAAAACAAAAGTGATAAAGTTACTTATTTCCCCACACCCCATTTATCACCGTAGCCAATGGCCAAACCTAATACAAACAACGACCTTGATAACTTCCCTGATGGCCACCATCCCTCTTAACAAATTAGGGGGAAGAAGTAGATGACCATAGTTTTTGATTTTATGTTGGGGTAGTTCGCTTGGATTTGGGCAATGCCGAAGCAAAGCTTGGTGAGGTTTCGTCTAACAAGGATGAGGTGGGGACCTTGGTGGGTGAGGCAATAAGTGAAGGCCAAGCCGATGCCATTAGTGGCACCGGTAACAGTGGCTTAAGAACCGTAGTTTATGAGGGGTTTGGGCAGTAGAGAAAGGTGGGACAGAAGAATTTCAAGAGGGAAAAGAAGAGATGGCGAAGTTGCAAACAGGGTGAAGGAGTGTCTTGGGCTTACCAAAAGTGAAGACTTTTTAGATGAAGGAATCGAGCTACTCCATCTTTTTTCCAGAATAGCCTCCGTCAACAATTGGACTTGATGGACTACCGTCTTTCTCTTGTGCAAGGTAGGGGAATTAGTATT
The DNA here is from genome assembly GCA_005392925.1 of Aquilaria sinensis. NCBI lineage: Eukaryota > Viridiplantae > Streptophyta > Magnoliopsida > Malvales > Thymelaeaceae > Aquilaria > Aquilaria sinensis. The sequence continues at coordinate 13,812 of SMDT01002965.1, read as the reverse complement.
TTAGTCATTCTGGTTTTTCATTTTGAGGAATTCAATCCCCAAAGTTGTGAATCAGGTAAAAAAGAGTCAACAATTCAGCATTTCAATGGTAGTTATGTATCACCTTAGCTTTCTGTATGCCACCTAATATGACATTCAAATTATGACTAATAGAGCTAACGATTTCATAGTTTTAGGACTAATTTAATAAGTTGATTGATAGCCGAAGTGCTATCACCCTCCATGTCGATAAGCTCAGGCAAAGCATCACCCTCGAAAAGCCAAGCGTCAACCACAGGGAGCACGAGCACCAATCTCGAAAAAAAGGGGTCTGACACCCCGAACATCCGACCTCGGTAGTCCATCATCACCCTTGGGAACGGTAGTACAGACCTTGGGAAGGTTGTACATCGCTATCCCCAGAAACGTGACTGAACCAGCTTCGGAAGAGAAAAACTCACCACCTTCAGGAGGAGAGAACGCCCCAGAAAGAGGAGCTTCAGCGCCAAGAGGACTCCCAGGTTGCTGAAACGACTTTGGAGAAAAGGCCGTTATTCCGAAAAGTTCCCTTTTACCGAAGAGACCTTGAGAGTACGGTAGAAACAATTAAAGAGCCTCTGACATGTCATCCTCGTACGCAACACGCCGCCCTTATATGCGCTCTGACACGCCGCCGCCGCACACGTCCTGTCACACAGGCCTACTTCAGCCTTGGCCTCTGACCCGAGCAGCCTACAGTCGGCCAGAGGCCCCCACGCCCAAAAGTACTGGTTATATCCGACCGAACACTTGTCATGATCTAAACGGGTCACATCCCCTATATATATTTAGGAAATGGTCTCAGAAAAAGGGGATTACACACCGAAAAAGGCAATAATCTCTCTACTTCATACTTACCTTCCCCCTTCAAATACTGATTTGGGCGTCGAGGCTCCTCCCCGGAAAAACACTCCGGGGACCTCCTAACCTTTATTCTTTGAGCATTTTAGGCGGTCTTCCCTGGGCAACCTTTTCTTCAGGTGTTCTTCCTTCACTGGAAGTCCCCCCAGTCTCACTATGTCATACAGTGAAGATGCTGAAGAGCCAAAGCGAAAAAGGCCCAGGCGAGGTGAGGAAAGTATTTGTCAAAACGAGAAAGGCCCAGGCGACAAACTGCACACAGACTACGGGAGCAAAGATCGTCCTCGCAGGAGAACCAAAGGGAGAGGAAACAGAAGATCCTGAAAAAATAGAAACGGAAGATATATAACTTGTCCCAGGCCAAAACACCCGAATAGGGAAAAAATTGGCCAAAGGTGACAAGGAAAAACTTGTAGCTTTCCCGTTAATGAATAAAGATCTATTTGCCTACTCGCCGAAGGACATGCCTGGGGTAGACCCTCGCATAATTCAGCATAGCCTCAAAGTGCGCCCAGAGGCAAAGCCTATCCGTCAGAAAAAGCGAAGCCTCTCAGCACACAAAAAAAACTTCGTCAAAACTGAAGTTAAGCACCTAATAGATGCAAGTGTAACTAGGGAAGTCAAATACCCCGAATGGCTTAACAATGTGGTTATCGCCACAAAAGAAGAGAGCGATAAGCTCCGAATGTGCATTGACTTCCGAAACATGAATGATGCATGTCCTAAGGATTCGTATTCTTTACTGCCAACAGACCAACTGGTGGACTCGACCGCCGAGTATGGTCTCATAAGTTTCCTCAACGCCTTCAATGGGTATCACCAAATCAGGATGGACCCGGAAGACGAGGAAAAAACCGTCTTCATCACTGAAGTTGGTACATATTGTTACATCAAAATGCCCTTCGGGCTTAAAAATGCAGGAGCCACCTATCAGAGGCTAATGTACAAAGTCTTCAATGCCCAAATAGAAAGGAACATGGAAGTCTATGTCGATGATATGATAGTCAAGAGCAAAGTGCCTAGCAGTCACATCACAGACTTGAAAGAAACTTTCCACCAATTGAGAACCTTCAGAATCCGCCTGAATCCCGAAAAATGTGTCTTCGGCATAAGCAAGGGTAAGTTCCTTAGATTTATGGTATCAGAAAGGGGTATCGATGCTAATCCAGAAAAGGTTAAAGCGCTACTAGGATTCTGAACTCCTGCCACAATGAAAGATGTGCATAGGCTCACAGGGAGAATAACGTCCTTTAGCAGGTTTATCTCCAGATATGGGGACCGCTGCCGACCGTTCTTTAAGGTCCTCACCAAGGCAGCAAAAAACGGTGGCAACCTCGGAAGCGATGTGCATCCTTGGAACAAAGACTGCCAAAAGGCCTGGGAAGAGCTTAAGGTTTACTTGGCTCGTCTACCAACACTCCGGCAGCCACGGGAAGGGGAACCCCTCGTACTATATCTCGCAGTCATGGAAAAGGCACTAAGTTCGGTGCTTGTGAAGGAAGAGGAGGCGGAACAATGGCCAGTATACTATGTGAATAAGTCCCTACATGGCGCTGAAGTTAGGTACCCCATACTACAAAAGGCAATTTACGCCCTGGTGCTTGCAAGTAGGAGACTGCACCCGTACTTCCAGGGCCACTCCATTATTTTTCGAAGTAACCTACCTCTTCGGGATATCATAAAGAGGGTAGACCATTCGGGAAGGCTTTCCAAATGGTGCATAGAGCTCGGCGAATATGATATCACTTATGAGCCGAGGAAAGCAATAAAAGCACAAGCTTTGGCAGATTTCAATGCCAAAGTACCCATTCCCGAGGATGGTCAACCAAACCCCGGCAAAAGTGAACCGGAATAGACTCTGTTTGTAGATTGGGCGTCCGGCTTCGAGCACTAGGGAGTTGGAGTAATCATTCGTGGCCTCGAGGGTATGGAAGTCATGAAGGCCATCAAATTCGGGTTTAATGTCACCAACAATATGGCAGAGTATGAAGCCCTCATAGTAGGGTTACGCCTTGCTAGAAAAATTGGCGTAAGAAGCTTGAAGGCCCACAGCGATTCTCAGCTAGTGGTCCAGCAGATGGCAGGGGACTATACTGCGAATGACCCAACCTTGGCAAAATATCACGAGCTCGTGTTAAAGCTCATTCAAGAATTCGACGCAGTGCACATTGAGAACGTGCTTTGCCGAGACAATGCTGAAGCAGATAGTCTGGAAAAATCAAGAAAGTCTACTGAGGTATTAAGCCATCTGAGCATAGTAATAATGAGCATAGCAACCTCGAAAAAATGATGGAAAAATTCTATCAAAAGGTATCTTACAACCTCACAGCTTCCTGATGACCCTCGCGAAGCAACAAAAATGCGAAGACACTCTGGATGTTATTTCCTAATTGGGGAAGAATTATACCGACAGGGTACGCAAGTCTGCTACAAAGGTGTGTCAGCGAAGAGGACACTAGGACAGTTCTCGAAGAAGTCCACGAGGGGGTTTATGGTTCCCACATCGGAACTGACGCCCTGGTAGGAGTAATACTCCGCCAGGGGTACTTTTGGCCCACCCTAAGAAAGGACTCAAGGCAGTTCATCCAGAAATGTGGTAATTGCCAAAGACACGCTAGCATCCAGAGATTACCCTTGGAATCGATAACTTCGGTCAACTACTCCTGTCCCTTTGCAGTATGGGGCATTGACTTCATCGGGCCATTCCCGACAGCACCGGGAGGAGTAAAGTTCTTCATGGTTGTAGTGGATTACTTCACTAAATGGGTCGAAGCAGAGCCCCTGATGACCATTTCGGTAAAGGACATACAAAAATTTGTCTGGAAGAGCATCATATGTAGATTCGGCATACTGAGGGTAATAGTGGCCGACAATGGTTCCCAGTTTATCGACAAGGGATTCCAAGAATTCATCACTGACCTTGGGATAAAAATGCACTTCGCCCCCATAGCTCATCCTCAGAACAACGGACAAGTAGAGGTATCTAACAGAACCGTAAAAGATGGTCTGAAGAAGAGGTTGGGGGAAGCAAAAGGAAAATGGCTAGGGGAACTTCTTAGTATGCTATGGAGCTATCGGACAACACCCCGAAGGGCCACGGGTGAAACACCTTTGTCGCTCATTTTCGGCACAGAGGCCATTATTCCTATCGAGGTGGTCCAACCATCAGTCAGGGTACAAGTGTTCGACGAGGAAAGGAATAACCTCGGTTTAAGAACTAAGCTCAACCTAATTGACAAAGACAGAGAAATGGTTGAATTTAGAAGAAAAGCCTTTCAGCAAAGAGTGGCTACAGCTACAAACCTGCATGTCAGGCAAAAAGGAATAAGGAAGGGAGACCTCGTTCTCCGAAAGGCCGAGTTCGAACCCCGAAGGCCGTCTCACAGGGTATTTCGGGCGAACTGGGAGGGGCCTTATTTGGTCCTTGAAGAGGTTCAAAACAGAGTCTATAAGCTTGGCGATACCGAAGGTGGAGAACTGAAAAATACATGGCACTCTGACGCCTTGAAGAAGTTCTACGCTTAGAATTTTGATAGAAAATTGTACAAGTTAGAAAAAATTTCTAAGTACAAACAATTGTCAAGAAAATGACTCAACCCAAGAGTTCTCGATGAACAAGGCTCAAGTACGTACTACTGAAAACCATGTATGCCTTCCGAAGTCAGTTGGGTCATTTCTCCAAAAGGCGCATCCACCGAATGTGGCGGATAAAAGAGGCCAAACTTTGCCAAAGGATATTTGTCAAAAGTTAGCGTTTCCCCGAAGACGGTTGACTAAAGGAACAAAAAATATCTTCTCAAGGGTTCTAGACCGAAAGAAGGCAAAACAACCCTTGGAAACAAAGACTATTTCTCAGAGCCTTAACCAAATTTTAAAGGAAGGAAAAATGTCATTGAGAAGACCTTATTACAAGAAGGAGATTACAAGAAGAAAAATACAAAGAAAAAGAAGAAGACAAAGTAAAAGCCCTAAAACATCTAACGGACCCCAGCGTCGTGAGATGCTCCATCCCCAATGTCCTTAACCGCGGCCTTCGGTGCCAGAGGAAGGACCAGGTCCAGCGAGGCCCCTCGGGGATGTTCAAGGCGGCTAGGAAGGAGAGGTCAAGGTCTGGATATTTCCCCAAAACTTGGTGTCGAGCTAGACAAAAGCCATCTTGAAAGCCAACCTTGGTCGTCTAGTTAGCCTTTTCTAACTCAATAGACAAGTCTTCCACCTCATTTTGCAAGTCGGTGACCTCCTTCTCCAACTTCTTCATCTTTTTCTTCTTCTTCGTTTCCTTCTTTAGGGCCTTAACCTCAGCCTGAAGTTTGGCATTCTCAGCAAGGGCCTTCGCCAGAAAAGCGAAATCTTCCTCATTCTTCTTTTGATAGGCCTCGTTAGCCGAGGTCAAACTCACGACCTTCGCACTGAGGTCAGACATCTTCTGGGATAAATCCTTCAAGAGCTCCTCCTGGCCCTTCAAGAGTTCCTCCCGAAGTTTGGCAACCTCCTCCTTGGCTATTCGGCTCAACTCGGAGTTCTTGACGATCGAGTTGGCGCAAAAAACCTTGGCCTTCTCCAGACGATCTTTGGCCTAAGCTCGGACCGAAGATTGTTTTGCTGCCCAAGCTCTGAAGTAGCCGCTATACCCCAAGAACTGCAAAAGAGGGGGGAGGACACTTGGTAAAACTCGCACAAGGAAAGCCAAAACATTTACAAAAAATTGGGAGAAAGAATAAAAGGTCTGAAGAGTACTTGGGCAGCATGCTCGGACATCTTGGCGGCAAGGACCTCCTCGCTCACGCACTCCTCGGCAACCGACTTGAAGGAAGCCTGGGTGAGCACGCGCCTTGCCATCTGGGGAGCCATTTGCTGGCAGTTATCGGAGAACAAATTCATGTCCTCTGTGAAAGCCCAAAAAGGTTCCCTCGGGACCTTATCCTTCGGGATGTGGGAGTCCCGAAGGGCCCGCCTTCGGGCATGCTCTACCATCCACAATGAGGGCGCCACTTCCTCTGGAAAGTCAAGAAACGTTTCCATTAAGACATTGTTCGTTAGCCATATACCTATAAGAGTAAAAGTGCTGAAAATGTCTAAGGAGCAAACCTGGCGCAACCTCGGCAACATCGTCGTCGGAGTCCCACACTTCTTCCACGTCAGCAGGGACGTGTTTGCCCCTGCTCCTTCTATGCTCTTTGAGCTCCTCAGCAGAAGGGCCTCCTGCCGAAGAACCCAAAATCTTTGCCGATGTAGTAGGACGCCGGGAAAGCGCATTGGTGGCCACCTCGGGCGGCAGGTCAGCCGGGACTTCAGGCTGGTCGCCGAACTCCACGATGTCCTCCGGGGGTGGGGGAAGGAGGTCCTTCTTCGCCCTTTTGGCCGAAGATGGCCCACTCCCAGATGTTTTACGCATCTTTGAAGCGCCCTTCTTCGTTTGTTCCCCTTTCTCGGCTTGGCCGAGGAAGAGGGACTTGTAGTAACTGGCTGACTTGTCGCCCATCTCTGAAAAAGAAAGAAAATATCAGTATAAGTCCAGACGGATACTTATACTAAAAATTTGGAAAGAAACTTACTCTCAAAAAGGGCTTCATAAGTGAGCTCCCCCCAAAGGAGCATCACCAGCCAGGACTCCTTCCCATCAGTAGCAGGAGTTGGCATACTAAGGTCCATCTTGTGCTCCTTTACCACCCCCAGCTCCTGGAGAATCTCCTCGGCCATGAGTGTCCACCTGATAGGGAAGGGATAGAGGGAGCATAGGGGGACCTCGGCATCCCAGTCGGCGACAGCACGGATACGGCTGTCAAAGTCCGCAAACCTTACTGCCAACTCAGGAGTTAGCAGCTTCTTGGGATCCACGACATCCATCTCCAGCTTTCCCCGAGTCCACCTAGTCGGTATATCCAACCACACCTCCGCCACTTTCAGGAAAAAGAACTTCTTTTTCCACCCTCGCCAACTATCTTTAGTGTCGAAGGTGAACATGTATTTTTTGCTCCCAGATCCCCCGAGGTAGCATAAAATAGAAGCTACCCTTCAGGACCGGATAGAGCTTGTAATACTGCATGAACATGACGAAGTGGGGTTATATTTTGAAAACCCCACACATGCAGAGAAAGACGTTAAAATAATAGTAAGAATTAGGTGGAAGCTGATTCACGGCTATGTCATGAAATTGGCAAAAGTCGTAAATCATCTTCGGCGGAGGAAACCGAAGTCCGGCCTTCAGTTGGGCACGGAAAATGGTAACCTCATCACGCTTGTTCATAAAACTGAAGTGACTAAGAAGAGGAAGTTTGGTGGTGGCGTAAAAGGGAAGAAAGAACTTGGTCATCCACTTCGCTAATTTTTCCAAAGTGGAGCAACAGGGGTGAGACATAAGGGGTTGCCAGCTCTCAGGAATAGCTTGGATAGACATCAGGGGGACAAGAGAAGACATGTTCGGCAAAGGAAAGAGACTTCGAAAAAAATCAGGGGAGTTCGAGAAGAAGAAAAACAACTTCAGGAAACTTAAGAAAATAGAAGAACCTCTAGAATTGAAACCCACCGAAACATTTACTGAAGTCTGAATTAGAAGATGCCATTGTGAATGGTTGCCGGAAATCGCTCCGCCTTTAGTACCACCGCAAAAGATAGAAAAGAGCTTGGAAACAGACGAGAGCAAAACAAAGGCAAAAAATAGCAAATGAGGATTATGACGGAAAGGAGGTTTATATAGACTGAACAGGGGTAGCCGAATCGTCGTCATAACTACCTCGTGAAGGCAAATCGTTGCCATAATTTTCCCTCGAAGGCGAAAAAAGACGCGACTGGTGTAACCGATGTGACTGCCCCCAACCATTGTACGCCACGTGTCATCCAACGCGTAAAACGAGGACACACTTTCTGACATCGCGAAAACTCAGGCACGCCTATCCAAACTGACAAGCTTGGTTACGAGACGCAACGGCCCATTGACCTGCAATAGAAAAAGTAAAAATAAAGAGAGCGCGCACCTCGAGAACACCAAGGGACTGACCAGAGTGTAGGAAATGACACCTCGGTTAGGGAAGCATGCCTTCGGGTGGCGAAGTACCCCCTCTTATGGTGTCCCACTCTGAGTCCCGTAAGGTGCCCCCCAGAGATTCCACAAGTCAAAGTTGCCACTTCGACTTTCCGAAGGGAGCCATGTGATAGCCGAAGTGCTATAGCCCTCCAAGTCGATAAGCTCGGGCAAAACATCACCCTCGGAAAGCCAAGCGTCACCCACAGGGAGCGCGAGCACCAACCTCGGAAAAAGGGGGTCTGACACCCCGAACATCCGACCTCGGTGGTCCATTATCACCCTTGGGAACTGTAGTACAGACCTCGGGAAGGCTGTACATCGCCATCCCTAGAAAGGTGACTGAATCGGCTTCGGAAGAGAAAAACTCACCACCTTTAGGAGGAGAGAACGCCCCCGATGGAGGAACTTCAGCGCCAAGAGGACTCCCGGGTTGCTGAGACGACTTCGGAGAAAGGGTTGCTATTCCGAAAAGTTCCCTTATACCGAAGAGACCTCGGGAGTACGGTAGAAACAATTAAGGAGCCTCTGACATGTCGTCCTCGTACGCAACACACTGCCCTTATATGCGCTCTGACACGCCGCCGCACACGTCTTGTCACACATGCCTACTTCAGCCTTGGCCTCTGACCCGAGCGGCCTGCAGTCGGCCAGAGGCCCCCACGCCCAAAAGTACTGGCTATATCCGACCGAACCGAACACGTGTCATGATCTGAACGTGTCACATCCCCCTATATATATTTAGGAAATGGTCTCAGAAAAAGGGGATTACACACCCGAAAAAGGCAAGAATCTCTCTGCTTCATACTTACCTTCCCCTTCAAATACTGACTTGGGCGTTGAAGGCTCCTACCCGGAAAAACACTCTGGGGACCTCCTAACCTTTATTCTTTGAGCATTTTAGGTGGTCTTCCTTGGGCAACCTTCTCTTCAGGCGTTCCTCCTTCACTGGAAGTCTCCCCAATCTCATTATGTCATACAGTGAAGATGCTGAAGGGCATCATTGGTGAGTTTTAGGATTATGTTGACAAAATGTAAAAAATTTTAGGACCGACTAATCTCAAGTTCAATATGTAGGTGGATTGGGGGGTCCTTTCAAAATATTCTTCAAAAGAAGCCATGGTGAATATGCTTGAGAATAAAAGAGAGTGATTTTACCATGTAAAATAACCGGTACAATTTTAGTCAGCATGGAGTCAAAAAAGTATCCAAAAAGCAATTGCATTCGCTACAACAAAATGGCCAGTCGATAGCCCTTTTTTGGGACCGGTTACTAAGAACTGTTGCAAAATCTATTAATAGATATGAAAGCAGGATAATTGGCACAATAGTCTTTACACATTTTACATAATTTTAAAATAATTCCTGGAGATGACACATGGTATTCTGAAATGATAATATGCTGACATGTGGCAATTTCCCATATTACCCCTAAAATAATACACGTGTAAGAAGTGAATTGGCTGCCTTTTTAACTGTAGCCTAAATACTTAAATTTTTCTGTCAACGAAATAAGTATGAATTGTCCACAGTTTCTTTCGCCAGTCGCCACTACCCACTAACTTATTAAACGTGCAGAGATAATTAATAATTCTGTGCAGTTACACACACATTTACAGCCCATGATCCAGCACAAATGTAACTGTTTCAAACACAACAAGTATAAATCTATACATTTTACAGCTACACCTTTCCGTGCATTTTCGTTCCCACTGGATTTCACTGCAACCATGTTCTCAAGCACATTCCTTTTGCTTTCTGAAGCAGCGAGCAGTAGAACACTGTGGCCCGTACATTCCTTCTGCTTTCTGAAGCAGTGAGCAGCAGAACACTCTGGGCGTCAATCAACAAGCTGTGAGCAACAACCAACGTTCAGATTAGAGGAAAAATTTCACCTGCAGGAGTTGTTGGTTCTACAATTACTCATTTCTTATATGTCATACAATGGTTACAGTATCCACTAACATATTAACTTCTTTATTCAAATAACAGGGACAAATAAGGAGGGCACATTCGCAGTAGAAGGTTGTGATGTTATTAACAGTCTTACATTCTCTATTTTTCTAGCATATGGCTGAAGGTTCCATTATCCACTAACAAATTAGTTATTTCTTAAAATAACAGGGACAAATCAAGGAGGGCACATTTGCAGTAAAGAAACATTCTTCTCTGATTTAATATAAACAGTAAGTTAAAGAATAAGTTATGATTTTTTTTACCCCAGAAGCAGTGCACTATTTGTTGTTATTGACAATCTTATGTTATGTATTTTCCAGCAGATCACTAAACCCGTTCGGGTCAAGAATTTCAGTTAGTGGAACAAGGGATTTATATGCCAAATCAGGTTCTTTGTTTTCTCTATTGCCATTGATGCATGTTTTCTTCTATTCTCATGTATGCTGCTTGATATATGCGCTCATGTATGCTGGTTCATATATGCAATGGTTATTTACAATACTAGCAAACATCATAGAGTCGTTTCATATAATAACATTTGCTGGAGGGTTTTATGTTCGAAGGTCTATTGTGTTTCCTCAGGTTCTATATAGTCAATCCTCAAATTTGTTTAACTAAATTAGTCATTTTCTCCAAATATTTCCTTCCCCATTAAGTTGCACAAGTTTTTGACACCCAATTGCTCAAAAAATTTCTGTTTAATAGTCCAACCCTTTTAACACCAACAATTCATTTTCCAGCTATAATTTCCGGCTATAATGGATGTCATAGAGGTTGTCTCCATTCCATTTGTGAAATCACTTGACCATATTTGTGAGAAGCTTAGGAAGACTAAGCCTACTTACACTACTGTGGCTGAGGGGGGAAGATAAGGTGCTTCGTTCAAATTGAACTAGATCAGTCTGATGGGGGGGAGAGAAACTTTCTGAAAGTGGAGGGATCAATGGCTAGGAAGCTGGACACTGCAATGGAGTCCGCAGCAGAGGCCGGGATTAAACGCCTTAAGTTATTCAAGAACTATTACATCCATGATGTAAATTTTGAGGATTATGTTGAGGTTAAAGAGCGACTCACACAGCTAGAGGGGGAGAATGAAGGACTCAACTATGAGTTATAATTGGTGAGGTATAACCAGACGTGCATGAGGAATGTTTATCTTGACCAGATTCAAGAGTTGGAGGAAAAGGTTGCTGATCTCAAGGGGAAGTTATCTTCCTATGAAGGGTCTAATGACACACCCATTGACAGTGACCCATCAAAGGATGGGTCTCCTTCTACTAGCTTTTTTAACTAGGGTTTATTAAGTAGTTAAGCTTTCCTTTTAGGATCGTGATTAGTGAATGACTTATTCACTTTTATATGCTTTCAGGATAGTGTTTTATTACTATGTTACCTGCTTTGTTAATTGTTAACTACTGTCACTTTTTTCCTTTCCTACAAAGTTACAGAACCTAGAACCACATTCCATGTTAGCTTCAGCCTTTAATTTTATTTACGCAAATTTTGTTTTTTACTCAGAACTGGTTTTCACACTCTAACTTTCATACAAACTCTTATTCTTTCAAAACCAGTGACAGACATGCAAATCATTCATCCAGACAAAATAATACTTGGTTTTTCATTAAAATGTAACAAATACTTATTTTTCCCATTATTTCTGTTCCCACTACTCGCTTTTTAAACTAAGGCTATTAAGTAGTTAAGCTTTCCTCTTAGGATCGTGATTATTGAATGAGTTATTCACTTTTCTATGTTTTCAGGACAATGTTTTATTACTATGTTACCTGCTTTGTTAATTGTTAACTATCACTTTTTAGCTTCAGCATTACTGGTTTATCTATTCTAATAAGTACTATTTTAGCTTCAGCATTTAAGTTTATTTATGCAAATATTGATTTTTATCCATTACTGGTTTTCACACACTAATTCCCATACAGACGCTTAATTCTTTCAAAATCAGTGACAGACATGCAAATCATTCATCCAGACAAAATAACAAATCATTCATCTTGACAAAATAATACTTCATTTTTTATTAAAATGTATCAAATACTTATCTTTTCATGCATTTTCTGTCCCCACTGCCAGTCTTCTTTCATCAAATCCCTTCATTTTGTTCACATGCCTCTCGATTACCATGTAATTCATAAAACAGAAAACAAGTCATATACTGTCCTCAATCTGTAACAAACATTAGAATGAATTTTAGCACTGACCTCAATCTGTAACAAGAGGTTATCTGAAGAATGTAATTTATCCAAAAAGAAAAGCGAAAGTATAATACAGCACCTCTGTAGCATGTAAAGGCTTTCCGATACATGGTTCCCTTGCTTTATGCAATCTTCCACCCAGCGATGATTGACAGCTACAGTCTTAAACTTCTTCGAGAGCTCATATTTCCTCCCTTCAAATTTCCAACACACCGGTTATCCAATTTAAATTAAAAGCCTACTTCAAGGTAACCACAGAAAAGTGGAATGATTGGATATATGCTACTGGAGTACAGTTCCCATTTCCAGGTCCACAAAATCAGTATCAGATTTTACTTTTTTGAACAAACTTCTTACTAGAATCCTCAACAGGTTGATAAAGACCAACAACCTCATCAGTTAACTAGGAACTCTCACAGCTCGAAATTACGGTACACGCTATTAATCTCGATCAAAACCTAAAAAGTTATTCCCAATTCACCTTGAGAAGTGAAGACCTCTATTCTACCGTTAATAAAGTTCCAACAAAACAGAACTTAATATTTAATATTCCCAGTGGTTGTTCAAATTCTGATCTTTTCTTCATAAATTCCCAGATACAGTTTGCAATGTTATTTCCTTTAGAAAGGAAGACAAAGTTCACAGGTAACTTACTAAATGGGTGGTCGATTTAGACATGGCGCCAACGTAACTGGCGCCGGAGAGAGAGATGAGTTTGATGAGGTTGAAACCCTCCAACCCGTGGAACCCGCTCACGGTCGCCACCACAGATTCCATGCCTTTGATCGGAAATTTGCCGGAGTCCATAGACATCTACGCCGGAACGTGGTGATCACGCGCCGACCAGTTAGCTGAAGAAGCACCACCGTTCGGATCGTGACGGAAAGCTTCGCTAGAGAAGACATTTTTACAGTTAGTGAACGATTTTACAATGAAACAAGAACAAAAATTATTAGCTGATGTGGAAAACACATGCCTGTAACATGTGGGCTATATTGACGACGAGGGCTCCATGAATGGGAGGAACGTCTACCCAGTGTTCTTCATGGAGGACTTGCAGGCCTCCAGTTTGCTCTTGCAAAAGCACAGTGAGGAAGCCACTGTCGGAGTGGCTACTTGTGCCCCAGGTCAGATGAGGTTTAGGGATGCCATGATTTACCGGTTGAAAGAAACCCCAAATCTCGCTCGCTTTTCGGACTTTTGGGACCACTTCTCTACGCAATCCGGAATCTTTATCGATGCTAACAAGTCATGTTAGCTGAAGGAGGAACGTAGGAACAAAAAATTAAACTAGGGTTTATCGAAGTATCAAACATTTTTTTAACAGCTTTTCATTTATCATCAAATCAGGTGGGCTAAGGTTAGGAAGGAGAGAAAAATAATCAAAACCCCTGCTGATCTATTGTTTTATACGAAAAATACATGGCCGGATTGTTTGAAACCCGATCTAGACAAAACCGGAAGTCTTTTACGAAAACTGTTTCAGGCAAAGTGACAGACAAGGTCGGATCTAAGAGAAACGGTGTCATGTGTTGCAAAAACTGGAAAAAAAAAATTTCCCGGACGGCATTGCCGCCAGGAAATTCAGAGAGAAGATACAGCAGCTGGCGCAGAGAGAGAGAGAAGAGGGCTCAAATGAGCCGTTTGGATATTTTTGGTATTTATGTAGCAAAATAATAACAAAGTCCCTGTTCTTCGTTCCGATTGTCACTACACCCCCTCATATTCTTATATGCTTCTATATAA